>OV884025.1:27300000-27810000 GCA_930367265.1 Catocala fraxini | reverse complement strand
TGTAAATACATACATATTATACATAGAAACACCCAGAACAAGACAAACATCCATGTCCATGCACACAAATGTTTGACTTGTGCGGGGATCGAACCCGCGACCTCAGGCGTGGCAGTCGGTTACACTAACCACTACGCCATCGAGGCCAATGAGATAATTAATTAATTACAGCTAAAACAGCTATCAAAACCGTGTTTTATCCGCGCTAGCAATATATGTATAAATACCATGACAATAATAATTACCTACATCGACATTAAAATAACCTTAGCGGCATAAGGTCCAGCTTACAGTTAGATCGATACGGGGTCAACACACCGGCCGTACAACAAAAACTAATCGATCATGAACATCGTGTCAATATATCGATTCCGATCAATATTTCGTACCGAACTCGTTCCGCTACAAACAAACACTGGTACTATTATTTATTAGGCTTTAGAAATAAAAAATAAGTGAAAGTATTTTTTTGTAATTTTACAAGTGGCACGGTCCGAATTTTGAGTGAACTAGATCTGTATAAACGACCAAGTTAGTGCTTTTATGTTTAGAAGGATTAATTTATATTTTATATATAGATTTAGATACATTATACCTCAAGACGTATAATGTCCTAAGTAGTAGCCTCTGCTATTACTTAGGACAAACTCGACAACCTTACTACTAAACCCCCTGGTCCAGTAGTAAGGTTAAAAACTAAGGTTAACCTTTGTTACGCTCTCGAAGCGGCAAGGACCGAACTCCGCCAGGTCCTAGTGGAGAAGTGGAAGGAGCGACTTGTGCACCCCAGTGCCTGGCACGCCACGATTGTGGCGGTAAGTCCCGTGTTTAAGGAGTGGCTGGAGAGGCGGCATGGCAACCTCACCTTCCGGCTGACACAAGTAATGAGTGGCCACAGTTGTTTTGGCCAGTTCCTGTGTCGCATAGGCCGGCAAGAGACGTCCGTTGTCACTACTGCTGCGACTGCCGCGACATTGTTGAGGACACGGCGCTGCACACTTTAGCGGATTGCCCCGCCTGGGCATCGCAGCGCCGTGAGTTAATCGCGGCAGTCGGATTGGTTACCCTCTCGTTCCCGGCCATAGTTCAGTCTATGGTCCGGAGTAAGAGGTCGTAAAACGCCGTCGCCTCCTTTTGTGTGGAAGTGATATCCATCAAGGAGGCGGCGGAGCGGAAGAGGGTGCGCTTAAACCCAACCGCAGAGCCGGGCGCCGGAGGCCGCGAGACGACCTCCAGCCACCCTGACGTTTGACCTGGGGGTAGTGGGCTTCGTGGGCCTGCCCACCGTCCGATCAGCACCAGGTCGGACAGGCGGACAGGCCTCTGTGTCGTGTCCGTCTCCAGGGAGAGGACAGTAGGGATTTTAAAAGAGAGTAGTGCCTAATAGGTATGTCTTGTCGTGTAGTGGCCTGCCGTTTCATACGGCGGGCCGAAACCTCGGCTGGGTCGCGACCGCATGTGCAAGTGATTGGCGCGGCCCCGTTGATAGCGGTTTTGTCGAGGAACACCGTGGTAGGTTTAGTCGGCAGAAGCAATGCCAAGAAAACATAACCAAGCTGGCTAAGGTAAACCCTATTGGTGGTAGATAATCACACAGACTGTCTGGCAGTAACCAGTTACTGTAGCCTGTTTCAGCTTTTGACATGGAGACATTGCTGGGTCGTTACCATTGAAGTGAAAAAGAGAACTAGGCAGATGAAGAAGGACGGGCACCGAAAAGCTGATTGGAACTCCGATGCTCTCACTCACTGAACAAAACGTAACAGTACGGGTAGGTACGTCTACGTACGTTACGTTACGTAAATTTTCTGTGTAAAAGGTGTAGGTACCTACTTTCGCAGTCAAAACGGTCCATGGTTCTCACAACTATACAGCTCTCAAAATATACAGGCGTTTGCTTATAATATATAAATATAAAATATTAATAGTATGTATAACTATGGCATTTCATATCAGACCCTCGTCTGTTTTCCTAATTAAATTAATGCCAGAATAGAATATTATTATATCTAAATCCCCTACGTGACAACCTGTTTCAAACTTAAAATATACTTAATTGATTATTAATGTAACACTTCTAAATTAATATTTTTATTTATTTATATATAAATTAATAAAGCTTGGCATAAAGTTATTTATTCATTTTTTATTCTAATACCTGATTATGCTGTATTAAAAAAATATACTTATATTTATAGTTGATTGGTTTAATTATGACAAGGACAAGGATAGTAGAAGCATAAATAAGTTTATATTTGGATAGGGTAGGTTTATGTAGGGACCCGTGGTTTCATGCGGTGCGACGGGCCGAAACCTCGGCGGGGTCGCGATCCGCATAATATGAGAATGATTCGCGCGGATCCACCGAGCCTGGTAACGTCGAGGAACACCGTGCTAGGTTTAGACGGTATGACCAGGATGTCACCATTTTTCCCCGGGTAAGTACGACATATCCGCGACAGAGTACTTAATGCATTCAATCAAGTAAAAAAAAATTGCGCGTGCGCTACTGCTTATATCCTAATATATGGTAGATATATGGATATTTAAATATATGGTAGATCTAATATAATTATATAGGTTCTATCCTGGGTCGGGCAATATAAATTTTGTGTTAGTAATGGCGTTAGAAATGATCTACGGCAAACACCAATATAATGTACCCTAAACCCATATAAAGTTGTTTTATTGTCTAGTAATAATGTCTTCCACGCAGAATTTCTGCTACGGGGCGCGGCGGCCAGTATTAGCGTGGCAGAGAGCCATCTACGCAGGAGACGTTATAGTGCAAAAATGTATGCGCAAATGCAGTACCCTTTCTATACCCACACTCCCATAGTTCGATAGGCTATCGGACACGACTGGATAGAGATCAGGCGCGGGACTAAGATTTATGCCTTGTTAACATTGATATCTTAACAACATTTCTAACTTGGGACCTCAATTTCTGCAGCCATATACATATGTAGGTACACCAAGTTCAACGAAGCAGTCAAATTAATCGTACTTTTTAAAACTTTTATTAAGGAAAGACAGGGCCCGCTCGTCAACAGACTCCGAGTACACCTAGACTCAGAATAATTATCTTTATAAACTTATTTACTTTTCTTTTCCTTTTTATAAAAGACATCTGTCACACTCGGAACAATCCCTATGTTGCAGGACATTTTATAAACATTCAAACAACATACACACACAAATTTTTATCTCGTGCGGTGATCGAACCCACAACACTGAGCGCAGGGGCAGTAACGAAACGATCTCCACTCCGCTGCGCCATCCGATCAGT
This sequence comes from Catocala fraxini, assembly GCA_930367265.1. Classification (NCBI taxonomy): domain Eukaryota; kingdom Metazoa; phylum Arthropoda; class Insecta; order Lepidoptera; family Erebidae; genus Catocala; species Catocala fraxini. The sequence continues at coordinate 27,806,711 of OV884025.1, read as the reverse complement.
CAATCCCATTTATGTGGGCACCTCTGCTTACTCCACCAGCTCTTAAGAGCATGATGTTATAGTTGGTATATTAACCTCTAGTCTTAAATCAACATACGTAATATTAAAGTTGATAAATGAACAGATACGTTTTGATTTATTGATACTACTAAAGATTACATCACGCAGTTTAATATAGACTTAATTATTAATTACATTCGTCGCTACGCTTAATCAATGTATTAGATTACAACAAACATATTTTATGGCAAATTGGTTGTAAGAAATTAATGTTGTCAACGACTTACAATTAATTATCGTGCACACGAATTAATTAGCAAGGTGCATTGCAATTGAAATATGTAAAATATTTTGTATAATTTCGTCTCACTTATTTTAATTTGAATCGAAAATAAAAAACAGCTCCCGCGCTAGGAATATATCCTGTCGAATATATTCTGTCCTGTCCTTTACAAACATTCAAACAACGGACACAAAGAACATTCAGACTCGGAAAACCATTTGCGGATCACATTTTTTTTTGTCCCGTATGGGATTCGAACCCACAACACTCGGCGTAGTAGCAGTGGCGAGGCAGCCACTTAACCCACTCCGCCATCTGTTCAATTTGATTTGATGATGGCGAGTTTGCTAAGTTCGATCGCGTACACGATGAACGACACATATTTCCCCTTCCGTACTTCGTGATGTTCTCATACTACTGAATTACGGTAATAACCTTTACTGCATTCGAATAATTGTCGATGATTCGAATATTTCGATTATACGTATTTTAATCGATACGCGCACATCGTTAGCGTACATATAAGGACACATATAACTGCCTCGTTGGTCTCCCGAAGTAACTATCGTACGGAGACCCGAGACGCTCTGTAACTGGATAGTCCGTTTTCTGGATAGTCAAAACATTAAATTCGTCATAGACTATTGCTGCTCTAAAACCAAAACCATAAACGCTGGCAATCCACAAGCCATGGTGTCTACTCTTTCCAACTGTGCATAGTCCGGATTAGATTGCGATACTTTGGAAGAAAAGTCAAATAGGCAAGCAAAAAAGAGGGCGTGCTGAAAGAAGCTAAACGGCACCTTACGTCAAATCATTTTGTGTTTTACAAAGCACAGATCAAATTTGACGTGGAGTACTAAGTACTCACATGTCTGCCCACAAATACGAGCTTCACCCACCGAATCTACTACAAAGGCGTTGGATCTGCACGGATGGCGTAGTGCTTTAATGGTCAACTCGATACGGAAGTTGCATTTAAAAGGTCAGCAGCCGTCATGCCCGTAATGACGTCATGCGGGACTGGCGCAGCGTTTAACGAGAACGGGGTCTTAGGATTTGGGGACAAGAGCTGTCTATAACTGGTCCCTGAAGGTGCTTTCGGGCATTGGAACCTTCCAATATTTCCTATCGGTATATAGTGAGAGCCGCTGTACCTACAGCGGCTCTCACTATATACCGAAAGGTAGGTGAGTGGGAACGCTATTTCATAAACTTGAGTAGTCAGTAGAGGAAGGGAAGCATCTGACGCGACGTTTGTACTTGCGAGCTGCGGTCCAAGATAGGTGAATATTTTAAAAATGTTCAAGAATCTATAAGCATAACGACATCAAAGTTATTTACACTCTCGGATCAAACGATATGTGCGTGCACAAGCCCCTTTCTATACGAATATTTAATAAATACGCAATACGAAATAGGACATACCTACACAACATAATTAACATAAGCGAAAAACGGGTCATTCTAACTTATCTCGAATCTAAACACGCCCATTAGAACAAAATACTTCGCACTAATTGTATTTCAAGTGGATATCCACATCTATAAATTATATAAAAAACGTATAATTTAAATCTACACCCGATATAAAAGTGCTCTTTGTTTGGGACAAAAATTAACACGATTTCATAACGATAAAATATTCTAACATAATTTCTAAATGAAACTTCAATTAGTTTAAAATGTAAATCAAAATGGAGAATCGTGGGTCAAATCAATGGGTGCCATCCGAGTTGCATAAATTAGATCGATATCAGTAAAAACCACCAGCGCTTAGATACAAAATATATATATAATATATATAAATATATATATATAAATAAATCATAGCTTACACACAAAATGGCACCTTAAATAAGACATTATTCAAAAAGATAATGACACATGCGCGGGTTTGCGAGAATACCGTCGCAACTTAAAATAATCAAGATTTTGTACATTTTTGTGGTTTTATCTATATCTATGGCGGCCTCGATGGCCTAGTGGTTAGTGTAACCGACTGCCACGCCTGAGGTCGCGGGTTCGATTCCCGCACAAGTCAAACATTTGTGTGCATGAACATGGATGTTTGTCTTGGTCTGGGTATTTCTATGTATAATATGTATGTATCTACAAAAAAAATGTATATGTGTATGTTTATCAGTTGCCTAGTACCCATAGTACAAGCTCTGCTTAGTTTGGGCTAGATGGTGTTGTGTGTATGTGATAGAATATTATTATTATTATTATACCTACTATTAATAAGCTGTAACCGGTTAGTGTACTTATTTAGTGACAGTTTTTAAACTAAATGTGATTAGATATTTAGAAAGGCCTGAATCTAAACCTGTTGTCGGTATCATTATGTTAAAACCTCAGAACAGATTTTCATGAAGTTGTCACAATATAGTTAGGAGGCGAAGAGTAAGGTATTACATTTATGCGTTATGGCGCTTTCAAATATGACCTACAGAAGTCTGTAGAAGAATTACTGATGTAGCAGGCGCAAATAGATTAATAATTTAAATCCTTTATTAATTACTTTTAAAAGCAAATGGTCTAACATAAGAAAGATACAAACTATGCTGAATGTGTTATTAAACGAATTTAACTCACTGATAATCTAAATTTCAAAGTTTCACAATATGCTATAATTCCGCCAAACGTGCACAGTAATACCTAATTTTTATGTACTTCTCCCTTTTCGCCTTAAGATTTGATTCCCTACAGCATGATGTTCTACTTAGTAATATTTTAATAATTTTGGTTCCACGTAAACGCAGACAGATCGTAGTTCTCGCGTACAAAATCCCGTGCAAATGGTAGTATTACAGACCAATATAAATAATCTTTCTAGCGACACAATATTTTACCCGAATTTTGCATCGCAACATTATTCACAAGAAATGTCAGTGGTTTATCTGCATTTTTAAATAATTTTGTCTGTGTTCTGGCAGACCAGAAAAATATTATAGTTCTATTTTTAAAGAATACTTTATAGTTAAGTATATGGTAGTTGGTTATTTATCGAGCCAAAGTAACCGTTACGGATAGAGGCGCTCCTGATTTGTAACGGTAGCTCTGATGTAGCATAGCGCTATTTGCATTACATTTTAGTTAAGTCACTGGCAGTCTTGAAAATGTAATTAGGAATAAGGTTTTTATAACATCGCAAACTAATAGTACGTAGATAACACGACGGTATGCAAATCGATAAGGCATTGGATTGTGATTAGATTGTGATCGACAAGATCTGGGATCCAAACCCGTAATTGTATTTCGTGAACCCACACAATAAGAATTTCAGCTTAGCTGGTAGGGTTAACACGAATGTAATACATATCGTTAGATAAGTACCACGTAATAAGCATAATATTGCAGCCTAACAGATACATTTACTGACTCTGTAATACTACTTATAATTTCTTGAAAGACAGAATCGAGATATATATTACCACAAAGTAGATATTATATTTTTCGGTGACGGATATTTATATTAAGATCCTAACAAAAATCTTAAGCACTTAGTCTGATTTGCCACACCAAAATAAGGGCAAACTTGCACTACGGGACAAAGAGAGACAGTTATAATTAAAGTAATCATTTGTCGCACAGTGACGGCATTTAATAATCTCAAACATGCACTTTGGTTAAATGCTTTATCCAAAATATATAATAGCTTACTATAGCAAACTTAGCACTAGTGTGTGTTTAATATATTTTGAGCAATTCATCCACGACAAATTAAATTAAATAATAATGAGGAAACAATGGGGAACTGATTTACTTATAAAAATACACCCCTTAATCTATCTACGACATCTATCGACTTACATTGCTTATTATAAAAATATGAACCTAACCCCCCTTTACCACACCACTGCCGCGGCGCATAGTCTATAAATACTCTACTAATTGTATACTATGTAGGTATTGATTACCAAACAATAACACTCCAAAACGTCAAGGCCCATCAACGTGCAGCGGTTTAAAATAGACTATAATAATGAGAAGGCCAATGATACCATCAGTGTCGGTGTACAACGGAACTTAACTGTTATGATGAAGAGGTTGCATCGCATCAAGATTCGTGCAACTCATTCTGACACGTCATTATCTGATCGCCATCTTTATTTTGTTTTTCCCTTATTCGGTGAGAAAACTGCAACCGGTGTCACTCAAAGAGGTAACTGTTTAGTTTAATATATCACTTAAGTTTGTAACCTTTTTTTGGGTTCCGTTTTCGAAAAAGGAAGGGTTTGAAAAGCGGTTTGTTTTGTCTTTGTCTATTATGATTCTTGTTCTGAACAAAGGCAACAGATAAATTAGAAAAAGAAAATGCTCCTCATTTATATTTTACTAGATTATGGCTACAACTTTGTCTACTATAACAACAATTTGCCGCTAACGTCATTTACGCTGTTTTCTATGCAAAATAACTCTGGTTCTACTGTACCGAATATAACGAAATTTTTACATTTTATTGTTATTACATATACTATAGTAGATTTAATGCCTGTATATTGAGAAACCTTATAATATTGCAGCAATGTAGACGTAGAATGTCATGTCAGACACACATCACATGCGAGGATACTTGTATTACTACCTACATTACTTAATGGTTTGGTGACCATTTTAACCATTTGCCTTAAAGTAGGTATTATATTATATTATATATAATCGGTCAGTAGTACTTACTTGACTATTGCATTTATAAAATAAAACAGACAAATTCAATAAACAAAACAAACATATTTAGAATACCTACTTACAACTTTTTCCAAATACAATTCACGCTTAACCATTTTATTTTTTGTAAGAAACCATAAAAATATCCTTGTCGGTAAGTCTCGGAAGCATTTTTGTGTAATTCTCATAATCTTATCCCTAACAAAATAAATTAGTTGTACAGTTAGACACATAAGGATATAAGAAAAAGACCGCATGCAACACCTAAATCACAGATAAAAAAAACATAAAATGCAAAATGGCGAACCGCAGTCATAAAATATATTTTATCCCGCGCAATCGTAACGTGCAGTTTTTATAAGATATTATTTAGCTTTACCGGTGGAGATAATCAGTACTATCGCCATTATTATTTGGAGCAGTTAGTTTAGATTTATCTATATTATCTAACAGTACGAAATAATTGCTATTGTGTTCTAGAAAAATAATGATGTCAAGTGTAGATGCGGTCAGATATAATGATATATTGGGATCAGTAGACTATAGATTACGATAGAGTCTTGAAAGATATGTTTGATTCATAATTCGATTGTTTTTTTTTTACATATGGCAAGCTCGCGACTGGTTGGCCGCGAACTTTTAAAGAGTTTTTATATTAATATTGGTTTATGTGCTCAAAGTATAGTATGGTGTCATATTTCTGTTCTATTTTTAATTAGTTACTTAAAGGAACACATTGTAGTGATACTTTTATGTACAAAAGTTCTACAATAAGCTTTGCTTGCTAATAAAAGTTAATATTCCTAAACGCCTCACGTTGGTTGCTACTGTATAAGCTGTATGCAAAAGTGGCACAGGGGTTTTACTGTTCACCTGGGCATTGCCAGTAAACTGAGTATTAAACTTCGATAAACATACGACGCAAAGAATTCTGTGACCCACAAATATTTATTTTAATCTAGGAAACCTAGAATTTTCTTCGGTGTCTGTTATTTAAATGTTATGAGGTTCTCTACAAACAGAGGGATTATCTCTAGTGCAAGGGTGCCTTTTAAATATCTATAATAAAATGAACCGGACACTCTCTCTAAAATCAGATAATTTTCTTCAGATATAATATTATCATTTCCTTACCAGTAACAAATCTCCAAGCTTCTCCAGCGCCCAGTACACTGCATAAAGCTGCACCAACTGGTAAAGAACTTTCTTCAACGGTTCTGATAGAGGTGCAGTAGTTCTTTTCACTTCTGACTTGAAAGTTGACAGGATTACTGCGCGACAGTGGGCCTGGGAACAACAAATGAGGGACATATGTATTAAAAAATATATACAATAAGTGACAACAACTATGGCTGTATAGATGGCAAAATGGTTTGAATGGTAGCCTCGCTACTGTCCGTGCGCATAGTAATACGAGTTCGATCTCCAAACTGGTCAAAAAATTATAGGTATAATCTATAAATAGCTGTCCCGGGTCTAAATGTCTTTGGTGTTATTTACGTCCATTGTTTAAATGTTTGTAGAGTTCCCGCGACATAGGTATTAATCATAGTGCATTGACCGCATTGGAAATAATATGCAGAAGTAGCTCTGTCTATCCGATTTTTAAATACCTATAGTGGCAGACCCCTGACCTAACAAATGGGCACTGACGCTCATGGCATTCAGCAATCACGGGTGTTTGCACAGGCATGCCTCTACATGCCGTAATAGCAATAGTTTGCCGTAGTAGCTTTGAACCTCGTTCATAGCAGGATAGGTCATAACTCTAAGGATATAACTCATAAAATCGCTGAATAAAGCCATAAAACATGTTCCTTTCATGTTTTAATAACTTTTTGTCATATTACGTATCTTTGGTTCCGTTTTATAAGATTCTACTTGTTAATCAAGCAACTATGTATGACGACCTCGATGGCGTAGTGGTTAGTGTAACCGACTGCCACGCCTGAGGTCGCGGGTTCGATTCCCGCACAAGTCAAACATTTATGTGCATGAACATGGATGTTTGTCTTGGTCTGGGTGTTTCTATGTATAATATGTACGTATTTCCAAAAAAAAAATGTATATAAGTATGTTTATCCATTGTCTAGTACCCATAGTACAAGCTCTGCTTAGTTTGGGCTAGATGGTGTTGTGTGTATGTGGTAGAATATTATTATTATTATTATGTATTTCATAATTTATGTAGTCTAGTTTGCAAATTATATCTCCAATATAAATTACTTGTTGAAAACACTCTAGTAACTAATTACGAACATCCTTTTAAACTCAAAACAACATCACAATAAACCTTTCAACATAAACTTCAATTTAAAATCCCGCCCAGTTGGAACTAAGCAAAAAATATCTTAATTATAATTTTAACAAATCGACATATAATAATATAAAGACATAAACAGCTCAAAGTTTAATATAAGGCTCCTAACAACGGCTCTATTGATTAATGACGACAGTTTAATTGAATTATTAATAATACCGCCATTTTTCATCTAATATTTTAAATCTGACAACCGTTATATAGAAGACATATTATAATTATGACGTACTGAGTGTCTATGGCCACTGGCTACCATAGACTAAGGAAGTCCATTAGCATTCACACGACAACATTATCGTATGACTAGTATTAAAAAATCGAATTATAGCTAATTTTATGGCGGCTTTGTTAAACATTATTAGTAGGTGATAAGGTGAACGAACATATTTCTTCTTATCCTTTTGTGACAAAGATAAATGTTGTTTTTATCTATATTATAAAGCCATAAAAATATACACTTTCTATATTTAGTGTATAGTATTAATATAATGTAGGTATCAATTGTGGTATAAAATTTGGTTGTGTTTTTATGTATGTAGCAGCGATAGCTCAGTGGGGAGACCAACAGACTGCAATGCAGAGGGTCTCGGGTTCGAACCCACGTCGCGCACCTCTGACTTTCGGAAGTTATACGACTTTTCGAAATTATGTGCGTATTGATTGACAATTATCGCCTGCTCCGTGCCTCGGAGAGCACGTTAAGCCGTTGGTCCCGGTTGCCATGAACATCTATGGCGGTCGTTATTGGGAAAGTCAGTACCCTCTAATATCCTGACACTGGTCTAGCCTTAGGGTATCGTTAGCCTTTGGGTTGCGGAGGTCAGGTGGTAGCCGCTCCGTGTAAAAACTGATAGCCAGTGAAATACGGTTAGACCAGAAAAGCCGACCCCAAGTGACTTGGCAATAATAAAGGCTAAGAAAGAAGTGTTCTTATGTAAATAAATTATTAGGTAATGTTAATTTCTTGTTGCTTTATCTATTTTTTGTTTTCCAAAAACCACACTAGGAATAATATTTGTGTCGTGGGTCTCCCACGGTACAATAATTTAAACAATGGGCAAAAAGAATTTTCAAATTTTTGTCGCGTTTAGGTTCGAACCCACAACATTCGACAGTCGCGAGTCGACCACTTAAACTTACACGCTAACCGTACAGAAAAATAAAATTGTAGCGTTTACTTATATACGCCATATATTATAGCATCACGAGTATGACTCCTGTAATGCCTAGAAATTATCATCATCATCATCGGGCTATAATAGTCCACTGCTGGACATAGCCCTTCCCTAATGAGCGCCATAGCGCCCTGTCTTCGGCTAGCAATTATATTGTAATGCAATTACAATATATTTGCAACATTTTATCTTGATCGCATCAACTCCTCTTTACAGGAATTGATGCGGAAATCAAAATGTCATAACACATATCAACCCTTTCTGGAACTCTGGTAACCCTCATCTCTCAAACTATACAGTTCTTTCAATCTATAATAAAAAATAAAACTCATTTATCTGTACCTAATTGAGGGGTGAGACACATTTATTTATAAGCGATAACACAATTTGTCATCAAAAATCGGACCTGACGCGAATATGACACCGTTTTAATTTACAAAACTAAAGTTTTTATTATATATTTATGTAATAAAAATGCTATAATACCTCGTTTGCCAAAAATATTAAAATATAAATAAAACTACAAATTATATATCCAAAATTTGCATTTTATTAGAATTTTAGATGACATTTTGTATGTTAATGGTCTTAAATCAAAGAATCCTCCTAATAAGGTGAATGATATTATTACTTTTAGATCAAGATTACTTTGGCCCACGTTAAAGACATACATAAATATTGGTTTTCAAATGGTTGACGTGTAACTAAGTAGCAAAAACGCTATAAAATATGGACATTGGTAAAACGAACATTACTAAATGCCAACAAAAAGCAGTATTTTTTATACTACTTAGGTGATAAATAAACGTACCATTACCCGCTTGATAGTAAGCCATTACCATGGTCATTAAGCATACTGTACATAAAACAGGCGCGATGCTGATTCTTAAAAAACGCGGTGTCAGCCTCGTAGGCTTTATGTATATGTATATATATGAGACGGCCCACGACTAGCAGGACAGCGCTCCCTTAAGAAGCCTGGTGTACATCACAGTAACACAACATAAATTCGTGCCGCTCCGATTTTTGTAAGCTGGAGAAGTGCAGATACTTCCATAGGCTTGCTGCTGCAGTTTAAATAAAATCCCAAATTATAACCTGCGCCCTTACTTCCCACCTCACAAAAGTCGAATTTGTGTTAAATGTGTATATATTTTACCTCGGAAGCAGCAACAAGTTGAACAGATGACATATTCCACGCGTCCTCAGCACCCAAACCTTGTCTAGTATATTTTTTTATACTAGCCACAGCTGATGTTATTTTTCTGTAAAATAAATGACTCTCCTCAACCAACACTTTACCTAACACAATACGAACTAATACGAATAAAGAGTCAGGATATTCCAATCTATCCTAACATAGAATATTTAAGCTGCGTGCAAATAGAAGGTTTTGCAGTATAATTTAGTTCAGTAAGTTTCATTTAGGCAATATCTATGTAAATTTCCACTATTCAAATATTCATAGAAATCGCTTAATTAGTTTGTTAATTAAACATAATGTTAAGACTTTTTGTTCTTTTATTGAACTACGGGGATCCCAAATCGCATCCCAAACACATTTCATAATATGATTTTTAGAAATCATAGTTAAAGTTTTGCGTAAAGCCTTTCTGGTACTTAATATTTATGCAATAAAAAAATATTTCCTTTCTTTTTATTTCTCCATAGACGTTTAGACGCCAAGTTCTAGACACATTGGATATACCATTGTCTCGATATGATTAATTAACAGGCTAAATACAAGTCTCGCTCGCTTTTTGTTAAAAAAATAAGTGTATGACAGAAGCTACATAAACTGAAAATGATGCCTATTTTAAAAGTAGCGAGGGGCGCAGTAACCGTTATATTTAGACAGCAAAATCAATAAATATTAACTCACCCAACAGCAACTCTTCGAAAGCCTCGTATAATACCGTCAACCGTGTTTTCCCATCTTTGTTTACTAGCGTTCTTGTCTGACAGATATGACATTGTCGGGCTGAGAGGTTTGCCGGCTGAAGCACGATCCCAAGCTTTTACTAACGACCTGCAACAATATAGAATTAAATATTGCTCAAACTTGACTGAGAAGATGGAAGGTACAGAACCTAGCGATTCATATGAATACAGATTTATTTATGAAGGTCATAGTCATGGGATACATAAGAACATAATTTGACCCCATGGAAGCCAATTTTTGGTCATCTCAGCAGATCGGATCCTGGTTTTGTCGATCGGACCACCAAATAAAAATAATAATAATAATATTCTACCATCTATACACAACACCATCTAGCCCAAACTAAGCAGAGCTTGTACTATGGGTACTAGACAATGGATAAACATACATATATACTTTTTTTTGTAAATACATGCATATTATACATAGAAACACCCAGACAAAGACAAACATCCATGTTTATGCACACAAATGTTTGACTTGTGCAGGAATCGAAATAGAAATCACAGAGACTTTACTTTAATTATTTTATATTACGATAATCTATATATTTCAAAAACGTGAAAGATATGTTTAGAAATTAAATGGACGCTATAAATCTATTGTATTACAAAAAATCAATTAATTCAATCAATATGGAGGAAACATTATAATGTGGACCGTTAGCTACGGTCGATACACTTCGAAATATTCCAACATGGTTTTATTACAGACTGGTGTTATTGTTTAGGTGCATCATGATTTGCTAATTAACTCAAGCGTCTGAGTATAAACCATCGAATAATAAATCTTCGAGGGAAGGATATAATAGATTTTGATTGATTGTTCTTATTAAAATTCAGAAAACCGTAAGTCATAAAATCTTTACGATTCTAGCAACCAAATAAGAAATAATTACTTAATATAATTTTATCTATTGTTGTATTATGTGCAGCTACAGATTAATAATTTTAATCAACATTTAGTTATTTTTGACGTAAATTAATTCTAGCATTTTTTTTTTATTTTGCCTGAAATTCCAGATGGCCTGGTCCACCTGAGAATAAGTCGTTGCCGCTCATAAAAAAAGGAAATTAAAAACCGCATGAAAAGAAAGAAATTACAGTGGCAATTATGTCAATATCTTGACCCTGTTGTCCTGACGTAACAGTATTTTCCTAGACAAGCCAGCTCACCAAAAAATTGGTAAAGGCGAGCTCTTCTAATCAAAAGCAAGAAGACGCTTTATTATCAACAGGAGTACTAGTGTCCCTTTGCATTGATAATCCAGCAACTCTTAATCTGTTCCTTTGACATGACACCTTTGATACTCCTTACAATCCAAGCACCATTAGGCCAGAGTAGTCTTACCATCAGCAACCTTTTTTACCTAACTTATATATCAATTGTCTATATATACCTGGCAGTCTGCAGCATGAGTACGGTATTCTCCCCCTCATAAGTACAGGCGGCGGTGACGAGGCCGTATATCTGAGGCATGTTCGATGACAGCATGTATCCGTGTCCCCCACACGACATGCGACAGCGTTCCGTCATGATTGCCGTGTCTGAGGTGGTGACAGCTTTTAAACAGCATGCCAAGGCGTGCAGCTGAAAAGAGCAAAATAAGTAAATAAATAATGCTATCAACAACACATGACTGAAAACAAGTCTAGACAAATGAAGCACTTGGTTAAGTGGCTACCTAGCCATCGAGTCTGCTTTGAGTGATGCGGGTCTGATAACACGAGACAAAATATGTAGATATTATCCTAAAATATTTATTTTAAGTATTGGCGTTCTGTATGCGCATCTGTATATGCAGTGATAGCTCAGTGGGGAGACCAACAGACTGCAATGCAGAGGGTCTCGGGTTCGAACCCACGTCGCGCACATCTGACTTTCAGAAGTTATATGACTTTTCGAAATTATGTGCGTATTGATTGACAATTATCGCCTGCTCCGTGCCTCAGACAGCACGTTAAGCCGTTGGTCCCGGCTGCCATGAACATCTATGGCAGTCGTTATTGGGAAAGTCAGTACCCTCTAATATCCTGACACTGGTCTAACCTTAGGGTATCGTAAGCTTTCGGGTTGCGGAGGTCAGGTGGCAGCCGCTCCGTGTAAAAACTAATATCCAGTCAAATCCGGTTAGACCAGAAAAGCCGACCCCAAGTGACTTGGGAATAATAAAGGCTAAGAGAGAAGATTGGCGCTCTGTATGTCTACCTCAATGGTGCAGCGGCAAGGAATCCGACTGCTTTGCTCATGCAAAGCTTCGGGTTCCATTCCTAGGTTGCGTAAAGTATAATTCGTTATTCCTCGCAACAAATTCTCAGTAGTAGCACAGAGTCTAAATATGTTTTAATTTCCCGTGTATTAGGGAGCGTTTAAAATTTCAGTTCTACTTACTTCGGGCAAATCGTCCGTCTTCCCGCTTTCCAGATCGCTGGTCACCTTGGTGTACATACTCCACAACCACTTGGCAGTGAGACTGATCGCGTGGCTTGAAGCTATGGCAATGAACAACTTGTGCTGTTGTGTCACGTAGTCCAGAATCTGAGCTTCGGGCTCGCTATAAGGAAAAAAAATCGTTTGTTTTAATCAGGATTATGTAGCTGTATACCAGTGACATTTGTGAACTATCTGTTATAGGATTGTAATTGGATGCGGGAGAATCAGACAACACATTACATAGGTTTGTTAGGTTCTCGCGCATGCATTGACAGTGATTTAAAAGATGGTAAAGCCCCTGATTTATTAAATAGCGGCAGGTTACGAGTTACGACTCAAACCTTGACCACTTTTATCCAAGAGTAGTGCGAGAAGCTATTGAAATCAAAAAACATAGAAATTTCAATAGGAAAGATGGTTTCAAATTATCCGCGACGTGGAATCCCGTGATTAATAATACGCAACTTCGCTTTATTGCACAGTACGGATAAAGTGTTATCGAGTTTATCAGTTAATAAATTCTAAGTAGCAAAACTGGACCGGGAACTGTGGCCAGTAGACTTCAATATGCTTAATATGTATATGTCTGCCTACCACTTCAAGAGAAAAAGGTCTGAAGCGGTGTATGTATTTAGGATTACTTACTTTCTATGTTTATTAATAACATAATCCTTCAGCTTAATGTTCTATATCTTGCATTTTCTGTCAATCTATATAACTTGGATATTATTGCTAAGGGTTATATTATCTGAATTGTACTCACTCAGGTTTCAATTGCGACTGTCTCCTAATAGCGGAATATCGAACAGCAATAGTGGCCGATCTGGCCAGTTGGTTGGCCATGCCCTTGACGATTATAACCCGTACGTAAACCATGGTACCGTATGTCAGCTTGCTGTTTACTGACTTTCTGAATGTGCCGTCCTATAAATATAGATTATACTGAGCTTAAGAAGTATTTTAAAGCTTAAAAATGTCAAAAGACTTCCAGTCCTAGAAAATCATTAAAGAATAATCAAAAGAAAAAGTCCTCAAAAAGAGATTTACTTTTGATTATTCTTTAAAAATTCAAGCAGTCAAGTAATTTTGTGTATCGTATGGCAAAATTCATGACCCGCCTGATAGTAAAAGCGGTCACCAAAGCTTAAGGATGCTTACAACATCATGATTGATCTCTCGATCATTCACTAAAAACGTAGCTGTATTGCCCGCGCAAGGGACAAGGACTACCCATTCTCTGTTGAGAGCATTGCACTTCCTTCTGAGTTTCTTAAAACTTCTCTCACCCGAAAACACAATACATGGTCGTTTGGCTAGCATCTTCTTTTGAGTGGAGGAGGTACTTTTCGAGTCAGGCTGCTTCAGAATATGCATTCCAGAATTAATTACCTTTAAAACTTGAGCATTCTTCATCAGCATTCTATCCCTCTTTATCCTATGGTGTTCGAAACCTAAGAAACCATTATTAACAGTATTGAAGCCGAGCTTGGCACCGATCTCTCCAAGCTTAATGCCGGGCAAAGGGAGGTGGGTTTCTTCGTCTCGTAGCTGCACCATGAAGGGTTGGATGCCGTAGCTCTTGCCGTGGATGTAGAGGTGCGCCATCACCACGCAGTAGTTCGACGTGTGGGCGACTGGGAGATAAAATAAACAAGTGCTTTATTCAAGCGATTGTGAATTCCTAGCTTCATTTCCCGGCTCGGGTGAAATGTTATTCAATTTTCTATTAAGAAATTCTGAGTAACAGCAAGAAGTCTGGTAATGTGCGCGATAGACATTCACTCTACTTTCTATGTGGGACTATTATTTTTTTTCAATTTTAATTGTAATTTAAATCACACGAAATTTCGTTACAATTTTTCAGCGGTTTCGGTTGCGAGTAACAAGCACTTACACTTATAATATGAGTAAGATTAATATCAACTTGTCTGTTTACACGTATATTATTTACTTGTAATGTCATTTAATTTACAAGACGGAATAAATACATACCTACACTTAGGCCGATCTCTGAAACACCTTTAACTCAATTATAAAATCGATATAATTTCAGAAATGTCTTCTACTTACGGCTACCAGGCCACCATTTATAAGACGTGAGAGTTGGACTGTGCAAAACAAACTCCTCGGTCTTTGGATCATAAGTGGATGTCGTCTCCAACCCTCGGATGAACGTGCCGTGACCAAGCTCCGTCTGGTAATTAATGTGACAGATTATTACATAGGGTAAGGATATAAAAAGGACTAACATGGTAAAATGGCGTTGTAGTGGTAAAAATAGTAACAATAATTAAGAAAGGACGACAAAATGGTGTTGAAGAAATTTTATTAAGCTAATATGGAGGGAACAGTCGAAAGGAGTAAAGATGAACTTTTTAAACCAGGGCCTATCAATCCATCAAAAAAAACTTTAAGAAATGGTTCTCTTAAAGTATTATTTTGCAAATGCAGAAACGAGATAGTATTCTCGCACATGCAATTACAGAGCTTTGAGAGGAAGTGTTTCGACTACTGATTAAAAACATTTTGGAGAAAAGGTACGTTAAGGATTCCTTAAAGCAAGGAGAACATATGAAGAATGTAATATAAATGAAGGTATCAAGAGATATATGCCAGGATCATGCGAACATTACTGAAAGGATTTGGACGGCATTTTTACGTTTGACTTGCAATCAACTTAAAAACATAGCCACATTTATCTAGCAAGTGAGCCAATGTGTACCAAATGAAGCCACGTTTGGGAAAACCTGAGTTATGGCTCATATTCTATTCCTTATAGACAAATCTCGGACATAAGCACAAATATAGTAAAACAAACCTGCGCGTAAGTTCCAATGATCTCATAGTTGCTCGCTCTCTTCAACCAGTACTTCTTCTGTTCGTCATCAGCCTGCCCGAGGATCGTGGGTATGAACATGGCGACGTGCAGGGAGAACGGACTGTTGTCTTTGAACACAGCGGATGAGATCAGGCTGCGGTAACTGGCACTGTCATCAGACATCAAGGTTATTAATACAACGGTAATTGATGACTGCCTTTATCAACAATAAGCTATTCATGTATGCCGGGATCAACGACTTTACGTCATCTTTAAGATATTTACGCACTTTCTTTTTATAATAACGTATGTTTTGGGGTTTGTTTCGTAGTTTCGCAGTCATAATAAGATTTTGAGACATGTGCATGTTTGTTAAGCTTTTTGCTATTAAGCAGCAAGGTAAGCATTAGCATTAGTCGTGACCACTGAAATAACCTAGCCATTCATGATTTCTTTCGTTTGATTTGGATAAAATACAATTGGATTTTTCTGTTACGTATTATCAGTGTCGAAGTCAGGCAACGTATCCTTTAAATGGCAATAAGCTTGCTGCATATTACAAAAGAATTTAAATCCTGCAAGAAGTCCATGTTCAGCAGTCGGACAGATCATAAACAGGACTAATATAGTAAAAGATAATATAAATTTAGATATTTTATTCCTTACGTGGCTCTCTCTTGCTCATTCAGATTAGGATCGGTAGCTTCTTCCAAAGCTTTGTAGAACAGTACAGCTTTACGTACGGCGTTTTCATACTTCTCCTTGTGGCTCAGGTATTCTTCGGGTATCTCGTCTATAAGACCTTTCGTGCTCAGTACTTTTGCTTCTGCAATATATCATGTAGTTAACATTTTTAACTAAACGTCTGTGTCAAAAAACTAGGTAGAAAGGGAATCACTGCTAGCTGACTTTAATAATAATATCTTGACCTTGGCTTGAGAGCTTTAATTTGTATGTTAGCAGAGCCTGGTTCTGAAAACATATTATAACCATTATACAAAATGGTTGCTGCAGCAATAAAACCCTTTTCTATATTGATAATAATAATAATAATATAATAATAAAAATATTTATTTACCAAATAAAGAAATACACATTCTCAGATGTCAATTAATAATATAACTAAGGAAAAGAATTTATTGTTTAGTAATAAGTACTATCGAGATCATGTAATCTATTGTAGTAGATTAATGTGTTAAGATTAGGGCAGGCCTGATATAGCTGACATTCCTTTATTTTATAAAGAAAACGTCTCAATCTTATTAACCTCCGAGTCTTCTTTAGAGGTTAATGAAAACACTATGTGGGTCTGTGTCTATCTGTTAGTGACAGATTGGTGTTAATGACAGGCATAACTCCGGAACCACTAGACCGATTGACTTGTAACTTGGTGTGAAGACACCTTGGGGTCATACCTCGGTCGATTTTGAATATGGGCCCTGTGGGGCAAAAGACCCTCGAGATATAGGGCTCACAAGGTCACATGTATTTTAAAAGATTTAATTTGATATCTTTTTTCATTACTTTTACATTTAAGACAATTTGATATCATTTTTCATTACTTTTACATTTAAGACGAAGAGGTTGAAACCTGGGTTTTTACACCCATCTCGTTCTAACTTATAATATTATAAATGCAAATGTGAGTTTGTTTGTTTATTCGTTTGTTTGTTACATTTTCACGCCTTGAATGCCTCCGTAGCGCAACAGTAGTGAATGCAACTGCTGTGCATGAGGTCTCGGGTTCGAATCCCGGGTCGACCCAACAAAAAGTTATTAGGTTTTCTGTTAAGGAAGCTCAATAGCAGCCTGGAGTTAGGAAGTTGGCGGTGTTAGACACCCTCGTGCCTCGGAAAGCACGTAATGCCCTTGGTCCTGCGCCTAATCTCCGATCGTGTCAGATTACCATCTCATCGGATCATGAGAGTTAGGGAACAGAGAGAGCACTTGTGTTTGCGCACACACTTGTGCACTATAATATCTCCTGCGCAGATGGCCAGTCTCCGTTAATACCGGCCGCCGTGACCGAAATTCAGTCTGAAGGACATTACTCGACCGACCTTTGTTTTTTTTTTTACGAAATTTCTCTGTTACTAACATAACGTATATTTACTTCAACCAAGCCGTGGGCAAAATCCAGTTATTAATATTATAAAAAAATAACTTGAACCTCCAGCATCCAAATAGATATTTCCAGAGAGACAATATGATTCATTGATGACTAAAAAATTATTAAAATATGTCCGTGACTTCGTCGGCGTGCACAGTTCACCCGCAATGTTATTTATCCGGGTCACATTGTGTCCCACAGCTCCTGTGATACTAAACGGAAGTTGTTGTTAAGTGAAATCCGAGCTACGAAATCTATATATATAAAACTTTTCCGTTACTGAGTGACTGACAGATAACGCACAGCCGAAACTACTGAACGCAAGAAGCTGAAATTTGGCATGTATGTTCCTTGGAGAGTATAGGGGAGCACTAAGAGAGGATTTTTGAAAATTCCACCCCGAAGGGAGTAAAAGGGGTGAAACTCGATATTCACACGGGAACGGGACTAACGTGGCTGAAACCGCGGGAAAACTACTAGTCGTTAATAAACTACTACCAGAAAAGGATGCTCGAACTAACAATCAAACAAGCTGACATTAAGAAAAAAGCTTAAGAAGAAAGACTGTAGTTTATATCCTCTATATTATCATTAGGTATATGAATATAGTGACATATGCATACATAGTTACATAATCTAGGCGAGGATAGATAGAGGCTCTGTCTACCCTTTTAGTGATATACAATATAACACTTTTACGCCTAAAATCGTTTAGATAAAATACAACGCAGCTTTGGGTTGCCGTATAATTATTAGAAGGCGTTCTGAAAAGAAATGCTGCCTGCCCAGGCAGTCTTTCGTCCATACTAAGCTATTTCTCAGTTTTCTGTCTGAATAACGACACTGGAGCAAAAATAAACTATACATATTACCACTGTCACCACGTTCTTGTTAGCTATTTTATAATTAGATAAATTATTATAAGTATTTAATCCTTATAATAATTTATATTGACTTTCTTAAATAATAAACAATGTCTGGTTATCTTGTTGTTATCAGGCACACAAAAAATAATTTAACTAAACTAATAAAATAAATTAAACTTTATTTATAAACATATATCGGGTTGTTTTTTATGAGATAACAGATAATGATGACTGCAATATTTTATGATAGTATAAGATTGTATATAAATAAATAAATAAATATTTTTATGTATAATCAGACCTACCTGTAGTTATCTCTTTTGCATATTCATATTTCTTTGACACTGAACACAACCACAATGTAGGGACTTTGCCTCCCTTTGTGTGTTCTACCGCTTGTATAATCGATTGTGTTCTGAGGAGTAGTTTGAGAAGATGCCCTCAGCTACTTTTTATCATCGCACTGCTCGCCATCGGCAGGGATTTCATTTTCACACATTACAACCTAATTCGTGCCACACCAAGCCATTAAAAGACAAAGGGTAGAGGCTGAACTTCTAACAGCAAGAAGCTTTTCTGAAGCAGTACAACGCTTGGAGGACATGACAGCAGCAATAAGAGAAGTCTCTAGTGCCCTAAATAGTATAGCTAGTGCTCTTAGACCTTAAAATATTAAGATATTATTAGATTAAGATTATTGGAATTAACCTGTGTTCTCTTTAGCTTTAGGTATAAAAAGTAAGGCATGTCATTAAGTTTTCAGTTAAGGATTTAGTTTTTGATTTAGGTTATTAAATAAAAATTCTATAGCTACAACTTGTTTTATTTGTCATAAGGATTACACTTCCAATTAAGCTACATGTTCCTTGTAAGAAAGTGATGCAATACATTTCTATATGTTTTAAAATTCTCTAAATATTATTCAGTTCATTTCATTTTACTTTTGGACAATAAAAGTTTTCATTACACAGACTGACTAATCTATTTACTCATTCACATTATGTTTTCTTGAGTATTGTTATCATTCAGTATTCTGATATACATATCCTTAGTATATAAGAAATATCATTAGATAATCATATTTATTTTATCCTAAACATATGCAAATGAAAGATACAATTACATATTTGTATATTATATAAAGGTATATTATATTCATTAAATTAATACAAATATCAATTCACACACATATCAACGTCTTGCTGCTCACAGTTCTTGTATGAGTTGTGCTCGAGCTGCAATACCCCTTCGCAGCTCATCAGATGTAGATCCTTGAAAATCTTGTGACAAGTGCTCTTGCCCTATGGATGGCAGGGAGTCTTCAATATCATCTGGACCGGCTTGTGCTTGGTTACAAATATTATGTAAAACACAGCAAGCATTTATAATTTTAGATGCCTTGACCGGATGATAATGAAGAACTCTATGGCCTAAAAGACATCTCCACCTATTTTTTAAAATCCCTATTGTGCGTTCCACTGTATTACGTGCTATGCAATGCAGTTTCGTGTAATTTTCTTCTGGTGAGCCTACAACTGCATCCAGTATAGGGGTCATCATATACTCCCTTTGAGGGTAACCAGAATCACCTGTAAATATATTACAATTAGAAGAATTACTCATTAGAAATTAAGTAAACTATGCAAGTGAATTAAAAGGTTTACCTAGCAAAAATGCTCTTTCCCCTGCATTTAATAATTTTTTTATGTGATTCTTGATAGGATGTTGATTCCATACATGACTATCATGTGAGGCACCTCCATATGTAGAGTCAACACACAATATGTTGAGGTCTGCATCAGAAACCTAAAAAATATTTAAAAATTTACTTATTATATTTCAGTGCCTAACTTATCTAATTACTTACTTAATATGCATAGAATAACTCACAATTAAATCATTTTTTGAATGATAACCTTTTCTATTGTAATGTCGTTCCTCATTCTGTGATGGTCTTATAATAGCCACATGAGTGCCATCAATACACCCTACAACGGCCGGAATTCTAAATTTTTCATAAAACCTTTAATCAAAGCATTAATCAATTAGTAAAACCTAAAGAATGCTAAAATCAAATATTTCAGAAGCTTATTAATAACATGGAAAATATCTTCTTTTAACTAAGTCTCGTTGTTGGCGAGTCACTGGAAACCTAAGCCATTTGTCTAAAATTTCGGCTGAATTTAGAGCATCAGTAACTTCGTTCACTGCCCTCGAAACGGACTGTTGGGACATCATTGTCCCTTGTGTTCCACCCACTAAGCGCTGATAGCTCCCTGTGGCGTAGAAAGAGAGCGCCACTAGAATCTAGAATTAAAAAGAACCACGGGCTTAACAGATTGTTTTCAAATTTTAAATTAAAAATGTTATACATACCTTATATTTCGATGATATGTCGCTACGACGAGTAGGCTGATACATCAATGGTACCAAATCATTCGAAATCACTTCAAAAAGCTCCTTATCCACTCTGTAATTTCTTCTAAATTCATCGTCACCCATGGCAAACGCGTTATCAGCATATCGTGCCAGTCGCCTCAAATTCCGTCTTTGCCTTATATCTAATGCATTCGAATTATCCAAAATATTAAACGTGAGAGCCAGTCTTGCCATTATAACTAAAAAAACCTTATAAAACAATCACAATAACAAACTCGATTTCGAAAAAGTGAACTTCTTGTTACTGTTAAACTTCAATAGTAAACACGAACGCGAACTCGATATGTCAATGTCAAAATCGCGTCAAGAGTACCGTTAAAGTGCATTCATTCGAGTAAAGTCGATCTCCTTTAGTTCCAATAATTGCCACCAAATTTGATGCCAATCCTGCGCTTGCGTAGCATTCAAGAGGACGAAATAGTAACATCTCGATCTCAATCTCCAATTCTGAACGAGATCGAGTGTCAAGAGTAAGCATGCAGGTCGTGGAATGAACTCCCTGCCGAGGTTTTTCCACAAGACTACATTATGGGGTTCTTCAAAAAGGGCGTTACAAAACTACCTACTAATGTGGCAAACAAGCATACGATCCACCTGATGGTAAGTGGTCACCGAAGCCTATGGACGCCTGCAACACCAGAGGCATCACTTGCGCGTTGCCGACCCTGTAAAAACCTTTTAAAGCTACTTCCTCAATCTGTTCTCCACAACTAAAGAGCATAATAATATTCGAAGAATAGACCAGACTAGCTTCTGCTCGCGACTTCGCCCGCTCCAATCCCACGGAGAAGCAAACCAGGATCTAAATATCCTATGTGTTAATCCAAGACATGGTATATCTGTGTCCCAAGTTTTCTGACAAGTTTCCCGACCTTTGACGCGTGATTAATAAATATCTCAACCTTCAAACATCATAATATCATTACAATCGTTCACATCCATAATACAATTGCAAGATTTGAAAATGTTTGACGATATCTACTAACCTACTACTTCCCAATCAACAGTCATAACAATCAAGACTGTCGGCTCTATGTGGTCTTCAAAACACAGAAGAGAGTAATACTTTATAAATGGTCACCCATCTATGAGCCTGTCAGTGACAACAGTAATTAACCTAAAATATCGCTAATAATTTATGGGCCCCACAAAGTAAACATAGTTTATAACTAATCAACGTACTCACAAGTAAAGTAGCATGTAACACTGTTATCTATTACGTGATATGTTTAAAACAACTTTTGTAACTAAAATATCACAAGACAAAAACATTACATACGATTAAGAACCTTATAACGTTAACATACGGTACATAACTCTGAGGTCGATGTTAAGTCATATTTAAATTAGCTGTATACATAACATCGTTGTGTCATATTTTTGATGCTATATTACCAACATAATTTTCTTTAAACTTAGTATATAGTGTCTTATCTATGTTTAAACTGTCAAAATACTTGTAAACAAACACACTCACCCAATTTTCTCCTATTTGCCGTAGCCTCAACTCCTCCATCTAGGTAATTAGTCAGCTCTTGCACATCAAAACTGCATTTATTTCTTTCTCTAAGCAAATCCTCGTTTACTTTCGCGGCCATATTTACGACAACTGTCTGTGCGTAATTACGAAAAGCGGTATTGTGAGGTAACGGGCCTCCTTTCTGTTTATTAAACGTTATCTACGTATACATATATAGTTGAATAACTTTTATCTATGGTAGAATGCGGATTATTAATCTATGATAAATAAGATATGGAAGAATTATATGCTTATTAAGTAAATTGATGGTAGTGTTGTGTAAACTACGTCAGAATGGACTTTGCGTTGTGTCGATGAGTCCAATGTTATAACGTTTATTTGTATTGTTATCGCTTATCAATTATCATGTATCTATATTTGGGTTCGAGCCCGTACTGATTGACTTACGCTCCTTAACTCAGAGCCATTTTGCCTTATCAAGGGGAGAACTAAGATAAAATAAGATTTTTTTGCGAACCCTTTCGCCCCTTAGTCACATCTTTACTGTAGATTGGAAAAAAGGACATTACCTGTTCTTCAATTTTTTCCTTTATTGCACCAAAAATACTTATTGCACAGCAATATATGCTTACTAAAATATTTTAAAGAGATCAAACTAAGGCGACTATTTTTGGGTGGGTTTAAGTAGGAACCTAACATAACCTAACCAAAACCTAACCTCTACTTTTTAGATCTTGAATTATTTGGAGGGGCCAATGACGACAAATACCTTCTAGGGGGCGAACCTTTAGGGGCGAACGGGCTCGTAACCCTATATTTAGTATTATAAATAGTTCTTGCCTGTGACCTTGCTCGCGTAAAAGTAGTTTAGGTTACGTTAGTAAAAGTACTTTTTTAAATATAATATAGCCTATGCCACTCGGTGATAATATAGCTTTCCAATGGTAAAATATTTTTTAAATGGGTTAAGTCGTTTTTGATTTAAATCCTTACTAAAAAACTAAGTAATACGGTGTGTATTACTTAGTTTTTTAGTAAAATCTCATTCACTCATACACAGCCTCACACACTGTCACACTCAGACACGACAACAAATTTTTTTTTTTTTTTTACGTGGTGGAATCCTTTGACGCATACCTCTCCGCGGGGCGACGGAGAGCTTATGTCGGGCTCACCGGGGAGAGATACCCCGGTAATACCGACTAAACCTACCACGGTGTTCCTCGACATAACCATAGACGGCGGGGCCGCGCGAATCGCTTTCACATGCAATCGCGACCCCGCCGAGGTTTCGGCCCGCCGTGTGAAACGCCAGGCCACTACTTACAAGACCCTCTACTGTCCCCTTGTAGGGGGACAAAAAACACGACTCAGAGACGCGCGTGGGAACACGCACGCCGCCTCTCGGACCTAGTGCTGATCGGGTGGCAGGCAGGCCCACGCAGCCCACCACCTCCAGGTCAAATCTCAGAGTGGCTGGAGGTCATCTCGCGCCCTCCGGCGCCCGGTTCTGCGGTTGGGGAGAGGATTTAAGCGCTCCCTCTCCCGCTCCGCCGCCTCCTTGATGGACATGACTACCTCACAGAAGGAGGCGACGGCGTTCCACGACCTCTCGCTCCGGACCATAGATTGAACCACGGCCTGGAGCGAGAGGGCAACCATACCGACTGCCGCGATTAACTCACGGCGCTGCGATGCCCAAGTGGGGCAATCCGCTAAAGTGTGCAGCGCCGTATCCACAACAACATCGCGGCAGTCGCCGCAGTGATGACAGCCGGGCGTCTCCTGTCGGCCTATGCGACACAGGAACTGGCCAAAACAACCATGGCCAGTCATTACCTGTGTCAGCCGGAAGGTGAGGGCGCCATGCCGCCTCTCCAGCCACTCTTCAAGAACGGGACTTATCGCCACGATCGTGGCGTGCCCAACGACAACATTATGATATAATATGGGCCAACGAAATAACCATTTATAATTACATTAATTACATATGGATTTACATGTGTTCTTGCTTATAATAATTCGTTTTTTATGGTGTTCTTCGTAATTGGCATACTGTCTTATTTATAATTTTTATTAATATTAATTGTCAGCTGTGAAGGACTTAAATAAAATAATAAATAAACATACCAACAAACAAAAAATCAAACCTTTCCTCTTTATTAGTATAGATGAGCATGTGTTTGTTTCTTTGTATATATCTCTGTAACTACTGGACTGATTGTAACGATTCCTTAGCTAATAGACAGCTATACCATTCGTAATTAATAAGGACTATGTTTAGTGTCAACCGCGCACGGAAGCTAGTGGGCTTCCGTGCGCGGTTGACACTAAACATAGTCCTTATTAATTAGGAATGGTACAGCTGCCTAGCTGTCTATATAAAATAATATGTAACATTGCCTGCTATGTAATACTTTACATAGCAGGCAATGTTGCATATTATTTTGGCGATATTTGAAACCGCTACTAAAAAATAGCAAAGGTAGTAAACAAAGCTGGATTTTTTCAGATTTTTGCTCCAACCTCATCCTCTAACCTACTTTATAAATATTTGAGTAATTAGATTATTTGAAAATACACACTTCATCCTACAAAAGATCTCAGGCAGTCAAAGTAATATATTACCAACTGGGGCATGCTTGTTTGTCTACAAACATATAAATAAAAGTAAACATAAAAAAATAAAGCATTTAATCCTCCTCCACGTCATTTAATAGCAATCAATACAATAAATTGATATCAAGAGATAAAATATTATCAATATAAGTAACAACTAGTATTTTATAGTCTCACGGTTACACGAATATTACACCTTTTTAGCAGTAATAGTTTACATACATCCAAAAAACCGGACACACAACATACCACTTTAAAAAAATATTTTAAGGTCACGCGAATTCATGTCCACGTGGGGATTAAACTCCTATCGAGGCTATAACTGAAACCAGTACACCAACTGGCAGTAAAACAAAGTCTGCGAAAATAAAATTAAAATTTGACATTTCCTGAACGTGGTAATTCCAAAACAGCCACAATGATTTTGCGAGATATGGCATTAATAAATATTTATGGGTAAAGATCTACGAGATAAAACCTCTTTCCTTTCTTTATTTAAAAGGAAATCTCTCGTACTATGAATAATTCATGTGCTGCAGGTAAAATTCGTTTAAAGTAGTTTCATTTGAATCGCAGATTTAAGTTGGAATAGTGGCGTTCACTAACTAGTGCATGTGAAGTATGCGCAACACAATGCTTTGTATAGATATAATATTAAATACCAAAAATAAATTTGCAATGGTTTTCAACTATTTAACAAAGTAGGTTATTTGACAAGTACAGTTCGTCTAAGCTCTTGGCTATCTGCTTTCATGAACATTTTCAATTGTTGATTTGATTTATATTGGATCGATTCAGTAAAAATTGTTACACATCTTTTAATAATTTAAATTTCTTATTGTTGAAGGCCCAAGTCAAACCTCAATAATTATTGTTTGCAGGCGTCAGTTTTAGAGTTTGAGAAAACTCTTATACGACAGCTTTGTCCGCCCGTCCGTCTGTTATACGACTTTCAACTCAAGAACCGTAAGAGCTAGAGACTCGCGGTCAGCGCCATTCGACTCAGCATAGTCGATATACCCCCATAATGATTATGACCTTTGACCTATGACCTCAAGGTCACGTGGTATCACGTGACCTTTGCATATTACTTGAAACATTTTTTCGAACTCTAAGATTTACGGCAATTCATTGCTGATTCTCAATTGTTTTATATCGACGCTTTTTGAAATAACTATAAAGGCGCTGTGGTACAAACTGTTGTGATTCTCCATGAAATAGATTCAAATAAACTGACAAAAAAAGTCTTTCTGGCCTTATACAATATCTTGATAATATATTGATTTTAGCCACCTCGAATAGGAAATGTCAAGCTAACACTGTATCTACGTACAATACCGTATTACTTCGCAAAAAGACTTTTCAAACATCATTAAAAAGAAATAAGATAGGGGATTAGGTGATCGATTCATTTTTTTATGACCCTAAAAAACTCATTGTCATTGTCCTATCTAAAAATCGAAATGATTTCAACCAATCCATAAAAGCACGCTCTTTGGAATAATCGAATCGGATCAGCACATCTCTAGTTTATGTCAATAACATGATTATACGGTAAAGAAAAATACGTCTGCTCTTATGTAGGCAGCATCTCATGCACTTAATACAAATTTTACCTAATTATAAAGCAATAATATGGTAAGTCAATAAGTAGATATCACAGTTTCCCCTGCATCATCGGCTTCATATACTTGAAGTAGCTCTGGTTGACTGGTTCTGCGTTCATGGGACTCTTGAGAGCTTCAGCAAACATTCTCTCGTATGCTTGACCATCGTAACAGCCTATTGCTGAATGGAGGAGCTGCAACAGATCATAAGAAGTTAATACTTGGTGTAACGACGGTTTGGTCACGGTAATGTTATTAACAGTATTCTATCTTCATACAAACGGTCGGAACTCGAGTCATACCTACGCGCCTCGGCGTTGGTATGCGCTTGGTTCGCAACCAGTCGCGAATGCTCCGCAGTGACGAACGGCGGTGTGATTGTTTTGTAAGCAGTAAGCGTGCGATTTGTGATGATTTGATTTTATTGAAGACTTTCTATTTCATTCACTACGAATTTCATTTTTATGATATACCTAATATACAAAGTGGCGCAAAACATATCACATTAAATGATATACTGCCAAGCTGGTTGATATAAGACGGTTAACATAAACATAAAACGTATTTTCACAGAAATTAAGAAATAATTTTTTTTAACAAAATAACTCAAACAAATTGAGACACAAATTGGAACACCATTGTACAAGATTATGGACCTTTTTCGTTTTTTTTCCTTTTCCTTTTATTTCGTTTGTTTGTTTTGTTTTAATGTCGCTGCTTGAGGTCTTTGAGATTTATCTCTGCATTACACATGAAGTGCTAAATTGTGAAAACAAAAAAATGTCCTGTGGCTAAACTACTGAATACATTTGGTTCATAATTTGTAAATCGTCAAAGAATACCATGTAGTATATATGGTATCACTTAATGTGATAACATTTGCGCCACTTTGTATAATATTTACAATCACTAAACTATAAAGAAATTCAAGTAGGTAAATAATATTAAAATACTGTAGGCGGGCAGCCCTAACGCGTGTCTACGAATCGCGCTGTTGTAGGTAATTATTTCAAGGACATGGCCGAGTTACAATACTGTATAGATATCATTACCGTGGTTTGGTAGCTTAGCAACCGTGGTGTATATATGAACGAAAATGAAAGTTCGCTTGATGAGCAGTGGGCACGGCGATGGTAGTGGTAAGGATGACGTACTAATTAAGAGGTCGCTTCGCCATTGGCACTGCGGCGGGTGCGTAGGTTTGATCACGGAACAAAATATGGGTGACCTAAAAATAGCAGTTTCTTTTTTTTGTTAGGTTCAATTTCCGCACTTGAATATTTCCTGTATCACGGAGGACTTTACAAAAATTTAAAGAACGGACACAAAGAACATTCAGACTTGGAACAACAATTGGAACACACAGATTTTTGCCCCGCGTAGATATTCGAAACCACAACACTCGGCGCAGTGGGAGTTGCGAGACGACCACTTTAACCTAGACAGGATGTTCTTTGTATCACGATACAGAATATAACAAGCGCAAGAGTTGCCACTAAAAAAATGCAAGACCAAACACAAGCTAAACTAATGATATGATCAAGCATTGTCCCACAATATATTCATAGATTGTAGGTGCATTTAGGGGAGACGGGAGAAAGGAAATTAAGGAAAACTCACTGTCAAAATCACAAATGATCAGTCTTTTTATTTGACTATTATTAATTGTAATCTAGAACTAATCCTGTATCTAGTGACATAAGTATTTTCTCTTTATCGTAATAATTTGCAGAGTATGAATCAATTTCCAAAAAATCTATTTTGCCTCCGATTTCCCACACGTGCGGACATTGAGAGTCAGCCTATGGGGTAATCGGAGTCAAAATTCTGAAACATGAGAATACTATAATATTATACTATACTATACTCACTTCGTCACGATGATCAAAAGCATCAACCAGACCGACAGCATTAGGTCGTATCAGCGCCAGCAACTCTTCATATTTCAACTGAAGCTTATCGATGTCCTCCTCTGATATCGATGAGTACTGTAACATTGATATTATATCGTAATTATTTATAAGACTGCCTTGGAAGCGCAACGGTAGTGAATACTGTATATGAGGCTCGACGACCGGGTTAGACAAAGTGTTAGTGGGTTTTACCCAGTAGCAACACAGGGACTGGAATTGCTACATTTATTTATGACGATGTTTGTTCACTGCATGTTTATTTACACAGCAGAAATAAAAAGTATTATGAATAAACCTCCCCGGGTTTTATTTCACAAAAACAATATCACTTTTAAATAAATAAAACATAAGTTAAATCATTTGTTTTCTTGGCTAGATGCTGGAGGTCCTCTGCTTCCAATGTTGAGACAAACATTTCATAAATCTTGGTTACAGCATCACTGGTGTGTGTTGGTAGGTTTACCAAGAACTGGAAAGTAGTTTTTACACCACAGTTCCAATAGTACTTGAATAAGTATGAAACTCTGTCGTTCGTAGGTAGTGAAGGTAGCTCGTATGGAATTTGTTTTTTGCTTCGGCTATTTAGCAATATAACCCTGTTTCATGGGTCCTAAAACCATTATTTCGGCCGTCATCGCAACCATGTTATGCAACCAGTTGTAAGGGAAGAGTTTTGCAGCCAACGAATTGCGTAAGTAAGTAATACAATTCAGCCTACCGCTTCAGGGTTATAGGCCTGAGACTGTTTGTATTATTCTTAAGAATTTGTTTCTCCCTAAACGTTAATTAAAATTTTATCAGTATTTTTTTAAACTAGTGGTCACCCTGAGATCGTATATGAATTTAATTTTTGTTACCTGCATTATTTCTATAAACTTTTACTCTTATTAATCTCCAAATCCTCCAAGCTCACAATATACTTAAGGAGGGCACAAAGTTTTCACTTCACGTATTATAACCAAATATACATATAAATTAAATAATAAATTTAATATTGACCCAACCCGATTACAGGATGGCTGCGTTTTCAGTTGCATATGTAACTTTGATCATTTGTTTCCCGGCTGAGTAAACCAAGCAATTCGTCTAATGGTGAGCCAACACCGTAGCCTGGAATCGCTGATAATACTAAAGGGATCACTTACAAAAATCCTAGGAAAAGAGCACAATGAATTGCATATCTTAATTTACCCTCAATAGATCTCCAGTCTTCTGTAGCGCCCAGTAATGAAGGTACAAGTAGACTAGTTGTTCCATCACAATCTTGACGTTTCTACTAGATGAAGCAGTCAATCTTGCGATCTCTTTCCTGTACGTATCCGAGATGACTGCTCGGCAGTGTGCCTGGAAAATAAAACAAAAACCAAAAAAAATACGGATATGTTTCAGCCCAGCCCATAGCTGATGGTGCTAGGTTGTGCACTTTCTATAGCAAAGACATCGAATATTCTAAAATTATCCCGCATGGCATCCAAATGTTGAACTTTGATAGTGAATTTCGAGTCGATTTGTAATCGAATATTTGAAACATGATTTGCAACTTGTTGATGACGCATTAATATCGTGGATAATCGTGCTGACAATCTTTATGTGTCCCACTTATGACAGTTTTTAAGGCTTTACTCTGAAAAACCATTTAATGTGTTAATTTTCTTGGTGTTATCCTAAGGGGAACCTATTACAGATGTATCGCAGACGAGTTCTTTTAAGTTGTATGAGGGATTATTGCCACATGCCTGACTGCTTTAGGCGTTTTGAAAATCCATACTCCCTGAAGGATAAACACATAGTTATGTGGTCCGAATTTAATCCGAATACAACACAGCTATTTGGATCATAATCCACTAATGGGTTAGAAACGGGTATTATGTTAAGCATAAATCTTTCCATTATCTTAAGCTTACCTCTGCAGCAGCTACAAGCTGTATCGTAGACAACTCCCACGCATCTTCAAATGATAACCCCGTCCTCATCCGTTTTCTTATGCTTTTCACACAAGTAGATATATTTCTGAAACACACAAGAACATAGTACATATTTATCTTCCTATCTTTTAAAAATAGGAATGTGCTAGGATTTCGAAGTATATTCAGCAAATGCATCTATAAGTAGATTATTTTATTCTTTAATATTTTTCGCGCCCAATCTTTGTACGCTGATTAAATGGAATTAGATGAATACAAAGTAATTCAATACAAAAAATATGTGGCACAACAATTAAGTTGGTGGATGAAGTTATGTTGGTTACAATATTAAATTACAAACGCCTTCAAAAAATTAATAGCATATTGCATATGTGATCTTCGTTTGTATAAGGCTACAAAATCACCACCTAACTTTCGAAGACACAGAGGTGTTCATAAAATACTCGGGCTTAGAGTGTTGGCTGAACTTGCATTTTCTTCAACACTCAAGTAGTTAAAAACGAAGTTAATCAAGAAATTACGGCAGGGTAAGTTGCTGACACACTCTACGGTCATTCTATCACTCAATTGTTAAGTGATAGAATGACTGTGGAGTGTGTCAGCAACTTACCCCGCAGCAATTTCTTGGAATGCTCTAATGATGCCTTCAGGTGAGTTGTCCCAGGGTTTCTTCTTGCCGGTAAAAGCGTCCGAAAGATATGAAACAGTCGGTGTGACTGGCTTGCCTGCTTCCGCTTGTTCCCATGCTTTTACCAAAAACCTGCAAGAAATGCATAATGTAGATCAATTTCGAATTGATTGCCTCTGTAATGACAGAAAAAGTATTGTTTCATTAGTAATATGAGTCATGAGTGTCAGAACTAACGATAATATGCATCTATATACTACACATGTCCGATGTTGACGGGGCAGATATTATAACCAATGTCAAAAATTAACATGGTGATGGGGATCCAATTGAATTCATTAGGTCCCCTCTAAATTTTCTTACCTTGCAGTCTGCAGTAACAAGATGGTATAGTCACCCTCATAGGTCCTGGTGGCCGTCACAAAGGAGTACAAATGAGGCAAACCAGAGGACATCATGTATCCGTGACCTCCGCACGCGAACCGACATTGCTCTATCAGAGCTGCTGAGTCTGATGTACTCAGTGCTTTAAGACAACTTGATAATGCATGGAGCTGGAAAAGAGAAACGTCACAAATCACAAATATGTTGTGATGAGTTACGATCACGAAAAAAGGAAACCGCTATTGCATTTGTAAGTTGTCAGATCTTATGATCAATGGTTTATAACCTGCCGAAGAACCGAAGGTACCAAAGTACCAAAGGAATTACTCTCATGATACCGACCCTGTAACAAGCAGACGCTGCTAGTATATAAGACTTAAAGGCTAGACTTAAGGAGAAGACCTTTAGTAGACCAAAACACTTCCTCAGTTAAGTCAGCTGACAGAACTTTTATAAAGACGGTAGTATACTAGTCTAAAATACTTTAGTGCTCATGACAACCGCTTTTATTTTAGACTACTAAAAGTATTTCTAGCAGACCACTATTCTCTTAAGAATGCTTAATCTGCATAACGATCTAATGATGGTACAGGAAATCTTACCTCAGGTAAACTGTCAGTGTTGCCATGCTTCATGTCAGCCAACACGGAGCTGAAAGTTTGCCACATCCAGTTACTGGACAGCTGCAGCGCGTGCGCAGTAGCTATACAGATGAACAGCTTGTGTTGTTGAGTCGCGTAGTCTAAGATCTGCGGTTCAGGCTCACTAAAAGAGGAATATAAATAAAAATAATATAGTCTTTATTATCTAGTTTCTGTTTATAACTTGAGCTGGCTACAGTATGCTTCGGAATAACTAAATTAAGAAGGGAAGGAGCTTGGGAGAATGATAAGGTAAGAGAATAAATTATGTTAAGGGATCAGACTGTAATTTTTTCCTGATGTTGACCGACTTAACCCGAGGGCCACGAACGCTATATCTTTACCTTTGCGTAGTGGTATAAGTCATCGCATTGCATACCCACGCAGGACAAAAAAATTTGTTATATGACAAATAGTTGTTCCGAGGCTGCGCATTCTTTGTGCGACTTAAAATTAAAACCGAGCACGGATGTTGCCTTATAAACAATTATAGCGCAAAGCAACATCCTGAACGTATTCACTTGCCCATTGCCCGTCAGGAACCAAACTAAAAAAATGTAGTACATACTCAGGTTTAGGTTTGGACTGTCTTCTGATGGCTGAATATCTAGTGGCGATGGTGCAAGCCTTAGCCAGGTTAAAGGCAACTTCATTGACCAGGATTACACGCACGAACACCATCGTGCCGTATGTTAGCTTGCCGTGCCGCGCTACCTTCACGTATGTGCCGTCCTGGAACGTGGATATTGGTAAATTAATAAATTTATAAAAAAATAATAATAATATATAAACGTGTTAACTCAACGCATTATAGCCTACTTATCAATAACATGATCTATATATTAATACGTGAAGCAAAAACTTTGTGCCCCTTTTTACGAAAATTGCGCGGGGAGGAGTATGACATTTGGCACAGTTAATGTCTATATGGCGAAAGAGTGGCGAATCCTAATATTTATATAAAATATGCATTAGAAATACATTAAATTAATGAAAAAACACTACACGCACACAACCATGCATTTGACACATGCAGTCGAATCGCGTTCGTAGTATTTCGGCATAGTTCGGCTGATATAGTACTTTTCTTCGTATGGTTACATATATCAATATATAATAACATATATCAACAATATCTTATTTTTAAATCAATCATGGTCGAATTTTGACCAATAGGCGACTGCTAATTAGTATAAATGTCGCATGCGTATTCTGGCATATTGAGGCTAAGCATAGGAAGCATATTCAGGCTTGCTATGCTTGGCCTTTGCAATATTATATGAATATGTGGTCAAATATGATGAACTTACACTGAATCAACTCACACTCACCCTCACCGTAAGTCTGTACTTAGGGTGAGTGTGGCTCAGGGTAAGTTCATCGTGTACCTGACAAAAGTATTACTATTACCACGTTTTAGGGAGCAAGCCTATAGTCGAATACTTTACACAGCTCCAGAATCCGAGCTGATACTAAGAATTTGTTAAGAGAAAAACGCTCGACAGTTTGTGGATCACAGAAGCAAATGTCAAGTGTGAGCTTTGAACCCACAACATACCTACCCATCCATCATCCGTCCAGTAAATAAAAAAACAGAAATATTGATATAATAAGAAATCAGATCATTACCTTCAAAACCTGCGCATTCTTCATCATCATGTTTTCTCTTGGAATCCTATAGTGGTCGAACACTAGGAAGCCGTTGTCCGCCGTGTTGAAGCCTATCTTGGGTCCGATCTCTCCGACGTGGATGCCGGGCAGAGGCATGTGCGTGTCCTCGTCACGGATCTGCACGATGAAGGGATGCGTGCCGTGACATTCGCCCTTCGTGTAAAGTTGGGCTACGACTATGCAGTAGTTTACTGTACGGCCGACTGTAAATATAAAAAACTACTGCTTATTGTATGAATAGCATAGTGTTAAGTGGTCGGCTCACCATCGCCACTGTGCCAAATGCAGTGAAGTCGATCCCCACGGGGAAAAATTTATGATCCACAAATAGTTGTTCAGAGTCAGGATATTCATTGAGTCAGTTGTTTGAATATTTTTAAAGGCCTGCCGCGACACCGGGCTTTTTCTAATGCGGGAATTGTGTTTTCATAAAACGAACATAAACAATAATGTAAAAATGTCCTCTTGACCGATTTCGGTCACGGCGGCCAATCTTAACGGAGACTGGCCATCTGCGCAGGAGATATTATAGTGCACAAGCATGTGCGCAAACATAAGTGCACTCTCTGTTCCCTAACTCTCATGATCCGATGGGATGGTAATCCGACACGACCGGAGAGAGATCAGGCGCAGGACCAACGGCTTTACGTGCTTTCCGAGGCACGGGGATGTCCAACTCCGCCAACTTCCTAACTCTGTTATTGAGATTTCTTAACAGAAAACCCAATAAAACGAGGCGTGCGTGGATATAGTGCACACCTCGTAAAATGCATGCGCGACTACGTCCACAACTAATGTATTGCTCACACTGAGGCGCTTTGATCTTGAAGTGTTTGCCGACATACGTTGGCTCGCCCTCGCACGTGCGCCGCACATGCCTCGCTACGAATATGAAGGTACACACCTTGCGAGGCATTCGTTGTGTGCCGTTCGCGACACATGCCTCGCAAAGTCTGTCTCCATCTTATAATATCCACACTTCAGTTAGCTATATTTATGTCAGTCACACGCTTCTATTTCCGAAGAGTTAGACTGAGGCCTTCCTCTCCGCGCGATACAGACGTGAGGCTTTGTATGTACCTACTAACTAAATAACGAAATGAAGCAGCGGTCTTACTGCGAAATCTGCGTTCAAACTGGAATTTCTCGACTAATAAAGCATGTACCCCATAAAAGTCAAAGATAAATTACAAAAGCATAAAACTTTATTTTAGTGTAGTAGAGCTTGCTAATTCCAGCATGAATGGGCCGGCTCGACCGGGAAAGGACTACCCTCTTACAAAATATCAACGTAAAATAGCGGTATTCCTACTGTTGTGTTTCGTTCGGTGAGTGAGAATGCCGGAGGCCCAATCACCCTCTTTCCCCCTTCCCGCTCCTTTTCCTTTCCACTTCCTTTTATTCCTAAAGGGTCGGCAACGTGCAAGTGATGCCTTTGGTTTTGCAGGCGTTTATAGGCTACGGTCACTACTTACCATCAAGTGGGCCGTATCCTTGTTTGCCAACTTAGCAGTATAAAAAAAAACTTAGGCAAGTGTATATAAACTTCTTATATGAAATAAACATAAGATCTGCTGTATTTTATATATTTTTGGCTACGAGCCCGTACGCCCCTTGACTTTCGCCCCTTTCATAGAAAGACGAAGCCCCGCTTAGCAAGGCTCCTATTTTTGGGTGGATTTTAAGAAGAAATCTAACAAATACCTACTAAGGGGCGAACCTTGAGGGGCGAACGGGCTCGTAACTATATTTTTATACAACGCCTCATGACATTGTAAAGTATAAAAGAATTAGAATAATTAAAATTAGACTTGCAAATGACAAATATAACGTTATTAAACGCAAGTTGGCTAGTTATTTCAATTACATATTAACATTTTGCATGAATCCTGTAATTGAATGTTACCTTGCGTGTGAAGTGAATACAGTAACGGTTACGGACATTTCTTGATTGTTGTCACTGTCATAAATAAATAAATTAATTATGGAGATAATTTATTCCTCCTTCTTATTTACATTTGCACTGAGGCCAAGGCCGCAATGGCGTAGCCACGGCGACACGACGACGGCGGTTATGCGAACCAAAAACATATCACACTATCATCGTGACCACCGCCATATTATACAGGGTGCATTGAAAAATACTAATAATCTTTTACCCGTGCTTGATTGATAATTCAACATCTTTTGTTCTACCACTTTTCATAATAGGTAGATACATCCTAAATAATATTATAAATGCGAATGTGAGTTTGTTTGTTACGCTTTCACGCCTTAAATACTTGACCGATCATCATGAAAGGTGGTACACGGAGACGGGTTTTTAAAAAAAAGTATTTCTCCCGGGGGATAGATAGTTATTGAGATTAACGCATGCGAAGTCGCGGGCAAACACTAGATATTTGAAATTTTCATATAAAAATAGAAATATAATTGCTTGCTCTAACTGCATGACCGCGGGATGGGTAAGACGTTAAGCACGAGGCGGGAGGCCCGCATTGGCTGTATTGGCAAAAGTATAAGTATACGTTTATTGCCATAAGATAATTTTACAGAGTCGAATTTACTTATTAACACTTTTAAGTAGGTATTGAGTTTTGTAAAAGGCGGTAGAATTAAATTTGTTACGTGTTATTAGCTTTTTCATAACCCTACATCATATATTTGTGGCCGGGTTTTACAGCCATAAAATATACTCACGTCCCCCTGCCCACCATTTGTAGGAAGACAAAGTTGGGCTGTGAAGTACGAACTTTTCGGTCTCCGGGTCATACGTAGCGGTTGTCTCCAACCCTCGGATAAAAGTGCCGTGGCCGAGCTCAGTCTGAAATACGTCAAGATAAGAGATCTTGATAAAATACGTAAAAAGTTCTTATCTAATAATATATATAATATAATTTCAGCATACGTAGTAGGTACCTATCATTATAAACACTGTTAAACATTTCAAGAAAATAATTGTTATGATATATACAGGCTGTACCAGAATATGTGAATCAAATTGTAACGGGAGATTCCTTAGGTGAGGAGGACCATTCAAATGTGCTAAAAATAAATTAAAAATTATGACATTAGTGTAAAAATAAAAATTATGTTTTTAAGAAAGTACGACTTTTCAGACTTTCAACTACAGGTATTTCGTTTATGGCTTATTTTCAATTTTCACTATTATTATTTGTGAAGGATAGACTCGTCAAACCAAATCGATTTTTTTAAAAACCGACGTACTTTTAAAATCGGAGCATTATTTTGGTATAGATATTTATTTGCACCAAAACTTAAATCGCCAGTTCTACTAAATGGAATTACATAAAACATGGCTGCTCAGTTGAACTGCATGACACTAGACTATGAAAATTGCATTAGTGGGTTTTGTAAATACTGGAATTAACAGACAGACAAAAATTGTAAAGGGCGTTGGGTTTCAACCCATCCAAATAGTCGATTCCAAATTTCGGATGAATCCTACTAATATTATAGATCTGAAAGTTTCTGAGGATGGATGAATGGATGGATGGATGTTTGTTACTCTTACACGCAAAAACTACTGAACCGATTGCGATGAGATTTGGTATGTAGATAACTGGAGACCACGATTAACTCATATGATTTTTATCCCGATATACCACGGACATACGCGGCGCAACTAGTTTTAATATATATCTTCAATATCTTTGTTGCAGTTATGTATCACTGAAGTGCGTACCTGAGCATATGTGCCGATGATTTGCATGTCCAGAGCCCTCGGCAGCCAGTACGCCTGCTGCTCAGGGGTGCATTGCCCGATGATGGTGGGCACGAACATGCCCAGGTGGAGTAGAAATGGGGATATTTCCTTGAAGAATGCATCTGCCGTGCGACGGATTACTGGGGAATTAAGGCTGAAAAGATAGTTCAATAATAATATTAATATTTCAATCAGAGACCATAATTTTTTATAACAATTAGCCTATATAAATAAATACCGGGAAACAAATGATAGGCGAAATTTAACCTACAAAGAATATGAGTTAATTGGTCCAATTTTCGTCAGAAAGGATAAAAATAGAAGCAAACTAGCTGTAAAACGTTTACCAAGATACAATGTAAGAGCAATGTAAATAATAATATGGATATGTGTGTGTGGAAGGCAAGGATCTTTGCATATTCTATATATTCTCCTACCAATCTAGAGATGTTCTGAAGGAAGGCTAGGTTATATGAACCCTAAACAGACATAAAGCATTGAGCAATGAAACTGAAAAATATACCAGAGACTGTATCAAGAAAAATGTGTACTCTCTTACCAGCCCTTTAAAGAAGCAGCCATGAGTTTAACATAGAATAACTTTGTAGCTGCATGACTAGTAAAAACATATCGCAAAAAAATATTATTGAATAATTGTCATTGTTGCCTTGGAAGATGGGCAGGCCTTTGGTGTGGGACGCAACATGCGTTGACACCCTTGCGCCATCACATCTTCCAAGTACTGCGGGATGTGCCAGCGCTGCTGCTGCAACCGCGGAAACCCTCAAACGGCGCAAATATAGTAATTTAGTTGGAAATTACATTTTTGAGCCGTTTGGGGTGGAAACCCTAGGTTCATGGGGTCCGAGCGCTCGAATTTGGTACAGGGAGATCGCAAAACGCCTGATCGACGTTTCGCGTGATCAGAAGCCTGGTATTTTCTTAGCCCAAAGAATCAGCATTGCCATTCAACGTAGCAATGCTGCCAGTCTTCTGCGCACGTTACCTGTTGACAGCGATGCTGAAGAATTCTACGATGCCTAAACCATTTTTGTAAATATTTAGTATTATAATTATTTGTGTTTTTGTAATTATGTTATCTTTTTTAATACGTTTGTAAATATACCTAGTGTACCGGACGGGCGAACTCGGGGCTGAGGTTACTATGGCGATGGTTACGATAACAGCCGTCAAGTCGCTGACGTCCTATACACGGTGTGTGGACTGTACTATAGCGGTTACTGGTCTCGGTGTGGAGGCGCTGAAAGGCGTGTCATACGATGTGCGGGTCGGGACTTCGATAAATAATACACATGCTTCACTGTTCAGTTGTCTTGAGGTTTCTGGCTGGCTCCATTCGGTTCTTGAGGCTTGAAGATGAGGTTTCTTGAGCACCTAATATCGATCGATACGGTGTCGCTTAGGTACCCCAGATCTTTACCGTAACGAGAGCCGGCCAGAAACCACTGTTCAACAATTTTATTATATTTAAAAAATTACACATTTCTGCTTATAACTATAGAACTATGCTAGCTAGCGTGATGGTACAACCAGTGTCGCGTAGGGCACGAAAAGACCTAGCTAGCGTTATAACGTTTATCTTTCGGAAGTTAGGTCTAGGTATAGATAACTTAGGTTTTATGCTAAAAATCTAAGCTGCGGTCATATTTACAAAGAGAAAAAGTTTAATAACTTCATAACTATGATATATAGGAATATAATTCCTTCAACATCCTATAGCGCCTTTCTTAGCGCATAAATAAAACACAATAGGTAAAACGTTTTATTAAAGCCTTATGACCTAGGAACACTGATATACCTAACTTGAGATAAAAAATGTACATTTTATCAGTAATGTTTACATATTCACAAAATATTTCTATAAACTATAGGAGAAACACAATATTACGTTATTTACACTATTTAACTATATTAATTAGGTCTATACGTGACCCAATTCGACACTATTTCTGAACTATAAACTTTATGGGTACAGTATACTTAAATAACACGTATGAAATTTATAATCATAATATGAATCTTAAGTTACTGTTGACGTTGTCGCGAACATCTCTCCCGCCGTGCAGCGACGCGCAGACACGTCGGCTGGCTCGTAGCGCTGCTGCAGACAACCCGGTGAGCGATGTCATCTCGGCAAGGGCACCAACTTCTTTGAAGGACGTCTCAGGACTCCCGCCGCTGTTCGCACGTCCACCGTGCGCACCTGTCCGTCAGCACCGGGGTAAACGGCAATGACTCGGCCGCGCGGCCATGTGTTGCGCGGCAGCTGACCGTCAGCGATGAGTACGAGGTCGCCGACCGCGAAGTTGAGGCCCGTTCCGTGGGGCTCCCGCCGGTGTTGGAGTTCGGGCAGGTACTCGCGCACCCAGCGACGCCAGAACAGGTCCGCCAGGATCTGTGCTCGCCGCCAGTGCCTTTTGCTATCGATGTCGGCCTCGCTGAACTCGCCGAGGGAAGGGAGACGAGCAGATCCCCCGAATATGATGTGGTTCGGGGTGATAGCTTCGTCGTCGTCGATGCTCACGGAGACGTGTGTGAGCGGCCGACTGTTGACTGTGTATTCGGCCTCACACAGCAGCGTCGCCAGGACTTCCTCATGCGGGTGACGGTCGTGAAGAACGGTGTAGAGTGTGGTCTTCACGCATCTGACGAGACGCTCCCATGCGCCTCCCATGAAGGGCGCTGAGGGCGTGATGAAGCGCCATGCGACGCCACGACGACTCGCCTCTGCTCCTATGGCCTCTCTCATCTCTTTGTCGGCGCCATGCATGTTCGTACCGTTGTCCGAATATATTTCTGTGGGGCAGCCACGGCGTGCAGCAAACCTTCTCAGCGCTAAGATTGCGGAGTCAGCGCTGAGACTGGCGGCCACCTCTAGGTGTATGGCTCGGGAGGTGAGACACGTGA
This sequence comes from Catocala fraxini, assembly GCA_930367265.1. NCBI lineage: Eukaryota > Metazoa > Arthropoda > Insecta > Lepidoptera > Erebidae > Catocala > Catocala fraxini. Next base: position 27,766,128 of record OV884025.1, on the reverse strand, counting down.
ATAGCGCCACGTATCTCTTCTGATGCTGTCTTCCTACGGTCACGGAGAGCGGCCCGAAGTAGTCAAGGCCGGTGTAGGTGAAAGGCCTCTGATGGTGAGCCAGACGCGCCCTGGGCAGGTCCCCAGTGGCCGGCTCCGGAGGTCGCGCCTTTCTGATGCGACACTGTAAACATTGTTGTACTATTTTCTTCGTCGTAGGCCGCAGGCGAAGAACCCAATAGTGCTGGCGTATCTCATTGATCACCAACTCTGTTCCGCTGTGATGCAAGTTTCTGTGGGTCCAGTCTATATAGAGCTGCGTAATACGGTGATCGCCATCCAGGATCGGCGGTCTCTTTGTTTTCTCTGGAATGTTTTCTGTAGCTATTATACGACTGCGCAGAGTGATCATACCGTTGTTCATCTCTGCGGGCAACGAATATAGGCGGCTGTTTCGGTCGACACCCCTCCCGCGCCGCAGCTCCAGGAGGTCGGCGCCGAAGGAGTCCTCTTGTACTGCCTTCACTAGAAGGTCCTCGGCGCCGTGGGTGTGTTCTGCGGACAGAAGCACGATGTTCCGGGAGCTGACAGCGGGGCGAGGTGCCGCGCTCCCCGACGTGGTTTTCGTGTTCGTCTTGCGCCAATCTGGATCCTTCTCTCGGGATTTTGCTGATCTCTTGTATAGAACCTGTCTCTTGGTTGTTCTACACAAGCCTATAAACTGTAGAACTCTCGCGGTAGCGCGCAATAGGCGCTCCCACCTTGAAAATCTGTTAGGGTCAGGAATAGCTTCTAATATCTTTATCTGTGCTCTCCGGGACTCTGTCACTGTTGTTGTTCGCTCTTCGCCTGTGTTCTCCGTGACGACAGGCTTTTCACTGGGCCAAAAAGACGAATCTTCTGACAGGAACGACGGTCCGTTGTACCACGGGTGATGAGAGTTGAAGTCTGCAGGGACGTCTCTGGTAGCAGCGTCGGCGATGTTCAACTTCGTAGGTACCCAGCGCCAGTCATCTATTTTGCTGTATTCTTCTATAGTGGCCAGTCGATGTGCGACGAACGGCTTGTAAGCTCGGGGGCCTTTTCTTATCCATGCCAGTACTGTCTTGCTGTCTGTCCAGTATATTGTAGCCTCCGGTTTCACGCGGTGTTCTTCTATTACAGCTACAGCGATGCGGCTTCCCATCACGGCGGCCTGGAGCTCGAGGCGCGGTATGGAGATGACTTTGAGTGGTGCCACTCTCGCCTTGGCCATGACAAGTGATACGTGCACTCTACCGTCAGGTGTAGTAGCGCGCCAATATACCGCTGCTGCGTAGGCTGTCTCACTGGCATCTGTGAAGACATGTACTTGTAGCGATTCTGCTTGGCTGAATCCGGGGTAACATCTGGGTATTCTTACAGCCTGCAGGTCTTCCATATGGCGTATCCATGATGACCACAACTTCGATAGACTGTCGTTGAGCTTCTCGTCCCATTCTGTTCGGTACCGCCAGGCTTCCTGTAGTATTTTCTTCGCTTGAACTGTCACAGGTGCTGCTAATCCGAGAGGATCGTACAATGACATCACGATTTTCAACGCTTCTCTCTTGGTAGGTGTCGTCTTCTTCAACAGCTTTTCAGGGAGTCGTACGAGCTTGAGGTTGAATCTGAGTTCATCATCTCTCGGGTTCCATATTAAACCAAGTACTTTCTCTTCACATCCTTTACTGGCAATACTGACATTTTCTGTCGGGTTTTGACTCGGTTCCATGTTCTCCTTGACCTCGCTACTGTTAGAAGCCCATTTGCGTAGTTCAAAATGCGCTTCTCTGTGTATGTCCCGAACCTTGGTTGCTACGCGTGTCGCCTCTTCTTCGCTTGGAAAGCTGTCTAGATAGTCGTCCATGTAGTGGTTCTCTACGATAGCTTCCACTGCTTCAGGACTCACGTGCTGGTGTTTCTGAGCGTTCCAGTTCTTGGCGAAGATTGCTGTGCACGGTGAGCTTGCTGCGCCGAATATAATTGACTTCATGCGGTATTCTTGAGGGGCGCCCTCCCGCCGGTCACCTCTCCACAGGTAACGGAGTGCGTCTCTGTCTTCTGTTCTGACTCGCACCTGCATGAACATCTCTGCTATGTCCGCTGAGACGGCGACGCGATGGCGACGGAATCTCATCATCACGCCTGGTAGTGACTGTAGCAGGTCCGGTCCTGTGAGGAGGCAATCGTTAAGTGACATCCCTTTCGTTTTCGCAGCGGCGTCGTGCACTATGCGCAGCTTCTCTGGCTTCATGGGGTTGTGGACATCGAAGTGAGGTAAGTACCAAGTCTTCCCGGGTGTAGTTTCCCTTGGAGCTTCTTCTGCATATCCCTTTTCTATTAGCGAGTTCATCTGTTCTGTATATCTTGCTTTCAGCTCGATATTTCTATCTAATTTCTTCTCTATATACGCAAGCCTCTTTGTTGCGTTTTCATAACTATCGGGCATAACAATTTCTGTATTCTTCCAGAGAAGAGCCGTTTCTATATGCCCATCTTCTATCTGTTTCGTACTCTTCTCTAGAATTTCTTCGGCCTGCTTTGCCGGATCTGTCTTCGGACGACGTGGATTGATAATCAAAGATTCGAGCGCAAAATATTCTCTCAGCTGTGCCTCTAGGTTTTCTTCTGTGCTTGACACTTGATGAACAAAGTGAACGCTGTGTCCTAGCGTTCGTGAGCGCGCGCCGTGCAACACCCATCCAAGTGGTGTCAGCGATGCGACGGGTTGGTGACCAGGGCCTCTCTTCATATCACTCGCGATGAGAAGATGCCAGTTGTCTTGCCCGATGAGGATCTTCGGCACGCCAACGTCGTACACCAACTTGTCTTTGATGTCTTGCAGGTGTGTGCAGTCCCTGAGATCTTCCTCGGTGACCTTTTGCGGCGTCAGGTGCAGTCCTGGAACTGTGTGCGCGCACAGTGGCACTTCCTTGCCTTCAGTGGCTCTCATTGTAATGTCTATTCTTCTTGACTTCGGCATGTCTATAGAAGTGTCACCGATAGCACGTATCGTGAAAGGGTCCAGGCTTCCTTCTGCTCCGACCGCGTTGGCTATGTCTTCATCTATGAGGGAGATCGTGGAACCATCATCTAACAGCGCGAACGTCGATGCCTCTCCCGCCGGTCCGACAATCTGCACAGGAACTATCTTCAGGTAGGCTTGGGGTTTGGCTGTCATACTCGAACTTGCAACCACTTCACTTTTCTCACTGTCAGCTTCTGGTGTTCTGTTTTTCCTTTCGTAGTGCAGAAGCCGGTTGTGTGTTGCGGTGCATCCCCCTACGTCGCATTTCCTTGACTTGCATGTATGTCCCTGGCGGCGTGAGCGCAGACATCTGAAGCACAGGCCGTGCTTCTTGGCCAGATCCCATCTTCTGTCAGCGTCGCTTGCTAGAAACTTCTGGCAGCCAGACGGGTAGTGTCCCTCGCGTTCGCAGATCTTGCAGTACTGTGTGGTAACTGGGTACTTCTCGGTAGCTGTGTGGGTCCTCTGCACGACGCGACGCGTAGGCTGGCCGTCAGTGATGTTCTCTGCCGGCGCGAAGGCACTGCAGTAGCGAGCGTATTTGGTGACGAAGTCGCTGAATCGGCTGAGGTCCGGCTTCGAGTCGTATTTTTCTGTGTAGGTCCGGTACCACTGTACGCGTAGCGAGTTCGGCAGCTTCTCGGTCAGCACACGCAGGAGCTCCGCATTGATGAGGTAGTGTTCTTTCTTCAATGCTTGAAGTGTCACTACACCGCTTCTTATTTTGCTTGCGAACGTGCAGATGTCCTTCGGTGCTTCGCTACATCGTGGCAGCGTCCTCAGCTTGTCTGTCTCCGCTTGGGCAATGGAGTCTGGTCTTCCGAATTGTAGCTCCAATTCCTTCATGATGTCGTCCGGTTTCGCATGTCCAATCAGTTCCGAACTGACGGTTTCAAGTGCTCTTCCTTTGAGACTTTTTCTCAATCTTGCTGTATTTTCCACGTCGTTGAAATATCTTCTCGTGGTGTCGTATATCGCACGAAACGACAACCACTCGGTATGCGCCCCGCTGAACGTTGGTAGTGTCATGATGACCTTCGATACCGCTGGGTGTGGCGACGGACCAGCGGTGTCCAGCGGCTTCCTATCCACGAGCGCTGCTATGGCGGAGGTGAGTTCAGTGATAAACGGCTTCAGTGAATCTCCTCCCTGTTGACGAATGGCCTTTTTCTTCAAAGGGTCTTCATCCTGTTTGTTGACGTCTTCAGCGTCCTGTAAATTGTTGACAGTTTTCGTGTCACTATTGGCCCTGGGGGCCGGGGCCGGCAGATCGGTTCTTCTTCCGATGTCGGCTTCTATATTTTCTATCTGCGGTTCCGGAGCCTCTTCTAACCACGATCGCACGTAGTCGTCCTTCGAACGGCCATCTTCTTCGTAGTCATCCGATTCCGCAGCATCTTCAGCCTTCTGTAGCGCCAACTGCGCCAACTGTAATCTAATCTTCAAGATTTCTTCACGCGCTTTCAACACGTTTCTATTCGACCGGTTTGTCGTCACTGACCGCACCGTTCGACGTTCCTCTTGACTTTTCTGTATCTGTTCTGATCTATCTTCAATACTGCTCGGAGCCGCACGCGAACACAAACTTTCTGCAGGCCGCAATGTTCGATTCGAATCTTCTACCGTACGGTGAGCAGCCGCCCGTCCACTCGACGCAACGCGCAGTGTTGACTCGGCGGCGACCGGAACGCACGGCAGTGTACCGGCGCTTGTCGACGGAGACTGCGGCGCCATCTGGTGTCGAATGCACGGAGCTCCGGTGCGCGCGGGCGCCGGGACGCTCGTTGACGGTCCAGCTTCAGCGTCGATTGTCCATGCTTCAGGAGCTCTCCCTTTGGATCTTGTCACCGGCATCTTAATAGATCTTCTGTAATACGTCTTGATTCTTCAATTTTCAGGCGTGGAACGTCGACGGGACACGCTTTTCAGGCCTCCTGTGGGATCCGGCTCGAAGGACCAGCAAATGTACCGGACGGGCGAACTCGGGGCTGAGGTTACTATGGCGATGGTTACGATAACAGCCGTCAAGTCGCTGACGTCCTATACACGGTGTGTGGACTGTACTATAGCGGTTACTGGTCTCGGTGTGGAGGCGCTGAAAGGCGTGTCATACGATGTGCGGGTCGGGACTTCGATAAATAATACACATGCTTCACTGTTCAGTTGTCTTGAGGTTTCTGGCTGGCTCCATTCGGTTCTTGAGGCTTGAAGATGAGGTTTCTTGAGCACCTAATATCAATCGATACGGTGTCGCTTAGGTACCCCAGATCTTTACCGTAACGAGAGCCGGCCAGAAACCACTGTTCAACAATTTTATTATATTTAAAAAATTACACATTTCTGCTTATAACTATAGAACTATGCTAGCTAGCGTGATGGTACAACCAGTGCCGCGTAGGGCACGAAAAGACCTAGCTAGCGTTATAACGTTTATCTTTCGGAAGTTAGGTCTAGGTATAGATAACTTAGGTTTTATGCTAAAAATCTAAGCTGCGGTCATATTTACAAAGAGAAAAAGTTTAATAACTTCATAACTATGATATATAGGAATATAATTCCTTCAACATCCTATAGCGCCTTTCTTAGCGCATAAATAAAACACAATAGGTAAAACGTTTTATTAAAGCCTTATGACCTAGGAACACTGATATACCTAACTTGAGATAAAAAATGTACATTTTATCAGTAATGTTTACATATTCACAAAATATTTCTATAAACTATAGGAGAAACACAATATTACGTTATTTACACTATTTAACTATATTAATTAGGTCTATACGTGACCTAATTCGACACTATTTCTGAACTATAAACTTTATGGGTACAGTATACTTAAATAACACGTATGAAATTTATAATCATAATATGAATCTTAAGTTACTGTTGACGTTGTCGCGAACACCTAGGTTATTAGATTATTTCATTATTTTTACATACCTAATCAATTAAGTAAATATAGATTAATTATGTAATTGAATAATGTAGTAATTTTCATTATTTATATATTTTCATCCTTCAAAATATTATTATGTGATTGTGATTAACAAGATTTCTCCTCTCGACAAAGAGAAAACATATAATTTGACTTGCAGGTATATAGTTAGCTGAAAATAATGTCAGATATCATAGCTATTAGTCCACTACAGATATTACCGCGATATTTATCGCTTATATTTATATAGAAACTATTAAATTTTAAAAAAGCCAAAGGGAATGTTACATATTTCACAAACTTCAAATTTTCGATACAATTAACATGCAAATGTCAACTCATTCAAAATCAAAATAACCTGTTGATAGATTCTACTAATAAATAAATAATAATCAGTCAATTAAACCTCTATTTCCGTACATACCTACCTCACACTATTGTTACTGAAAATCGTTCATTAAACGTGCGACATAAAAATTTTGGTATATTTACGGTACGTGTGATAAGTATACAGCGTCTTCTCTTCACTAACCTGGTAAGGTCATAAAAGGGAAGCCCTCTTTAACGTCCAGTGCCAAGACCAGTTATGGTCGGTGCTTCTCACCAGATCCACAGGTCCTCGTTATAGCGAGAGGTAGACCACAGTGGTTCACAGACTGGAGCAGCATTATTAAAGACATATCTCCGACCTACATAATACTGCAGCCAAACAACCTTATGCTGCCTTTCAGCCATAAGTTGAGGTTGAAGATAAATAATTGCTAGCAAGGGTTCAGTCTGCCATCCACTAACTAAAAGGTTATTAAGTGCTATGGAACGTATATAGCTTAACGTCCTTTTTAGTTTGCGAACGGCAACAGTGTAGTATTTGAGAGGTAGAAAGAAGAATACTGCCAACAAGCGAGCAATATTCTTGGTATTTTAGGCACAGAGCTTGGAACTTGAGCCGTATGTGGACAAGCCTTTGTGATATGGTGTCATACTTTGTGGTTGGCTATGGGAACCGTCGTACGAACTAAAAACCTTATATAACGAATAACTTGACTGCTTCCTTTCATAGCAGTAATATAATATAATAATATAATATTCTACCACATACACACAACACCATCTAGCCCAAACTAAGCAGGGCTTGTACTATGGGTACTAGACAATGGATAAACATACTTATATACTTTTTTTTTTGCAAATACATACATATTATACATAGAAACACCCAGACCAAGACAAACATCCATGTTCATACACACAAATATTTGACTTGTGCGAGAATCGAACCCGCGACCTCAAGCGTAGCATTCGGTTACACTAACCACTACGCCATCGAGGCCGACAGTCAGACCATTACGACAATAAGCTTTGACAGAAATCATTGTAAACGCCTGCGTCACTTTATTTATAACATTAAACACATTTCAATTGAATTTAAATACCATTTAACAGCTTAAAGTGTACATTTAAATATGTTTAGTCAACAATCAAACAAACAATGATAATAGCAAATGCTCATTAATGAAAGTTAATGGCTTTATGAAGACCATTGATGAGTCATAAACTAAGTTACGGTGACCGCATGCTGGTTTGCCATGTTATTTCTGTATATTAAAAAACTTAAGTACTAAGTAGCTAGGTAGGTATCTTATGTATGTATCTTATGTGGGGGCCAGTCAGTGCAGACCGGCGATACTTCGACCCAGTGGGATCTTTTGTGTCGACACTCTCCCAAAAACAACTGCCATAGATGTTCATGGCAGCCGGGACCGACGGCTTAACGTGCTCTCCGAGGCACGGAGCAGGCGATAATTGTCAATCAATACGCACATAATTTCGAAAAGTCATATAACTTCCGAAAGTCAGAGGTGCGCGACGTGGGTTCCAACCCGAGACCCTCTGCATTGCAGTCTGTTGGTCTCCCCACTGAGCTATCGCTGCTCTTAGCTAGGTAGGTAAGTAGACCTATTTATATATTTTTTTATTATTTATTTTCGTTTGATATTGAGTAGTCAGCTCGATCAACAAGTCTCTTTTTCCCTGCAAGTTTACTATATAGTATTTAGTGTCCAAAAGGGCTTTGAGCGAGCCCTCTGTTCCGCAATGGAAGTTGTTCAGCCAGATTCAACTGAGCACGTGAAGAAGCCTGTAAAGCAGGATTACAACAGGATACATACCCAAAGGTCTCCAGGCCGGTGAGACCAGCTATGTTGTTCTTGACAATATTGGCGTACAGGCAGGACTTTCTGACAGCGTTTTCGTACTTCTCTTTTGGGCTCATATATTCTTCTGGGATGGGATCTTTTGACGCGCCGCTATCCAACGCTATGCTTTCTGTATTAACATAACAAAATAATATAATTTTTTTATTACTTCAGTTGCAAATACAGGTACATGGGATGTTATGTAATTAAATAGCCAGGTAGACAACACTGCACTTGGCCTTGCGGCATGCAATTACACATAATACTTAAAACTACTTAACTAATTATAAAATTGTATTCTCTTAAATTACCTAATATGTCTTTTAGTTAAGTCAAACTCAAAAAAGAAGCAAATAAAATAACAAAGCATAGTAATTTTAAAATATAAAGTAGCTGTGTGTATCTTATTTAAATAATTATAATGTTACGGAAAGATTTATATAAAAACAACATTATATTTGAATAGTGTTAAAAACAATCGTGACATTGTACAAAGTAGTTTATTTCAATATATTATTACTAGATTTTGACTTCTTGCTAAGTAATTTTTTGGATTCCCTACCATACGTCCTTTTCTGTACCTTTGCTTGACAACGTGTATGCAACATTTCATGATAATCGGTTGAGTAGTTAAGGCGTTAAGACTGCGCCGAGCGAAATGTGCCAAAACAGGCGGTCACAATTAAGTAAATAAAATCAACAGTTTTTGTTTAATACAAATATAAAATATACATTTGGCATAGCAATGAATGTGTTTACAATTACTTCGTGTAAAAACATAAAGTAATTAATATTTTCGCCTACAAAATTACGTAAATTTGCACGAAAAATGCAAAAATGTAAGCTCGTGTTACGTGATTTTTAAATTATAACAGTAGAAATCTATCCTATTTTACAGCTTAAACGAAACATAAATAGTTATATAACAATTTGTCCATCCCAAATATTTAAGTTATTGGTAAACAATAAAGATATATATTTATCAAAATAGCACTTCAAATCCTCCATACAATTTTACTATGGCGGCCGCGCGGCGATTTGAATATGCGCCGCACGAGCTCTGTCATTATCTGTCTTACGCTCGGCGCAGTCTTATATATATATAGTCAATTTTTTGTTTTTGGCTGTCCCTAGTGTTTCATAATTTTATATATTGAAACTAAAGCAGATCAATTACTTTTAAGAACGCCAACAATAAATTAATTAAATATGAAATGATAATGTTATATATATTACAGAAGCTTTTCATAAATTTTCTAGTATTTTTACTTGGTGACCCAAAGGACCACTTCGAGCTCCCATACAATTATTGACTGTACCGACAGCTATGTGTCATAGGATATCATACTCTGGTTTAAAAATATCGTATAGGCGTTTTATGATTCATACTTGTATTAGTAAAAGTAAGGTCCATAAATTACAAATATCGTGAAAACAGATTGGTAATAAAAGTAATTTTTGACTAATTACATCGTAATAAGGTGTCCTAAAAAGAACAGGGCAGGTGACATCCCCTGACTTATCTATTATAACATACAATTTAGTTGAAGCGTGACAGCACTACGTGTGATCTAACCAATGACAAAATGTTCTGAGTGTTGCGTAATCGAATCTACGCGTCTTGTTACCTACACATCGTGCAGCCATTTCGTCCGTAACTCTAATAGAGATTTGGTGTTTTAATTGTTAGTCCGCTGGGTGACACCATATTTTCGTAAGTTATTTGACTTTTTCATGTATTTTGAAGCATAATGCAATAGAAATATGTACTTATGAGATTCTTCAATTTACTGATTTGTGATTTTTAGATAATATAGTAGTAAAATATTTTCTGTGAAATGTCTCTTGGGTCACCAGACCCCTGGGTTACATTTTGGGTGACCCCAAGAGACAAATCTAGTGACTCAGTAGACTATTGGGTTAATTATTTAAATATCTCAATTTAATTTGTATTATATTTACTGTCGTTTAGTGTTGAATACTTGGCAGAATTATTATGTAAGTTTTAAACACACGATTAACTGATATTTAACAGAATTCTATTAAGATTGTTTTTCAAAACGAATACATTTTTCTTGCTAGGCGTATTTGCTTATATATCATTTATTTCAGCTATAATGTCACTACTAACTGCTGCCCATAAACAAAGATGATATAAAGAGAAACTGTAGAAAGATCTAGAAAAATACGAATAAGATAAGAGAAAGAAAAGAGAAAATTATCATGCTAAGAAAATATTAGTACATGACTTGACTCCAAAAGAAAAAAATATTGCTAGAGTAATATGGAAACTACGGTAGAGAAATTTACGACAAAAGAAGAAAAACCTACATTACATCTTAGATATTACACCTCTATGTTCACCGCCTATTATACCAGAACAAGAAATAATCTATTCACCTCGTGATTCGCCAATAATTCCACCGTTGCTAAATGATACACCACGTAGAAAAGGAAGGAAAATAGTAGAAAGAAACCGATCCAAGTTATACAAAGAAAATTTAAAACTAAAAGAGAAAATAGAAAGCTCAGGCAGAAATGCGAAAAATATAGAAAACGTTACCAAACAGCTGAAAAAAATAATATACCAGAAAATGAATCGAAGTCAAACCAAACTGTCCCAACGATTGTTGTGATTACTATTCCATTTAATTAAAGAAACGCATAAAAACACATATTTTTGTAGCGAATTAGATAGAAAATGAATGAGAGAAGAACATATTTTTTCTTTAAATATCGTTTATATGAGAAACAGAAACAGTAAGTATAAATAAGTACAACTACAGAGGGCAAAACTCCAGTATTATGTGTTAAAGATTTTTAGATTGGTTGTACCACGTACACACGGCTACACACGGGTGTCTAACTTGAGATACCCTATATACGCATAACTACGCTACATACAAAATAGAGAATTGTCGGAAAGGGCAGTGCATACTGCATAGCGGTGTAGACCCATCACGGTCGCTGTGTGTACGCACAGCGATTCATCTACCTAGACTATTTGGACTTTGAACTATTAGAAGTTGAACGCTGCGAATCGTGCGAGAGAGTACGTTATATTTTTGTTATTTTGTCTCATTCACGCTGAACGGGCCGCGGGCGTCGCCGCACGCGCTAGTGCACCGTGATGGGTCTATACCACTATGCACTGTCCCTTTCCGACAATTCTCTATTTTGTATGTAGCGTAGTTATATGTATATAGGGTGTCTAACTTGATGATCTTCATTTTCGTAAAAAGGGGTACAAAGTCTTTGCTTCACGTATTAATATATACATAACTGTTATTGTTAAATTAATTAATAAAGAGAATAATAATAAACTAGCCAGTGATCAGTCACTGACTAGTTGTAGACTACGTCGTAGGCTGACGTAAGGTAGCCCATAGCCTTCTAAAATAGACTTATTTGTTTATAAAGATTGTGTATCGAATCTGGCTGAACTTCATTATAGTCCACACAGTGAAAAAGCGACACGTCGACACATGTAAATACAGTAAAAATAACCCAACAGGGTCGAAGATCATTGGCTTGCATATTCAATGATTCGTGAAACACGGTGGAAGGTACAATTTAAGAAACTAGTTAACGTAGAGTAAATTAAATAAAAAAAGAATATAATGGTTGGCGGTCACCTACATACGGATAATAATAATAATAATAATATTCTCATTATATACGGATAATAATAATAATATTCTCATTATATACGGATGCAGGTACATATACATATATTTAACCAGCTAAATCTTTGGGTCTAATCTTGTGGGTTTTAGTTTAGGTTTTTGGGCCTTGGACGTTTCCAGACCCCGTGCGGCTGCTAAGATTTTTTAAAGAAAACCTAAGCATACATTTTCTGAAACCAAACTCGAATATTAAACCTAGGTTCTTGCTAGCTTGCATAAATAAGCATTGTTTCTCTTTGTCCGAATAGATAAATAATGGTACTATTACCACGGTACAGGCCAGTGAAAGAGCGAGAAAAACAATCAACATTGAGTCTTGTACGGTTGTACCTATCTCTGTGTATTTAGTCTACGTCTCTGTTTAAAAATATATTCGAATATGTATTTCGCATAGTCAAGGACGCAGCGTACTTATACAATCTAGATGTGCCCGCGGTTTCACTCGAGTTTATAGTTACTGCGCCGCTCCCGTAGGTCATAGCGTGATGTTATATAGCCTATAGCCTTCATCGATAAATAGGCTACCCAACACTAAAATAAATTTTCAATTCGAACCAATAGTTCCTGAGATTAGCGCGTTCAAACAAACAAACTCTTTAGCTTTATAATACCAGTATAGATTTAAGTAAAATACGTAAAAAGTTGTGCATTATAAACACAAATGTATATATTATCAGATATTTTGATCTTTACAATTGTTTATTTTTTATGTCTGATATGTAACGACTCAAAATAGCTTTATTATAATTCGAATATTTATTTTTGCCATGTACCTACTATGTGAGTATTATTAATGTACGTAATACGTATGTAAGAAGTTACGAAAAGGAATTATAGCATGCTAGAAAATAATGAATAAGTATGCAATCTTTTGCAGAAAGCAAATATTTAAAGCAACATTTTGTGCAATCTTATTCTTTCCTCGAGGGAACGTAACTATATAAAAAGCTCTTGCAGGAGAATTGCAGAGCAGTGGTTTCGTTAACTGTCTGGTCTCTACTTATCCCCTAACCCAGAAAATATAATACCAAACTAGTACTCGCGACACAGGAATAACCTTAAAAACACATAAAGGGGAACCAGGTAGGTCGTACCCACCACTGTCTAGAAGGCTCAAGGGTGGGACACTCTCTCCCTGGCCCACCCTCCTGGAAAATAAACTAATTCTAAAGAGAAAGTATTATTAAAAATGGACAAATAACCTAGCACTCACCAATTTTCTTCCTCTGCAGAGTATTCTGTTCCCCGCCATCGATAATATGCGTGACCTCCAATATATTGAAGGTGCATTTTGCACGTTCCATCAGCAGATCCTTGTTTACTTTCATTACCGGTTTGTTTTCGCTCATCCTCACGACCGAAACGTTCAGTACTCAAAACAGTTCGCACGTATCTGTCACTTACAATGGAATAACCCCGACCTTACACACATATATGCATTGTAAATTTATCCGTGTATTTAATACTTTTTGTATGTATTAATATATCGTATATTTTGCGGACATGTATCAGTTATATGACTTTAATATCTAAATGCAATCTTTATCTTTACGGATATTTATCGTTGCATAAGCAATGCACTGTTGGTAGCCGGATTTTTTGTTAAAAGATTATTGCTTGCATCGTCTATGACGCGTTTTTCTTTGCTTTTATATTTAGCAATTCGTATTAAAAAAGTAAACATGTTAAATTCTGACGTCCTTGTATGTTGATGTATTGAATGTAACAAGATTTAATCGAAAATTATCTCTTAAATATTCAATAGAAATCGTAGCCGAATGTGTCAAAATTTCGATTAGCATTTTCGTACAATAGGTATGCAGCAAAGCATATTTATATGTATGCAGTTGCTATACGCTTTTATCAGTGAATCAAATTATCTTAAGGTAACCTGATTGCCAGTGATATTAACGCATCTTGAAGATGTTGTAAAGTTTACCAGACGGTACTCGACTAGCATCTCCAAGTATTTTTTTTACTTACGGGAATGCATTGACACTTTGGTATGTACCTCTTTATATAGGATTCACCCGGGCGCGTCCCGGTCCTACCGACTAACCTACCACGGTATTTCTTCACGTTACCAGAGAGGCGGAAACGCGCGAATCGTTCTCACATTCGAATCGTGATCCCGCCGAGCATCTCCGAGAATCGGCGATCGCATTCTAACCTGTCTCATCAACCGCTCAGTTAGTAAAATTTTAATCAGTTGATTCATATACCTACTAGTTATAAAAATAAGTTTCTTTGCACACAAATATAATTGAAAATATATTTCACTGTTTCACATCGTAACTATTTAAACTACCAATAGCACTCAAGAGTTTTATTAGGACGTAGATGCAAACAGAAATTGCAACAAACTGAGTTGAATGCAGCTTGTGCACACATTTGCACAATACGTGTTGACATAGAGGGTAATGACCGGTCAACCATCGTACGTAGGATTATACAGTACAATACTTCAATTTATAAATGTCCTTATAACATGACGGATTGATTACTATATTTTATAAAACATACCAATTGCATAGGTATAATATAAAATTAATAATAAAATACGATCTATCCTCGTGATGTATTATACTCAAATGTGGTCAGCTATATTTAACTTCACGCATGCTGGAGAGTAACCTTATGCCGTCTACTAGGGGTAGATCTACAATCCATTTGGTAGCAAATATTATCTTAAAAGCTCCAGTAGTGCCACGTTAGATGCGCTTGCGCATACAACGAATAACGAAGCAGTCTTTTATAATATGTCGTAATTATTTATTAGTGTTTTTATGAATTTCATATTGAAATTTTACTTAACTACTACTAAATTGAAATAAAGCGTCGGGGAAAGTGTAAACTTAAATATAAATAGTTTTAATAATTTAATTAGCTTAAAAATTAGTAAAGTTTAATAATACCTAGTAGTAGTGTAACAGTTCCTAAATTATGTAATAAAGTGTAAAATAAACAACGCGATAAAATCCGTATATAGTAGTTTAATTTCAATGAATAACATTCGCGTAAACAGAAGACAATATTATGAATTTCATATTTCAAATAAATTGCCAGCCTATACATGTAAAATGTCTGATTGCACATAAAAAGGTATAATATGTATCTACGAAAAATTTTTTCGTTGTACGAGGTATGTAGAAACTGAATCAGCAGTAATACTACTATGTACAAGAATTAAATAATTGGAACTTATATTTTTTATTATGTGTTAAGAGTAATAGGATGTTAGATATATACAGACTTACTATATAGGCACTTATTTATACCACCAACTAACGTTTTTGCAACAACCGATACCTCTAAAGTTGTGAGTCGTTCTACAACTACCGAGACCGCGCAGAAAACAGCAATCGATTTTGTAACGTACTGCAATCTGCAATCGTTAAGAATATAAATTTTATATGTATACTAAACACATGATTAATAAAGACTATTTTTCATAACTACTCTAAAACAACATAATTGCTGCTATTGTTCTGTAAAGTTAAAATTATACAAAAAATCGACGAGTGTAAGGCATTATAAAAAATGCGATGTTTTGTCCCGGTTATCTTTCTCAGTTTGTATATATCCATCTCATTTGCAAGTTGCCAAGTCAAATTGCCAATAATCTTGATAAATCAGTTTTTAGAGTTCGAAAAATCTCTTATACAACAGATTTGTTCGTCCGTCTGTCTTACAACTTTCAACTCAAGAACCGTAAGAGCTTGAGACTCGCGGTCAACGCTATTCGTACTCCCGAAATGACTATGATTTTGACCTCTGACCTCAAGATCACGTGGTATCTCGTGACCTTTGCATATATTGTTTATCGAACTGTAAGATTTACGGCAATTCATTGCCGATTCTCACTTGTTATCACGTGCATGAAGCAGTTATTTGTGACTTTTGTGCTATTAGGATTCTGCCGACGCACAACGATAGGTAAGGTTTTATTATAAACGAAAACACAAATTATTATAAACCAAATATATTAAAACCAATAAAGTAAAACATGTATTAACTTAAAATATATTTACATTTACCATTACAATTATTGTACTTTATCTTTATACTTCGTTACATAATTATGCATAACTATACACAGCCCTCAAATAATGTGACCTTTATCCTGTGTCAAATCAACTGAAACTATTTGAAATAATAATAGCATGCGGTCTTTCTCTTGTCGGGTCAAGTAAGAAGGATAGCATGACATTACATTGGTAATAAACGTTTTTAGATTTTCGCGATTTGTACACATACTTAATATAATGCTAGGTAAGGGGTCGTACTTGCGATAAAGTCAGGCTGTCAACCCGTGACCACGTGATCGGATTGATGCAAGGCGGTCGAAACTATACATAAATTGATTCCTCCTTCCCCATTCTACCATCGGACGACCAGACAACCAGACCAGCGACACAGGTACATGGTGGATATACCACATTTACGCACGAAGCGCTTTACTTCCACTTTTATAATACGTACCGCTAAGGAGTGGAATTCGCTACCTAAGTCTGTGTTTTCCGATGAGTACAATCTCGGTGTATTCGAGTCGCGAATGAATAGGTATCTTCTAGGCAAGCGTGCTCCATCGTCGACTGCATCTTTACTTAAGATCAGTTAAGATCGCGGTCGAACGCAAGCCAAAATAAAAAATACGTCGATTGGTATTTCATTATATCAGCCGAAAGACGTCTACTGCTGGACAAAGGGCTCCCCCAAGATTTTGCACACAGACCGGTCTTGGGCCACCCGCATCCAACCGCTTTCCGCGACCATTACCAGGTCGTCGGTCCACCTTGTGGGGACTACCCCTGCTGCGTCTGGTGCGTGGCCGCCACTCTAGACCCTAAATAGGTATTTATTACCTTTTAAATATTTTATCGCGAGTTAGACCCGTTACTTAGCATTATATTAAGTATTAAATTGGTACTTAGATAAAGTGAAACAGGTCTCTCGAAAGTAATGTTTTTCTCTTTTCAGTGCACTTATAAAGACAAAGATATCACAGTTTAGCTTTCATCATCAACGGTTTGAGGTACTTGTGAAAACTCTGGTTGACGGGCTCCGCGTTGAGTGGACTCTTCAGCGCTTCCGCCATCAGACGCTCGTACACGCGACCGTCGTATGCGCCCAGGGTAGAGTTCAGGATCTGGGCGAAAAATATTTACAAATTAAACTGAGTTCTTACACAGGTGGAAAGTGCCTACTTGTGGCGTAATTCACTTCTGTTTATCTCTTAAGGGGATTCAAGAACAAACAAGAAAAAAGGGCGATCTGTCCCCTGTTATCTACAAGGAGAATGATCAAAGAATTTTAATACCATTTGTTCCTCTGAACAAGCTGTAGGGGACAGATAGAAAAAAGTTCGATCTATCCTTTTGAATATCACGGGGTTCAGATCGAACCATTTTTTTGATTGTCCGAGGGAATGGATCAGAGGGTCAGACTGGAATACGTTCACATGTGCGTGAACCTATATAAGTATTTATTATTATATTAAGATGTATTATATTGTTACCTCGTCCCTCACGTCGAAGCCGTCGACAATACCAACAGCGTTTGGTCGTATCAGCGCCAGCAACTCTTCGTAGCGAACTTGCAGCTTCTCAATGTCATCTCTCGAAATGGTCGAATACTAAAACAGTAATATATATTACTATAGCTATCCTTCGGAAACGGTTATATTTTTCTGATTAACAGGTACCTTAATCCTTCTCTGTACCCCTGACAACGTGTATGCGAAATTTCATGATGAACGGTCAAGTAGTTACAAAGAAACTACCATTCGCATTTATTATATTAAAGAAAGAATATGACTAAGGAATGTGACTAAAGTTCATGGCCCTATTCACATAGGGCCATTCGTAAATATCCATTAAAAACCAGTTCAAATAATTTACCATTATCAGATATCATTAACATAACAGGTACAACCAATGATATTATCTAAACTAATATTATAAAGAGGAAACATTTGTGTTTTTGTATGTATGTTTGTAATGTTTTCACACAAAAACTATTGGACCGATTTCAAAATTTTTTTCACCATTAGAAAGCTGCATCTTCACTGAGTGACATAGGCAATACTCCCTTTTTAAAAAAAAATAGGAATCCTTAACAAAAATGCAATAATATAACCCAAGGTGTGAAAAAATTAGTCATAAAAAATCTGTCATCACGTGGGCTGCGGAAACTATTGATGATAGAATAAAAAAATGTTCTACAGTATTATAGAACGTATCAATATCTACAAAAAAATCCATGATATCATATGTCCAACTACTGTAGTTATGCTACTATAACTACTTTTTTTCATTTTAAAAGTTGATAAAAGTGCCGACAATAATCAAACCATATTATTCATACCTCTATATTAATCCTTATTCCATTAAATGATATTTTATTTAAGACCGTTTCAATACCCGTAAAATACATTTTAAATTATTAAAATCTGACATTTCATTCAAAAGATATAATTCTTTAGATATAGTAGGTAGTTTCTAAATATTAGTAGGTAGTTTTTAAGAATTTGCTATATATATATAGCTAACTACACCTATATAGGTGTAGTTAGACTTATTAATTTCTTTAGTTGTAGTTTTATATATTAAAATTAGATAACAAATTAAAAGTAGGTATTGGGTAATAAATTAAAGTCCACGCGGACGAAGTCGCGGGCAACAGCTAGTATACAAATAAATCAGATATGCTACTGGCGCGCAAAAAATTGTTACTCCAAAACGTGCCAATTAGATAATTTTCTATAAGTCTGAAAAATCGTTTTAACATAATCCCTTGCAAAACAAACAAATGTTCAAACGATAACCTATGTCACGTACCTAAGCTCATTCCATATACATATTGCAGTTCTTGATGTTAAAATAGTCAGGGCACCAGGCTTTTCAGATATTTTCATAACCTAGCACCTAGCCTTAATATAGTTTCAGTAAACATAGTAACCAATAGATTTTGTTGTTCATAACTGTTCCATTTGTGACCTAAATAAATAAATAATTTTTGTCTTTGAGTAGACTGACTTCAACGGCCATCAATATTTAATTTGATTTGCCAACAGTAAATATATAATACACTGCAGTAATATACTTGACACAAAATGAGTTACTGATACATTTACCAATTATAGGCTAACCAGCACTTATATACTGATATGACATGACACTATGAAAGTAACGTAATTATCTAGTTTTAATACTATCGGATACAACTAAAAGATACCATTAACGAATATCCGTAACAGAATAAAATATAGGTACCATTAATAGATCCCCTCGTTTCTCCAAGGCCCAGTAGACGAGGTACAGTTCCCCGAGCTGCAGCAGCACCTTGCCCAAGTTCGGAGACACAGTCTTTGACAAGCGGACCATCTCGCTCCACGTCACCTCGCACAAAAGGGCTCGGCAATGACCCTGTTCAACAACACTCATACAATTAGTCATAAACCATTATTGATGTGTATCACAAATATACCTACGAAAAATTAATGGAGAATTTTTAGATATACAGGTATCCAGAGAATATTTTTCTTCACCATTGTAAAAAGAGCGACAATTCGAAAGTAAGAAGTGTGTGTCATGGGGCCGAAGTCAAAACCTTAAGCAGTCCAATGATCTTAAAAGACTATGATAGTTAAGGTTAGCGTGTAGCTAAAGCAACAACCCCTAAATGCTTACAACTGACGATCAGACATGCAATCAGACACATGGCAATAGTCGATCAAATGCACGAAAGATTCATAAACTAATATGGTATATATTAATTTATTGATTTCTCTTACTTGCTATATGGTTCTGGTAGAGACTGTTGCTTTTAAAATACCAGTCTCTAACAATGATGTGTGTGTCAAAACTATTTTTTGTACATTGTTGGGTTTAAACCCACGACACTCGGCACAATGAAAAATTTACTAAAGATATCAATATTATGATACGCACAAAGTACACACACACACGCGCGCGCACACACACACACATACTCGCACCACCCATACACACACACACCTACTCTCGCACTACTACTGCACAATCATAAGTGTCATCCTAATTTTTATTTACTTTTTATTAGATTTTGTTTTTATTAATATTTTATATTCTTTATTTTCTTTTTGTAATTTATTTGAAAACATCGATGTACTATCGACTTGAGGGACGGATGACCACTCCTAAGGTTAAAATCGCATAGCAGGCCAACACTTGGTACCCGGGAGGGCGGAGTCACTTAAAGTCAACATGTGCAAGCGAAAACTTTTCTGAAATGGGCAACCGTCGCTCAAGTCGATAGTACGTACCTAAAGTAATACCAAATTGTTTAGAAACCTGAAAGTGGGGCCTGGTACCCATAACACAAGTTAGATCTTACCTTGGGTACCAGTGTTCAATAATTACTGTGACTTACTTATTTGTGATTGATAAATTTAATTTCAAAATATCATTTCAATTTCATTTCAATGGCTAGCAAGGGAAAGCCACCTAAAACACTCAATAATACTTTTCTGATTTTAAACAGCCGAAGCTCGGTATTCTGTACCCATTCTTCAAATTTTCGTAAATTCGTATTTAAAACAGAACAAAATATTAAATGTAACTGAACGTGTTAACTAACCTCACTTGCATTAACAAGTTGTACAGACGCGCTGTTCCACGCGTCTTCGTAGTCCTGCCCTGACTTCTGATATCTGTGAAGAGTGTCGTACGCAGCTTTCGTTTTTCTACAGAACAGAAACGGCGTATTAATGTTTAAACTTTAGCAGGCACTAAAATCTGTTTATAATTGGCAGAAATATACTTAAACAAGCTGTTCCTTATGGTTTTACCCAAGTTTATAATTAGTGCTCCTATCCATGATTTTAAGTGTGATGTTACATTGCCTAATACCTTTCTCAAGAATTGAGCTATTAAAAGCAAAGAATTGCCAACCCCGTCTATTAGTTCAGGAGTCTAACGCGTTCAAACAAAATACTAACAATCTCTTCAGCTTTATTAAATTAGTATAGATATAATTAAATGAAAAGCAGCGATAGCTCAGTGGGGAGACCAACAGACTGCAATACAGAGGGTCTCGGGTTCGAACCCACGTCGCGCACCTCTGACTTTCGGAAGTTATATGACTTTTCGAAATTATGTTCGTATTGATTGACAATTATCGCCTGCTCCGTGCCTCGAAGAGCACGTTAAGCCGTTGGTCCCGGCTGCCATTAACATCTATGGCAGTCGTTATTGGGAAGATCAGTACCTTCTAATATTCTGACACTGGTCTAGCCTTAGGGTATCGTTAGCCTTCGGGTTGCGGAGGTCAGGTGGCAGCCGCTCCGTGTAAAAACTGATCTCCAGTCAAATCCGGTTAGACCAGAAAAGCCGATCCCAAGTGACTTGGGAATAATAAAGGCTAAGAGAGAAGATAATTAAATGAAATGCTATAAATGATCACACATAAATATTTAATCTCAATAGTTGTATATTATCGTAATGCACAATTAAGAGTTTTATTTGAATGTGTTGATAGCACTATATAAGTATAAGTAAGTGCGTCACTTCCTTGACCATGCAATGTATGGATTTCGTTGTGTTTAACTGTATTCGTATATTATGCGAATGCAATTATGCGCTTTACGCTCATATGTCCCCAAAGGGTTATGCAAAGAATTACACATCCAATAGAGAGCGAGCTTTTAGCCATTTGCCGGGAACAGTTCTAGGTTTCGTATTGTTGCTGCGAGTTTTCAAAATCTCAATAACATTAATGCTCACTCAGTACTCGCATTCACTACGAGCACGCACGAGTAATTTGTGGCTGTAATACACCTTTGCAGGTTGTGTATGTATGTATTCTGCAGACTCACCCAGCACCGACGGCTTGGAAGCCACCGATAATCCCCTCAGGAGTGTTTGACCACTGCACTCTGTCGTTGTTACATAACTTCACCAGGTAGGAGACAGTCGGCGTCATCACAGTACCGGCCGTCGCCTGCTTCCACGCCTTCATTAAGAACCTGAAAATATTGAGACTTGTTAGTCAAATAACGAATGCCGCAAGAGTTTTACTAAGCTCGGCGCATACAATACGCTGACGTCAGACACTTGAGAAATTAGTCTGCACGGAACTAGATCAATATCGTGGTGACGCTCTATATAACTGTAACTACTATAATAAAACTGTAACAACAGAGGGTATTATTAAAAAAGAACAAAATTAGATTCAACTATTTAATGGGGCCTGAACTGTTGTATTTTGTTTAGGGATCACGTAAAAATCATCGAATGAACTTTGATACGGATTCCATAGTTCTTGCTTAGATGCTAAAACCAAGAATATAAAATCATTTCACCGATTCATTCGGTACTACCGTAGATATGACGCATAGTATGATCCACGTAACTGAATTTGCGAGCTAACCGTTATTCAAGAGATTAAAATCGGAGGCAACTGCTTTTTAAATTTAAACGTTTAGTCCACTCTCGTCTCCTCGACCCCTACAAAAGATTTGTTTATTTGTTTCCTCTCAACCCTTAACATAGTTCACACTTGACCCCAGGGGGTGAGACTGAATTTTCATACAAAGGACAGCTATATCTCGTCCACTTTCAACCCCTAGTTCAGTAAGTACCTAAAATTAATGTTTAGGTACAGTAAGGTACAGACTAAAAGCAAAATTCAAGAATTGACAATATCTAATATTGTCACAGTTCCGTATCACGTAGGCCTATTAATACACCGCTAATTTGATGTTCCGCTTTTAAATTTTCTCCTAACATGGTATTAATGACCTTCCAGAAACAGTACACATCCTCCTCTCTGGGAAGTTATACATTTTAAATGCGCCGTACTATCACTTGCAGTCGGTATATCAGACATGTTTGCATATAGAACTTGTGCATGCACATGCAATCACTTGATAATAACTAAAACGCAAATGATTTAAGTATGTATGTATCTTATGTGGGGGCCAGTCAGTGCAGACCGGCGACACTTCGACCCAGTGGGATCTTTTGTGTCGACACTCTCCCAATAACGACTGCCATAGATGTTCATGGCAGCCGGGACCGACGGCTTAACGTGCTCTCCGAGGCACGGAGCAGGCGATAATTGTCAATCAATACGCACATAATTTCGAAAAATCATATAACTTCCGAAAGTCTGAGGTGCGCGACGTGGGTTCGGACCCGAGACCCTCTGCATTGCAGTCTGTTGGTCTCCCCACTGAGCTATCGCTGCTCAATGATTTAAGTAAGTATTATACAAATTATATTGGGGGTTTTTTAGTTAAATTGTATGCAACTATTAGACTACTCTACCCTAGTAGACTGATGATTCATTCATCGTAAGTGTACTTTGGGTCGAGAGGAAACTAAAACTTGGCTGGAAAATAAAATCCACTCTCGACCTCCCAGGGGTCAAGAGTAAACTATAGTTAGGAGTCCAGTGGATACATTATTTATTAGGAGTCGAGGGGCCGAGAGTGGACTTAACGTTTTTAAAGACATACCGTATGTTATAGAGAAATTGGTAGAGCTTTAGAAGGTATACCTGGCAGTCTGCAGCATGAGCACGGTGAACTCTCCCTCGTAGGTGATGGTCGCAGTGACGATACCGTTAATGACAGGCAGGTTGGAGGATGCCATGTAGCCGTGACCGCCGCACGCCAGGCGAAGTTCTTCCACACACCGCGTGGCGTCGCGAGTGCACACTCCTTTGAGACAGCATGCTAGTGCGTGGAGCTGGAAACAAGAAAGAAAGCAGTAAAATTAGTTTACTGGCAGAGAATAACTTCGGCGATTATCAGTATGGAATAGACATCTCAGCATCAGGAATAAATTTCCAAGGTCAGCTAAAGTGATATCATTTTCGCCCGAAACTGTAGAAGTCGGACACGACTATTACGTTTATCTGGGGCGAGTCTAAAACTTTTACCAGCACACTTCCAGAACCTGTACAGCTACTGTTTTTTTTTTTTGCCACCCTTTGACAGACCTACTGTGCAGGCCAGTCACATTTATTATTTTATTTTTAATTCTTTTTTAGTCTGAATTTTCTACGGCTACGCCTGCGCGACTGGGGCAATATAACTTAAATTTTAAAAACCCTAGCCGTCCTGCCGTTGAGCACTAGGTCTTACTCCAGTACTACATACTATCAAACAGCTCTTAAGCTTATTTTTTATCTAAGTACCATAAAAACTCATAATCAAAGAAGTAAACAGTCTAAATTCCAAAGTTCAACAATTTAGTGTTTACATTCAAACTTATCTCTGATATCGGTCGACTTTGTGGTGTGTGGTAATGCGTCAATGTACTAATCTCAGATAAATTATAGCATAATCACTTATCTTATTTATATTATTATGATAAAAGGACTTAAGGAGTGGCTATATCTTTAAAAGTGTCATAATAAACATTTTTGTTGATTGTAACGAATCATATATTTAT
Organism: Catocala fraxini; assembly: GCA_930367265.1. Lineage (NCBI taxonomy): Eukaryota > Metazoa > Arthropoda > Insecta > Lepidoptera > Erebidae > Catocala > Catocala fraxini. Next base: position 27,741,844 of record OV884025.1, on the reverse strand, counting down.
AACTAGTTCGGAAACAGTATTTTCCTGTATCCCTGACAAAGTGTTTGCAAAATTTGATGATGATCGGTTCGGTTTCGATCGGGTGCATTACTATACTGTCGTCATAAGGAAAACAGACGTATCTGCCGAACAATTACCATTTTTTGAGTTCGAAAAAACTCTTATACAATTGCTTTGTCCGTACGTCCATCTGTCTGTTATACAACTTTCAACTCAAGAACCGTAAGAGCTAGAGACTCGCGGTCAACGCCATTCGACTCAGCACAGTCGATATACGCCCGAAATGACTATGACCTTTGACCTCTGACCTAAAAGCCACGTGGTATCACGTGACCGTTGCATATTACTTGAACCATTTTTTCGAACTCTAAGATTTACGGCAGTTCCTTGCCGATTCTCACTTGTTATACTTATGACGGCAGTATAATGCCCGCGCGCTGCTACTAAGAAAGCAATTCCTGGCAGAAAATCACAATAAATTGTGACCGACCATCAAAATTGAGACCTCATACAAGCTTCTATATTATAGTCATACAGACCTCGGGCAGTTGATCCATGTTTCCTTTCCCCATGTCGCTGATGACCTTGGAGTAGGTGTTCCACAGCCAGATCCCCGTGACCCTCAACGCGTGGCTCGTCGCAACGCCAATGAACAGCTTATGTTGTTGAGTTACGTAGTCTATGATTTGACCTTCAGGTTGTCTGAAAAATGAAAGTGCATTTAGAAGTCAGTCGTGGCCATAACTCAGGGCCTCATCATCATAGCGTAAAGCATTTGTCATTGCATGTGTAAGAGTGAGACAGCGCATTGCAAAGTGTCATCTGTCTTTTGTAACTGACTCGGTGGCGTAGCAGTAGTGAATGCGACTGTTGTGCATGAGGTCTCAGGTTCAAATCCCGTATCGGGCCAACAAAAATGTATTGTATTTTCCTACTAAGAAATTATATCACCATGGAGTTAGGAAAATGGCGATGTAACACACCCCGTACCTCGAAAAGTATGTAAAGCTGTTGGTCCTGCGCCTGATGTCTCTTTGGTATGTCGGATTAACGTCCCATCGATATTTTATGTCCTTTTTGTACCCCTGACAACGGGTATACGAAATTTTATGATGATTAGTCAAATGGTTAAGGCGTGAAAGCGAAAAACAAACTAACTCACATCTGCATTTATAATATTAGTAAAGATGTATATTTACCCAGCTTTCAACTGGGACTGGTGTCTAACTGCCGAATACCGCACAGCGATGATAGCTGCCATAGAGAGATGGTACGACAAGTCGTGGAGAATCAGCACCCTGACGAACACCATCGTGCCGTACGTCAACTTGTTGTTCTTTGCCTTGACATATGTACCGTCCTAGAAACCACAAGGAAAACATAGTTAAAAACGATTGACAGAAGTGTTACAGCCACTTTCGGCCGGCTATGGCTTCAAGACTTACATAAAAAGGATCTATTGCTGAATTTCTTGACACCAACAAAGACTTTTAATGAAACAGGGATTTGAACCCAAAACCTCTTGCATATCAATTGTATATGCAAGAACTACGATACCGATGCAGCTTATTAAAGTAAATATTGTCTAAAAACAGACAGGAAGGTAGTAGTAGTGTACAAAAGCACAGATAACATAAACTTAGCCTTCAACTCACCTTCAACACCTGAGAGTTTTTCATCAACATATTCTTCCTGGGAATCCTAAAGTGTTCAAATCCTAGGAATCCATTGTTTGCAGTCTGGAATCCAAGCTTCGGTCCAATCTCCCCCACTTTTACTCCCGGAAGAGGCATGTGAGTATCCGTATCACGAATCTGGACGAAGAAAGGATGGACCCCGTAGCAAGTCCCTTTGCTATACAGTTGAGCAACTACTATGCAGTGGTTTGCCGTATGAGCCACTGAAACATACATATACATAGAATCAGGCTTTAGGAATAATTCCCGTGTCACAGGGAACTTTACAGACATTTAAAGAACAGACACAAATAACATCCAAATTCAGCACAACCATTTGTTGATCACACAAAATTTTGTGCCGTATGGGGATCGAACCCACAACACTCGGCGCAGTGGCAGTGGAGAGATGACCACCTGAACCACTACCTGAAACCCTGTAGAGGTAGGTAGAGGAGTATAAGAGCCAAATTTCTCCAGCTATGATTGTAAGTCCCACGTTATATAGAGTGAGCCTGCTGTCTACCCAGGCACAGCTCCAGACTCTGTGTTGATATTGACAATATGTTGATAGAAAATAATACTTCCCAACCCCCAAACCTATCTTATACAACAGTCGCATTTACTGCCGCTGGGCCACTGAAATGGTCTACTTAATTAGGCAAGTACTGATATGGGTTGAAATGGCAGGCTGAATGTACCTTTATTCATGTTCCTAGGAAATCTTAGGACTTATATTTTGATATTATAAGGTCGTGCCTATAATATCAAAATTTCAATCTTGACATCTAACCAATTCAATTCGTCTTATGTAGTTTAAATAGAAATTGATATTGCGGGCCTTCGCATAAAATTGTCCAAAATCAATTAGCCTTTGAATATCGCAAAACCTAAATATTTTCGATCTCCGAAACAACAAAGGCAGTTAGTATACTTACATCCGCCTGGCCACCATTTATACGCAGTTAAAGTAGGACTGTGCAGAATAAACTCTTCAGTGTCAGGGTCGTAGGTGGCCGTTGTTTCTAGTCCTCTGAGAAACGATCCATGGCCGAGTTCAGTCTGCAAAAGAAAATAAAAGCTTCACTAATCTGCAACCAGAAATAATCGAAACGAGAACGTAATGAATCCAATATAAGATCTGTACTAAATAGAAATTCATCATGTGAAATTACAGACATTAAATAATGTATTTACCAAAATTTCATATACCTTAAATGGTAATTACACTGCGTGCCGACATCATGCTTCATAAAGGTTTCTATTGCAAAAACGTTCCTTTGGTGAGTTCAAATTTACGTATAGGCAACGGACCAATCAACTTTTACAATCTGGACAAACATTTGTGTATTCTACAAATAGTAATTGTTTCGAGTCTGGATGTTCTTTGTGTCCGTTGCTTGAAAAATGTTTGTAAGGACCCTCGCGACACAGGAATTATTACCAGTGCGGGAGTACTAATAAAAAAGTTTAAGTCAACCAAAGAGATTTAAGACATTTTTTCTTTGACATCCACATTTGATGGATAAAATTATTAAGCGGTGCCATACCTGTGCATAAGTTCCAATAATGTCCATATCCATCGCTTTAGCCATCCACTTTTCTTTCTGTTCTGAATCCGCCTGGTTCATGATAGTAGGCACGAACATACCCATGTGTAACATGAACGGTGATATGTCCTTCGTCACGCCATGTGTCACGCGGTATTTATGTGTGGGTCTGGAAAGTCATATCAATCAATGAATCAATCAGCCTATCGCAGTCTACTGTTGGATGTCATATACATAGCATCATACGAGGGGTGGCCCCCGAAGGATTTGGCAGCGGTAATACACCTAGGAATTCAGGTGCCACGTATTGACGGGCGAGCCTTGTCACCGATGTAAGCTATTTTCCGTTCGTGCCGAATTTTCGGTTAGAGATTTTTACTGTTCAATTAGGAACATAAATTGCAACTTTGCAATGCTACAATTCGAACGGTCTATAGTTCGGGCGTTGTCGACAATATCCTTGACCGAGATTCAAGACAACTGCATAGGCATTTTACACCGACGGCACACTACTGAAGACCTATACTTGTCTACATACAGTAAGATTAGTATATAATATAAATCAGTCATTTTGTCGAATCCGACTTTGACTCAATACCTTTGATCAGTCGTGTGAGTCTGCTCGACTGGCAATGAGTTATCTATCCTCATCCTGGACATCCCATCTACTCTCCGCCTGTTACCTTAGGACGCATGGTGCGGGCATCCCGAATTTGTCTATTTATTTATTCATCACATAGTAGATATATGGTAGGCTAGGGTATTAGGACTGATAGGGCTGTAGGTCCTTTAGGGTTCCGTAGGTTCTTGTCATATAATTGTGCGCATACAGTCCGTTACTACTAAAGTGACAACTTTACACCTATTAGGATCGTTCGATTAGCACGCCAGGGTCACAGTACACATACACATTAACGTAAGAAGCCGGTGCGTCCGAACCTCAATTTAGGAATTAATATGGCTCCCGATATTACTTACTGAAAAACATCCAGAAAATTATTTGATTCCTTATAATTCCGAAAGCATTGTGATAACAAGCACTCTTTTCTGATGGCATTCTCGTATCTATCCTTGTGACTTAGATATTCCTCTGGCACCGTATCTTTAATTCCCGGTGTACTTAGCACGACCTCCTCTAAAACAGAATAAGAATAACAATATCAGCTTATTATATAAACTGTCCCACTTTTTTTTCCTCGCCTGGATGGTTAGGCAAACGTATCGTATACACATTTCTCCAGCTATATTTTCAAAACCTACATATTTAAGGACAAGCCTTTGCAGTTACTGCGTCGAATGTGTACTTCAAGGTTTAAGCTCTGCTTAGTTTGGGCTAGATGGTGTTGTGTGTATGTGGTAGAATATTATTATTATTATTATTATTAACTATTGAGGCGAACTATATTTGGAAGTCAGAGAAGACCAGCAGTAAACTTGGATAATGGAGTACCGGCTTATCATGCTTACGTTGCTTCCGTTCTCAGTTCTCATAAACTGGTATCAATCTATAGAAGTTAACAAGGTTTTCATAGCCCAAAAAAGCGTATACGAGCATTGCAATTAAAATTGAACTTGTAAGCCACTTTTTAAAAAGAGTATTAGTTTTTGTAGAGGCAGGATCCTCTACACTGTGTGTACATATTAGAAATATGCGTCTTTGTAAATAAAAACTAAGCTTTTCAAAAACCTCGGTGCTGCAAAGAATAGCCGAACTCGACATAAGGATAGAATACGGATACCACTGACAAAGATGCAAATGCTTAAAATAATTGCATATTGCATGTCCATTAAAATATTTATTGATCTGCCTGATAATTCAAGAAAACTAGCTACAAAATAATTTAAAAAAATGTTTATACTATTATTAAATAAAATGTATTATTATATATATTGTATATATATATATTGGACCAAGGCCAGGTTAAGAGCACCTTGAACCGACGGGCGTGTATGAGAAATGTGATGAAAGTGAATGAAGCCAGAGAAGTGTGTCAGGATCGTAGCAAATGGAAATCCGTAGTCTCTGCCTCCCGCTCTGGGAAACAGGCGTGAATATATGTATGTATGTATGTATTATTATATTATCCTTTCCTTGCGTGGAATTAAAAACCTATTGTGTCTGGCTGTTGGTGTAGGTACCGCTATGACTCAAGAGGCTAAAGATTATATCGAAGATAAATAAATAAATATATTTGTTTTAAATGACCATTTAATATTTTCTATGACATTTGAATAGGTAATTCAGATCTCATTTTATGATAATTTACATACTTATACATAATATTGTCTTCTGTTTACGCGAATGTTATTCATTGAAATTAAACTACTATATACGAAATAACGACACTGGAACATTGAGACAACTACCATCTTAGTCTACCCGTGACCATGGCTGCTGAAAAGTAACCGAAACGTCGGGGAAAGTGTAAACTTAAATATTAATAGTTTTAATAAATTAATTAGCTTAAAAATTAGTAAAGTTCAATAGTATCTAGTAGTAGTGTGACAGTTTCAAAATTTTGTAATAAAGTGTAAAATAAGTAACGCGGTAAAATCCGTATATAGAAGCTTAATTTAAAAAAATACTCATACATAATTGGCAGAATATGCAGAAGGTACTATAAAAGTATTTGTACTGCTTTATTTATACCATATTTGGACAAATAAATGTTCTTGGTCTGGGTGTTTCTATGTATAATAATAGGTATGTACATATTTACAAAAAAAAAAAGTATCTATGTATGTTTATCCATTGTCTAGTACCCACAGTACAAGCTCTGCTTAGTTTGGGCTAGATGGTGTTGTGTGTATGTGGTAGAATATATAATTTGATTTTGATACGTACTGCTAATAAGCATTTTCTAAAAGAAAGCCCAATATCACTTACCCTGTTCTAGGAACCGAGCTCAAGACCACACAATTAAATACAACTGATGCGCCGATGAGGCAGTACTCAATATTTTATTTAAATATTGTATGTATCTTGTGGAAAGAAATCTATTTTTCCTTATTTTGAAGCAATGAAAATTTTTAGTATAACAAACTTTTTCAACAATGGGCTTCCACAATGTAACAAGCCTTGACGGTCTGACTCCGGCAGGGGTAGGAAGTCATCACGCGAAAGAGCACGCATTTGAAATGTGATGCTGGAGGCGCATGGAAAGGATCAGCTGGACAGAAAACAAATGTAACGCGGCAGTATTGAGCCTTGTCCAAAAATAACAAAACATATTGGCGACAATTGAGATCAGAAGAGGAAAGATGTTCAGCCACCTTATACGACATTACGACTATGTAAAAAACATGATAGAAGGAAAAGTGGAAAGGGCAGAAGAAGAGCATTCACTGATCAAATAAAGAAAAACGTGTGGCCGTGAAGAGGCCCAGGATCGAGAAAGATGGCGAATACTGGACCGACATGAGCAAAGTATTTAAGCATGAAAAAAAGAAGTTTGTATATTTATTAGCTATTTCTTGCCACAGCACAAAATAGTGACGACAAAATATAATTACAACCAAGCAACGCGAATGTAAAATTACTTGCTTATCTACTCCTGAATGTTATGCTATCGTTATATTATAAACTGTTATGGATAATACAAATCACATAATCCCAGTAACCATATTTATCTTTATTAAGTAATATTATTGAGTGTTACCTACGAAATTGCGTTTTTGTTTTTCACGTGCATTGTGTTTTTCATGCAAACTATTGCATCAATATTCACTGCACGGATGTTGACTGACTGCACAGATGGTGTCAACGTTTCAGCGGTCACTGTAACTCCGCTGAGTGTTGTGGGTTCAATCACCACACGGGACAATTATTTGTGTGATCCGCAAATGATTGGTCCGACTCTGGTGACCCAGGTGCTCTTTGTGCCCGTTGTTCAAATGTTTGTAAAGGCCCCGCGACACAGGAGATACTCCCAGTGTAGGAGTTGTCTTTTTTGAAAGAATACTTTTAAGACTGCGCCGAGCGAAATGTGCCAAAACAGGCGGTCACAGTTAAGTGAATAATATCGACACTTTAAGTCTAAAACAAATATGAAATATACATTTACCATAACAATGAATGTGTTTAAAATTACTCCGTGTTAAAAACTTAAAATAATGAATATTTTCGCCTACAAAATTACGTAAATTTGCACGAAAAATGCAAAAACGTAAGCTTGTGTTATGTGATTTTTAGATTATAACAGTAGAAATCTATCCTATTTTACAGCTTAAACGAAACATAAATAGTTATATTACAATTTGTCCGTCCCCAATATTTAAGTTATTGGTTGACAATAAAGATACATATTGATTAAAAAAGCACTTCAAATTCTCCATACCATTTCACTATGGAGGCCGCGCGCCGATTTAGATATGCGCCGTACGAGCTCTGTCATTATCTGTCTTACGCTCGGCGCAGTCTTAATGGCTAATCTGAATTCGGTCTACTTATTATTTAATAACAGCGCGACGTCAGGTATTGCTCACACAATATAATTGAACATGAGCTTTGCTTTGTATTAAACCACCCATAATAGAAAGCTCAAACTGTATCTCAGGAACTACTCAACTAATGAGACCTATCAACCTTGAATTCACGGCTTGAGGTGCTAGTGGTTTGAAAGCTTGCTAGACTTCATACTCTAGTCACTTCAACAGTAACCATAGAAGCCTACAATTACTGCCGCCAAATACCGCTTGACAGCAGCTGTATTAGAATTGACAGGACCAAGACGAAACATGCCTGCGTAAATAGAAACACCAATGATTAAATTATGTTCGGGTACGTTGAAATAACTACACTGGAACATTGAGACAGCTACCATCTTAGTCTCCCAGTGACCATGGCGGCTGAAAAGCAACCGAAACGTCGGGGAAAGTGTAAACTTAAATATAAATAGTTTAATAATTTTATAGGTTAAAAATTAGTAAAGTTTAATAGTATCTAGTAGTAGTGTAACAGTTTCTAAATTATGTAATAAAGTGTAAAATAAACAACGTGATAAAATCCGTATATAGTAGTTTAATTTCAATGAATAACAGAAGACAATATTATGCCTCGGTTCTTAAGTTAAAGTAGCCGCTATCCATAAGAATAAGTTTTAAAAGGTTGAGCTATGACTGCTTTACATGGTCAGTAATATATGGTAGAAGTATACTCGCTGTAACTCCTTGTTGATATGAGTTGTAACATAAATACTGAAATTATTTTTAATTCGCGTTTTAATAGAGCTTATGGAATTTCTTGCACTGTGTTCTCATAGACTCAAGCCTTTCCCTGCGTCTAGCAACTAAGCTAAATATAGCTTCAGTAACTTATTTTAACATTCATAAGTGTTACTTTGTGACCTAAATGAATTAATTATTATTGACTTTGACGTATAACCCGTGTGCCTCTCTGAAGTTTTTAGTACACAAACATACAGACAGACATTCAAAAACATAAAACCGAGCGTTTTGCTTTTTTTCTATATTTTGTTGCTAATTTGATATCATACAATCTATTTAAAATGCAGACTTCTTGACTCTTGACCTCTACAGTTAGTTAATCTATGAAGTCTTAGAATACCAGACATAATTTAGAATCTTTTGTGTCTTGCCACCAGTGTTCTGTGTGCCGCTGCGACTCAATAGGTTAAAGTATTAAAAATAGATAAATTAACCTCAGAATACCAGTATAAATTTAAAAATTAAATGTTAAGTCTCTAAGGGTTTATCAACATCGCAATAAATTACCGAAATCTTACACAAATTATCTCTTATAATTAAGAACACTATTGGTGACTAAATAATGATGGCCACGAATGGTTTTTGCTGCATTTAGTTACATATAAGTAGTAGTGGCAGATCGGCCGTGATAACAAATGTTCAAGTTTCCAAGATATGCTGCATGTCATACTTATCATCATGCCAAATTTGAAGTCTATTATAAGTATTATTTATAAGTATTGCATAAACAAAGGAACTATAAATTGAAAATCTTTTTATTTCCTTTCCAAAGAGAATTTATTTTAATCTGGTCTTATTGCTTACTAGATGTGCCTGCGGTTTCACCCGCGTTTATGATTACTGCGCCGCGCCCGTCGGTCGTAAAGTGATGTTATATAGCCTATAACCTTCCTCAATAAATAAGCTATCCAAAAATAAAATATTTTTCAATTTGAACCAATAGTTCCTGAGATTAGCACGTTCATCCAAACAAACAAACTCTTCAGCTTTATAATATTAGTATAAATTTACATCATAAATAGAACTTCCGTGCAAAATGTCAGCTTTCTCGGTGCGAGGTTTTGGACTGGGTGCGGCAGAAGTGTCTGTTAGTAAATCGTACCGTCTCACTTCTTTATTTAAATACGTTGCCAGGTATCTTTATTATCTGTTTACAACGTAGACTTATTTGTTATACTAATAATATAGTACACAACCTCTTGCCTGTTAGTAATAACACATGAGTAAAGAATCGGAACAGAGACATTAAGCTTCTAAAGAGCGAACAAACTGTATGCCTATTTTGTTAGGGTGTAGAATAGATAAAGACACAAAACGTTTATCAGATTTTTATTATGTACCAATATAAAGTTTACAAATTACTTACTCTAAATACTATTTTTTTATAATTTTTGTTTTTTAATAATTTGTTATGCCTTCTAATTGAATGGTAAATTCTGAATCTAACATAAAGCTTTTTTAAATAATCTATTGGAAAGCACTCACGTGGCATATCAAACTTACAATTTTGCACATATTTTAGTATATAATTACCAATATTAACAATGTTTATTTCGAGATCAAAATATTCGCGAAATTTTTGCTCAAGCAATTCAACAAATACGCTTAAAATTGAGTCTTTGGGATAGTTAAAAAATTATATGTTTTTATTCGTTCTATTATTGTTCATACACACAATACAGTAAACCATATCTACACTTTTATATTAAAACACTAATATTAAACGAAAACAAACACGACGCGCGACGACGATGTGTACTCGGTGAGCCCTGCGCTTGAGCACTTGCCGAGGCGGTATAAACCGGTTTTTTTACGTACGTGACAGGTCGCCGGTGCTCACGCACGGAAAGGGAGTGCTTTCTTCTCCTAAAATTGTTTTTCTGTCCATAAGACGTTTGCTATAAACTTCAGTAACCATAATGATCAAAAATTCGAAATTTTATTTTACATAATTATCTTTACTTCTAAAACTATTCTGTCATAATATCGAGTACTATAATAATTAAATCTCCTAATATTGCATGAAATAAAGTCATATGTCCTAAATATTGTATTATAAAATGTGTATTATTCCGAATGTTCATTTATAATAAAATTGTTCACCCTAAAATATTTACTAAAAATTTGGTTGTAGTGACAGAAACGAATCGCTGTGAATCCGACTCCACGCAGTCTTGTCTGCCCTACCCTAGAGTGTAATTTAGAATCGCGTAGGCGCGTAGGGGCGACGCGGCTCGCGGCCCGCAGCGGCCGGAGCCTTGACAAAAGCCAAGTTTTATGATACAAATTAGTTTTAAAAGCATTATTAGAATAAATAAACATTAAAAAATTGAATTTTGGACTTATAAGTTTTAATGAAAACGGCATTTAGACTTTTTTATATTATTGATTGTAATATTTATGACAAACAAATTTAGGTCATATTGTATTTAGTGATTTAAATTTTATGGCATGTGATATTATGTGACATAAAGTTCGGGCAAGTTATTATTCGGACAAATGATAATTAGGACAAACAAAATTATGGGACTTTAGATTAAGGATAAAAAGGTCAGGTACAATAGAGAACCCTCACGCACACAGGTGTCTTATGCTTGTAGTAGTGTACTTATCATAGCGCGTTTGCACTAAGCTTTGTCTCTGTTGTTCATATTCTTTACTCATGTGGTAATGACCTGAATAACCTGACGTATCACAGGCATGTTGGCACTTTACAAAAAGGAGTCGTACTGCCAGAGCGAGAAGTGAAGATCACATTGTCCTTTTTTAAAACATATAGAAAAGAGACGCCGAGGCAGAATACAATCGAGGTTAAGTCTTATTCCAATTAGTTGCGTTGTTTTTATCACACAAGTATAAGTTTAATTGTTCTGAATAAAAGATAACCTTTTTTACCTTTATGTCGAAGCGAATACAGCAACGGGACTGGTTACACAGGGGTCTCATAAACGGAGAGTCTGAGTAATCGATTTTCGTTCCAAATTATACGTATACGAGCGTACTTTAATATCTGACTTAAATAGATACCAAATAAATTGCATTTACAAAATAATGTATTTTTAGGTTTATTAATCTATAAATTTTGCTTAATGAATTACATTTTTGTATCTACGTGCCGTACCCCTGAGAATATACTAACAGACAAATCCATTATCACATTTACCTGAACCGTAAAATCATTAGGTTTCTTGCAAGAAAACAGAAGCACATATGCCACAGCTTCTTTAGACTTCTCTAAATATCACTCACCTAGTTCCTTCCGCTCCTTAGTAATCGTTTCTCCTCCATCGATAAGGTGTATCAGCTCCTGGACATCAAACGTGCACTTTTTCCTTTCCCGCACCAGATCCTCACATACCTTGCCGTCAGCCATATTACCACAACGACTTTACCGAGCGTAAATCTTAATAGCACTGTGATCTATCACCTGTAATTTTATTACGAATATTATAATTATAGATAAAGATATCTTTATATGAAGACTTATTTGATAACATGTCTAATCTGAGGTGGTCTGCCTCGGTGGCGCAGCGGAAGTGAATGCGATTGCTGTGCACGAAGTCGTGGATTAGATTCTCGGGCTGCACCAAGCCTGTTCTGTCAAGAAATTCTTAGCGCCAGTCTAGTATTAGGCATATTATATAGCTCAGTGGGGAGACCAACAGACTGCAATGCAGAGGGTCTTGGGTTCAAACCCAAGTCGCGCACCTCTGACTTTCGGAAGTTATATGACTTTTCGAAATTATGTGCGTATTGATTGACTATTATCGCCTGCTCCGTGCCTCAGAGAGCACGTTAAGCCGTTGGTCCCGGCTGCCATGAACATCTATGGCAGTCGTTATTGGGAAAAGTCAGTACCCTCTAATATCCTGACACTGGTCTAGCCTTAGGGTATCGTTAGCCTTCGGGTTGCGGAGGTCAGGTGGCAGCCGCTCCGTGTAAAAACTGATATCCAGTCAAATCCGGTTAGACTAGAAAAAGCCGACCCCAAGTGACTTGGGAATAATAAAGGCTACGAAGAAAGAAAGAAAGAGTCTAGCATTAGGCATGTGGGGGATCAGCACATCCTCGTGCTACGGAAAGCACGTACGCCGGTCCACGATTGGCGTGGGTTCAAATCTCACACGGGATACAAAATTGTGTGATCCACAAATGGTTGCTTCGTTTAGTGTCCGTAGTTTGAAAGTTCGTGGGAGTCTTTACAAACTTTATTGTGATATAGACAATGTCCCTAATGAAAGAATAGTCTCGGGATAGGGACATGCGAGAGCACGCAGCTTCCAGACGCAGCGCAGTTCCGGACTCGGTTACAGGACATTTCTTTTTACATACAACTCTTTATTGTCTGTATATGTAACTGCCTCCGTGGCGCAGCGGAAGTGAATGCGACTGCTGTGCATGAGGTCTCGGGTTCGAATCCCGAGTCGGGCCAACAAAAATTTATTGGGGTTTTCTGTTAAGGAATCTCAGTAGCAGCCCGAAGTTAGGAAGTTGGCGGTGTTAGACATTCCTGTGCCTCGGAAAGCACGTAAAAGCCGTTGGTCCTGCGCCTGATCTCTCTCTGGTCGTGTCGGATTACCGTCCAATCGGATTATGAGAGTTAAGGAACAGAGAGTGCACTTGTGTTTGCGTACAAGCTTGTGCACTATAATATCTCCTGCGCAGATGGCCAGTATCGCGTATACATAATAATAATGTCCTCCAGACCGAATTTCGGTCACGGCGGCCAATCTGAACGGGGACTGGCCATCTGCGCAGAAGATATTATAGCGCACAAGGTCTGGAGGACATTATTATTATGTATACGTAATACTTAGGCATTGAAGCAATCGCCACTGAAGCAGTTGATTATTATTGTCAAAATCTTAACTACAATTTACGTATGTTTTTATGCGTCATGAAAATTTAAGTCACTGTATGCAATGTCATAAATGTAATGTTTTAAAATATATGTACTACATTCATTGCATACTTATATTTCGCAAGTTTTCATTGCAATATTTAATAGCTACATTAAATGAATAGAGATTACTTGATAAAAATAAACAATTTGAAGCATATATAATATTAAATTATAAATAAAATTATTAAATTATATTATTTTTAATAGCGTGTTTTTTAGTTTTAAAACTATCATTTTTTCTTTTTTCTAAATTATCGTATTGTCATCGCGTCGGTCCTCGATAAGTGTGCAAAGTTTCAAATCAACCCGTCGCGTCGGTTTGAAAGGGGGAAAATCACGTTCAAAGATTCTGTTACATAGATTCATAGTCTATACATAGATACATACTAAGCTAATACAAGCGTGTTAATAAAACTGACTGGCTTTTTGATTAAGTTGCATAAGTCTGCGTTTACGTTTATTCGATTTCGAGTCGATTAACGTGATATTGACTTTTTTGACTTGAATATTCTTACTAGAAAAACGGGCTAATATCTAGTAGGATAATGCCTAGTAGACAGTAATAGACATACTCCATATTACGAAAAAACTAAACACATTATGAGAGATGAAGCGCAGTTGAAATCTCCACACAATCTACCACCACCTCTTATAGAATTGTCATAGCATATGCGAGAACGAGACGAAAATATACGCTCTGTAACGTCTCGTTCTTGTGCATGCAATGACAATGTTTATTTCATTTAAACTGTATCAGACAGATTGAGATAGCTCCTTTGCCCTACAGATTATGGCATTCAAACAACTTGGCGTTTAGTATTTAAGCTTGTAAGATCTTTGAGGAAATGGGGAAACTGATAGCCAGGAACCCAGTTTTCCTCTATAATCTACCAAGCTTATGATATAGCGTACGGTTATAAGAGAGAGGTATACCTTGCGCCCATCGCTTAGTGCTGGCTGAAGTTGCTTCGAATAGCGTCATAATGACAAAAGACCGGCGTACGGGGTGAACGCGTCATTAATTGTTGTAGTATTATAATTTATTCTTAGGTTTTTAGAGTTCGAAAAACCTCATATAACAGCTTTGTCCGTCCGTCTGTTATACAACTTTCATCTCAAGAACCGTAAGAGCTAGAGTCTCGCGGTCAACGCCATTCGACTCAATATAGCCGATATACCTTGAAATGACTATGACCTTTGACCTCTGACCTCTGAGGTCACGTGGTATCACGTGACCTTTGCATATTACTTGAACCAATTTATCGAACTCTAAGATTTACGGCAGTTCATTGCCTATTCTCACTTGTTCTTATTGACCGCTACACGCCGCACCGCTGTCTGCCATAAGGAATATGGAACTAAAATAATCTATTCTAACCTTCAATCAAACGAAAGCGGAATATGTCTTTGGCTCTGGGGTATCGTATGTAAATGATGTAATTTGCCATAACCTAGTTCCTAACACAAATACATAAGTGTAAACAACTTAGGTTGGTTGATAGATACCTATAACATTGTTTTCCTGATTTATGGATGGCTTCATAATTATAAATTACTGAATAGATACTAATAAAAGAACATAACTTATATGTCATAATTGTAAAATTAATTTTTAACCATTTAAACTAATAGAAATTGTAATAGATTTCACATTAGTATGTTACATTTGCGTTTATTTAATTCGATGCACTTTTTCACACACAAGTTACCAATTTAAAATGGCGCGATTTTTACAGCATGTAATTGAAAACAACGACATCTCGTGGCGCACACGTAAACTAAGAAGAATCGAGCAAAGTAGATCTCAAAAAGGTGCAATCATCTGACAGGTTAGAGGTAAATAAACTTAAAGTTTTATTAAAATGTTAAGGAACTCACTTTTTAGATGCCAATTTTATATTTTATGAAACACTTTTATGAGAAAACAGTCACAAAGGAACATTCAGTAGAAAAGAAATCACTAGAAATACGTAATATTTTGTTGTAATCTTTAATACGGCTGTGTGCGTGTTACCACCGCCATTGACTTTCTGACACTAACAAACAAGTGCTCAACAACTATGCTAACAAAATACCTCTTCAAACACATTCGAATGCACGAAAATATTTTAAGTCATGTTCGAATGACAGGTTTCGTAGTTCGTACATTTTATTAATTCCACTGTGCATATTTTTTGTTTATATTCATGTTATATAAAAATGTATATAATGCATAGGGAACTTTAATTGTACGTAAAGTGTTTATTCACTAAAATAATACTTTCATGAATCATTCACGAAATGTGATTTCTAACGTTTATTTTTAACAACTGCTGCAATTTATATATTTGCCATCCAAATGACTTAGCAAATAATTAGACAATAGACACAATAACAGCCACAATTCAAATACCTAACTATTTTTAGCTCAACTTTATAATGACGTGAAAGGGGCCCGAACCCACTATACTTTTATGCTAATTGCTAGTACGTTAAACTGTGATTAGACCTTTGTACGACCGAATGTACGAAATAATACAACGCGGGGTCCATGAACGCGAACAGCTGGCTATCATTAATAAGTGTTATATTTTTTTAGATAAGATTTGACACTTACACGCCATCTAGTCTCCGGTGACCCTAAACAACAGATTTTTGATTGAGCCAGTGAGAAAATTCTTTACATTAATAATTTGTAATTAATTATTAACACCGATTTGGTTATGTTCTTAATATAGCCAAAATGATCTTAATACTATATGGTCCGTTAGCCATCACAAGTAAGAAAACATATAGACATAATATGCTTATTATACTCGCATTTTACGGGATGATAACTTAAAATCTAATCTCCGGCTGATAAACAATTTCTATTTAAAAATACACGTCGATCAGTTGCCAAGATAAACTCTGCCGTGGTAATCGAGAGGGCAGTAAGTCAAAGATGGCCATTATTTAAAATTACTGATTTGGAATGCTTCTCTACTGTAAACAACATACTTTCTTCCTTTCTTTTGACATATAGAACATAAAAATCGAGCAGGTATATTTTATCATAAACGCTAAAATTTGTAACAAAATCTTTGCGGGCTGTTTTATAAAACTTTCTAAGACTTATTGCCCTTTCGATTACCATGGCAGTATCTACTAAATATAATATATTATTATGCAGTTGCTCCATCGCTGCGTGGAAGAAGCAGAAACCTACTAACACATTCCTGCATCTCTATACTACTAGGCCTTGCCCGCTTCTTGCTACGCTCGGCAACAGTACTTTTTTCTGGGTGAAAGGTATCCTAATTCCTATCTAATTTTCTGTACCCCTGACAACGTGTATGTAATATTTCATGATGATTGGTCAAATAGTTAAGGCGTGACAGCTTAACAAACAAAGTAAATTCAGATTCGCATTTATATTTATGAGATATCAATGATTATCAGTTAGGATGTTGTGCTTGTGGCTTCCTTGTATGAATCTTATGGAAACGCGAGATAAAAAATTCTATGTAGCAGAGCATGGTCTATCTTTATGCTAAATCTTATCTATATATCCCGGTATAGGTTATCGTGGGATTTACGAAGCCAAGGGTCAGACAAAAACTATAATTATTATAATTTTAACAACTAGCTAATTAAATCCCTACGTAACTACAATTTTTTGCATTCATTATTAATCATGTCTGGCATTAGCACAGATAATAATAATATGACAGTTTTATATAATAAATAGAAGATTGAAACTGGCTATGTGGACTTCATTCTTGCATATACAATCCAAAATATGATAACCTGATGGCTTTAAAATTATTATAATTGCATATTGAAATGATCTCACACTACTTATGCATGAGATGATACTAATAAAATCAACACTTTTGATAAGTAAAGCAAATAATTCGTACTTACAATAGCAAATATTCGTTGGGTGTTATCGCTATCAAAATTTAATAAATAATACACGTAGAACCAAGAGTAACTTAAACATATGTATATTTATCTGTCTATACTATTATTTTATTATAAAGAGGAAACATATACATTTCTTTTTGTAATTAAAAAAGTCAATGTTGTCTTTCACCTTTAGAAACTACTTTATCTATAAAAGTAACATGGGCTATACCTACATAAAACGCTAGAAGCCACAAGAACGGGGAACGAAAAACCTATTCCTAAGGCTGACCCCACATTAGGCGTGCGCGTTCCTCGGGCGTGTGAGCGACGCGGGCGCGCTGCGTAAGCGTCGCGTGTTGCCGCCGTGTGACGCGTGTGCAGCGAGCGCGCGGCGCCCGCGCTACTCACACGCCTGGGACGCCTTACCCTAACTAATAGGTACCTATTATAAATGCGAACGTGAGTTTGGTTGTTATGCTTTCACACCTTAACACGTTCGCTACCTGGCGATTGACCATACCCTGCGGGTTAACGAATGCACTAAATAATTCTATATTAGTTCTACCGAAATATATATAATAAGGAATTTGTTCCGTTTTGGAATTTATAAAAATTATCCGATAAGTTAGAGTGCTGAACTTAGGTCGGCAACGCGTAAGTGATGCAACGCACGTTTGTATGCTAATTATAGTCTTTATCTAGGTATTCGAGGTTACAACGAATAGCAGTTTGGCGAATTAAATTTAGTATTAACCTTAATGACCGTTAAATAAAATAAAATATAAAGAAATCTTGTAATCTGCTAACAGAAACACTTAGCACTTTATCGCTTTAATGATATGCTATAATCAGCAAATAACATCGTATATTGTAGGATGATTAATTTCCTTTGGTAGGTCATTGATATAAGTACCTAACAATAATGGTCCTTAAACACAGCCCTGGAGAATACCTAGTTTTACAAATACCTATAAATTGTAACGCACATGTTTTTTTTATTATTACCTACGTCACAAACGTGAATATGAATACATTGTTTGCGGTGCATAAGTTATGTTGATGAGGGGCATTTCTCTCACTCGATATGAATGCAGTTTGTTTAATTGTATGCCATAATGCACCTAGTCAAACGCTTTTGCTAGAACCATAAATATTGCATAGTCTTTACAAAATGTTTTAGTAAAATAGAAATTAAGGTCTTTAAAAGCACAATGGGTTTTTGTACTAATTCTCAAATAACGGTATAATTTAGATTCAAGTGGTCAAGGAACATATTATTTTCTATACACAAATTGATGAAATATGAAAATGATGTGACTCAAAAAACAAATTACAATTTTCCGGCACTCGTTTTAATATATTATAATGTAGATTATCGCATCCAGAATTTTAAGATAAGATATAAGTTCATAAATTTATTTTTTTCTTCTTCTTATCGTGTCAATGGCAACAGTATTCAAATGATTTTAGATTTTAACTGATCCAAAACACCGACTTTATGACCAGAAACCAGCCACAAAAAGGCTAAAAATCGGAACAGTTTTCACTACACCATACCTGCCAGTGCCAGTAACGCTCCTGAGGACGGAGTAAAATTGTGGCGTGACAAATTGTCCATCCCTACCTTCATCCCACCGGCAGAAAAGTTTCTTTTGTTGAAGTTCGTCTTATATACAGGGAGTTCGAGACATTTGAATGCTATACTATATTACCTTTCTTTTTTAATTTGTCTAAAAAGAAATGATTAAGTGATTTGATGATAAGATGGGGATGATGGATCCTTTACACAACTGTTATCAATATTAGTATGGTTACTAGTATAGTATTATATTGTTTGTGGTATTGTGTATATTTACGTACATCTTGTATTATTATTTTTCCAGGCGCTTCACTCTTGTGTATACATAAATATTGAAATCCCTGTTTTGTTAACTAGTAACTATTGCCACAAAAGTGGTTAAGAGCATTTACAGCACTTCTTTATACTTTGTGAAATATTTTATATAGACCAGAAATATAAATAGACTGCGACACAAGTAAGCCACTGAGGAGAGTGACTTAATAAAGAGGGATTAGATTATTCTACATTGACAGCCACGAATAATAAACATACGTGGCACGCGTAGGTTCTTTAAAAGTACATTTTACATTACGACTAGATCATTTTTGGTTAGATCCTTTCTTTTGTAAATTGATATTTTGTTTGAAATTAATGCAACAGCAATAGATCTGTTATGAACCTTTCTTTTAAATGTTTTGATAGCAGCATTTCTTCTTAAATGTAAAAACAACTAATTTATAAGCTTCTTAAAGTCATGTTTGATACTAAGATACTGCTTATGTAGACCCTTGTCTCTTATCTATACTAATATTATAAAGCTGAAGAGTTTGTTTGTTTGTTTGCTTGAACGCGCTAATCTCAGAAACTACAACTCCGAATCGAAAAATATTTTTAGTGTTGGATAGCCCATTTATCGAGGAAGGCTATAGGCTATATAACATCACGCTACGACCAATAGGAGCGGAGTAGCAATAAAAAATGTTGCAAAAACGGGGAAAATTCTCTTATGTGAAGCAGACGAAGTTGTGCGGGTCAGCTAGTACTTTTATAAAAATAAAGAGATGTTATAGCTTTAATTAAAAAACTAAATTGAATGCTTACTATTTACAATAAAAGGACCTAATCAAAGTTTTGCTTCTTTCATAGATTCATATTCTCACTCAATCCTAGATGAGAAATTGTATACGTATATTATCAATGATGTATTTTAAACTTTGTCGTAATAGGTCACTAAATGAAAGCTGGGAATTGTGCAGACGAAATTAAACATTTATCACGTTGGTGTCAAAATGTTTAAATCTTTTATTTATTTGTACAAAATAATCTTATAATAATGCTTTGAGCAAATACCCCATCGCAGTGTTTTTAATCACTTATTTATAAAGTATAAAAATAGAAATCAAAATAACTTAAAAGCCGGCAATCAATCACTCTCTCGCATTGAATAAAGGAACATCAGAGACCTTGTCACCAAAACGACAAAACTATATTATGCTCTGTATAATGCACTGTCTTATTATCGCATATGCAATGACTTTAAGAGATGGTACTAAGGTCTTATGCAGTGTTAATATATATTAGGAAATTATCATTTCTGTTCCTTATTACTTAATAAGTTATTAACCTCTGAGTCTTCTTCAGAGGTTAATGAAAACACTATGTGGGTTTGTGTGTCTGTCTGTTAGCGACAGGCATAACTACGGAACCACTGGACCGATTGACTTGTAATTTGGTGTGCAGACCTCGGCCGAGTTTGAATATGGGCCCTGCGGGTCAAAGACCCCCGAGATATAGGGGTCACAGGGTTACATAAAGACGAAGAGGTTGAATCCTGGGTTTTTACACCCACCTCGTTAATACTTAAACTTGTACCGACAGCACCAGTGCCTCGGTGGTGCTCAGTCATGATTGCGAACGAATACGTGAACGGGTATTCGCTCGGGTTACAATTTCGGTTCCAGATAATCACAAATAATTTCAAAAGGTCAGAAGTGTGTGGTGTTTTTTCACTTGGCTGTTACTGCCATTTGTAATAACTAGTACTGAAGCTAGACTATCACAGTTTCCCCTGCATGAACGGTTTGAGATACTTGTAGAAGCTCTGGTTGACGGGCTCCGCGTTGAGTGGACTCTTCAGCGCTTCCGCCATCAGACGCTCGTACACGCGACCGTCGTAGGCGCCCAAGGTTGACTGCAGGAGCTATGCAAATAGATAAATACTTGAATCATTATAAGTTGCTATATAATACCAACCTATATCGATACCATTTTCATGGTTAAACAATGATCATGCACGCAACAAACGGACAGAGTTCATTTATTTATTTTTTCTTGGGTTGCTAATAGGCCTTGGGGTGGGCTGTCAAATGGTCATTTAAATGCATACAAATTTTAAGTTTATCCCTCTTAAACAATAGCCCAGCTTTGAAACTAGAGAGTATTAATACGTTGTTGACTTAAAAGATACAAATATATGGTAGAAATCTTACTTTTGGCAAAGTAATGTAAAAATGGCGTCTCTGAGAACTTGTACTATTTAATTCCTGGTTTGGACTTCCAGAGCTTCATAAAATACTACTAGGTAATTCCCAGTTATAACTGATAATATATGGGTGTGAAATATCTCTACCTATCCAATTTGTAGATAATATTATTCGTAAGTATATTACCTCGTCAATTATATCAAAAGCATCTACAAGACCAACAGCATTAGGTCGAATTTTGTTCAGTAGCGATTCCAGCCAACTCCTCATATATTCAATATCAGCCTTCGAAATTGTCGTATACTGAAAACAACACAACTCTTAGTACTAGTTTCGGAACATTTGATTACGTAAAAGAGGTTGGGATCAGCAAGGTCCTCTTCTAAACCTAAACTTTCGCTTTAGCTAAAATATCTCCATCGGAGAAGTATCCTCCATCCTTCAGAAGAACACATTTGTTTTTGTGGTGAAAAGGATTTCAATTCTTTCTAAGGTCCTTTTATTTTATTGTTATTTCTTACAGTTAAATTTTAATTATTTGCTAGTTTTCTTGTCAATCCCTCGAACTAAGGTTATTGCTTATTCCACGACTCAGTGATCCTCGTGGCCGTGAGTCGATAAAGTATCGAGCAAAACCTTGTGAACATCAAACATATCTCTCTTATAGCTTTCTATCTCCCTGAATAATTCGACCCAGAGCTTAATAAAACAAACGGCTTAAAGGCTAGGCAACGAAGTGGTGCAGGTGGCTAGGAATAAAATTAACAACAAATAAAAAAACCAGCTCTCAGAACATAAAAAGAGGCTTTTTGTAGAGGACCGAGACTTAGCCCTTGATGCTGCTAACTAAATCCGGCTCCAGGCTCACTCACCAATACCAGCCCACTCGTACAGGATTTGCCAATCCAATGTGGATTATGCTTATGCGAAGGTCTAAGAAAAGTACCTGTAGCAGGTCTCCAAGTTTCTCTAGCGCCCAGTAAACAGCGTACAATTCGACCAACTGTCGCAGCACCTCTGCCAGAGAAGCCGACATTGTGCTGCTGACTGCTGATATGTCTTCGTGGAACGTTGATATGACGATCGCTCGACAATGCGCCTAGAAATAATAATTATCCATAGTAAAATTGCAGATCATATTTTAATTTATTTTAAAGGTCCGCCGACGCATTAACTCTACAGCACTGAAATAATAATAATAGTTAGTTAGTTATTAAATTGACAACATGAAGTCTTAAACATCCAGTTGTGTTCTTTGTATAGAAAAATATAATATTTTGTCATTTAAATTCCAGTTTAATAACAAAATAATACTTCCCTTCTTTCAGGTGAAGCCGTCTATGCCCAACAGTTTATATGTATATTATGCCCGCTGCTTTTATACAGACCTGATATTATTAGATATATATTATTTTAATATCTCTTAATATGTTAAATATTTACTAAAATTGTAGGGTAAACTTTATCTCTTTTATAGATCCTGGTTCACGGGAGCCTAAAGTAAAGAAAAATCCTGATAGCTACTTACTTCACCTGCGGACACCAATTGTATTGACGTAGTGTTCCATGCATCCTCCTGAGACATGCCAGACATTATTTTATTCGTCATGGCCTCCACGCACGACGATATCTTTCTGTAATTATTGTCCCAAGTTAGTTATCTATAAGTTCAAAGTAGCGACCACGACTAGTATTAAACATTGAGCAACTTATAAAACTGTCAACTGTGTAAACTAGCGACATCTAGTTGATACTAGACCGACAATAAAATTGCTTTACCACCCTTAGAGTAAATGTCGTTTGCATATCACAAAACAATAATGTCTATTTTTGCTTGCAAGTGTCATCAATTTTGTAATAGTTGTCATCAATGCGCGACGTCAGAGACGTAGAACTGTAAGTCCTACGCCGCGGCTGTTTGTGTCTTTTTTCACTATAAACTCCAAAACTATTTACCAATAAACAGATTTCAATTCTCTATTAAAATATGGGAATAATTGGTAAAAATGTCGGAAATAGTCAAGCTGCCTAAGAGCTTCATACCTAATAAACTCTACTACCTTTTTTGGATAGTCCATTTATCGAGGATATATAATACCACGCTATAATCCATGTGAGCGGAATAGGGACAGCTAGTTATAAATTTTATAAGTGGTGTGCAATAAAAGGACGTTGAATAAGAATTGAATAACAATTTATTAACAAACGATATTTATGAAAGTAAAATAAATAAATTAAAAAATCCTCTTAGCAGATAATAACATAATATGTGATAAATAGATCACGTTTAAGACTGCGCCGAGCGTAAGACAGATAATGATAGAGCTCGTGCGGCGCATATTCAAATCGGCGCGCGGCCGCCATAGTAAAATTGTATGGAGGATTTGAAGTGCGTTTTTGATATGTATCTTTATTGTCAACCAATAACTTAAATATTTGGGATGGACAAATTGTAATATAACTATATGTTTCGTTTAAGCTGTAAAATAAGATAGATTTCTACTGTTATAATCTAAAAATCACGTAACACGAGTTTACGTTTTTGCATTTTCCGTGCAAATTTACGTAATTTTGTAGGCAAAAATATTAATTATTTTAAGATTTTTACACGGAGTAATTGTAAACACATTCATTGATATGGTAAATGTATATTTAATATTTGTATTAAACAAAAAGTGTTGATTTTATTCACTTAACTGTGACCGCCTGTTTTGGCACATTTCGCTCGGCGCAGTTAATAATACGTCAATTAGTAACTTGTATTTCCGCCATTTGATTCAATTACTGCCAACAATCGGCTTGTTATTGACCCCACAAGTCGCTCACAAATATCTGCACCCCGCATAACCTCCCAAATCTCTCTGCAATGGCTCTCAATTGATTCTTTAGTTCTCTCATTGCGATGTGTCCATTTTTGCACCACAAGTACCCAAAATTTTCGATCGGGTTTAAGTCTGGAGATTTTGAAGGTCATAGTCATAGAGTACTATTATATATTGGGTAGTCATGGTATCAAATTACGTGACATTTTTAGTTTTTCTGATATGACAAATTAGTAATGTCACAAGTAACAAGTTGAGTTTAGTTTTTTATATTTTTTGTGGTTTTTCATATATTACCTCCACAGTGTAACATAATAACATTTGTATAGTGTTAGAAGATATTATTATTTACTGTTTTGCTAAGAAAGGTTAAAATAGATTGCACTTTTAATCTAAGCATTGATTGGATTACGGTCAACCAATTACGTCAATATTACATATAAACATTAATAATGAGTCTTATTAAATTATAATGTGGATGGACATTTTTGATAAAAGTGTTAAAACAAATATATGATCGACTACATATTATACTAAGTAGCACATTGAATTTTCTTTATATTAAACGGTTAGGATGTAAAACACTAAAACCAAACTAAAACAATTTAACTTACTTCATAGAAACTATTTGGAATCCACGAATGATGCCTTCAACACTATTTTCCCATTTATCGGAGTAGCCCGGCGCAGACACTGTCTTCAAGTAAGCTATGGTTGGAGTTACGGGAACCGAGTCTATCTCACGCCAGACCTTTATTAGGAACCTGGAAACAAAATACATATGTACGTTCACGCGAAATTCTCAGAGGGAGCTCTCAGAGGTGCATTAAACCCACTTTTCACCAGGTGAAGACTCCAAGTAATAGTCCGTAAAGGGACTTTCACTACGTTCCTCTCTCATGCTTCATTCATTTTCATACCATCTTCATGCACTATAAACACGCTCGTTAGCTTGGCCAATTCCCAACTTAGGCCTTTAACTTATAGTTAAAAACACACTACTCACACTTCTCAGTGCTCTCATTTTTATTATGCTTCTGCCATAACCAACTTTCACTACGCTTATACGCAGATAATCGTGCCCTTTGGACTAGCGATGGACAAAAGCAAAAAAAAAACAAAATTTTATTAATCAAATATTGTATTACATGCATCTTACTCGAATATTGTATGACGGCGCATTCATATGTATATAAAATTTGAATCATAATCGTATATTCGAATGTTGATTTGATGATGGGTCTATCGATAACGATCTTTTAAAGGTCAGTCTGCGGCCGTGAATAATTCAATGACGGTATTGCATTCGTAAGGCTTATATATGTATATTCAAATAATATAATCCATCAATATTAAAGATCAATGCATTCGAATATCTGCCAAATATGTTGATAACTTTAAACATTCGAATACTTTAATTTTTTATATTATTTCATCTATTTTGTTTATGTTTCATCTGCTCCCAAAATCGTGTAGACTGTAGAACCACCGTTGCTCACGATTGAATCGATAGCATAAAAATACCTTCATCCTTTTCTCTCACCTGGCAGTCTGCAGCAGTAAAACAGTGTTGTCCCCTTCGTAAGTGCAAGACGCCGTAGTGAGTGCGTATGTGAGCGGCAGGTTGGAAGAGTGCATGTAGCCGTGGCCGCCGCACGCCAGCCGGCACCGCTCCGTGAAGCGTGACGCGTCTGAAGTGCTGATCGCCTTGAGGCAACACGCTAGAGCGTGCAACTAGAAATTTACAATACATTTTACGGTTATAAGGTTATAGATATTGCCCACACCATCGCACGCGTTTTTTATAGATGAAAATGTACCGTGTCGTTTTCTGTACCCCTGACAACGTATAGGTATGCGAAATTGCAAGATGATCGGTGAAGTAGGTAAGACGTGAAAGTGTAAAAACAACAAACTCACATTCATAATATATAATACTGGTTAGAGTTATATCTTTTCGCAACACATCTCATCTTATTTTATATTTGCCATAATTGAATTGAATTAGTATTCCTACACAAGCTCATTACGGGAAATATTGCCGAACATAATCTTCTGTCCAATTTAGATTTTTACCTTCCTAAAGTTAATAGTCGAGTAACACGTAACAACACGTTTTTATGCCGTCGAAACAGAACCAATGTCGGTAAATTCTCCCCCTTACAAAGACTACAAAGCAATTATAACAGTCTACAAGCAGAATTTCATTTGGATATCTTTAACAGCAACCCCTCGCAACTGAAGCGTCAAGTACTGCAACAGCCATAACTAGACCTACTTATTTTGTGTACCTACACTGTCACTTGTCTCCTATAATTTTTAATTTTTAATTTGTGTTTTTAATTTGTAGTCTTTTACGTTTTTTCTTTCTATTGTAAACTTACTACTTGTAAATGGGAAATGTTTTCTCACACCTGTTATTAGCTCTTAGGCCAGATTGTTTAGTTTTTATATAAATGTGTATCAAATTGTATGTTTCGCCTAAAAGCTGTTGGTGTGCCAATATATATATAAATAAATATAAATAAATAAAGCGTGACTTGGCAAATTGTCGTAGGTGTATGTGACTGCTGTGCATAAAATCCCGGCTCCAATTTCCAATTTCACTAACCCCTTTAACGTTCATAAGTGTTACTTTGTGACCTAAGTGAATAAATGATTTTTGACTTTGACTTTGACCTTTGACTTTGACAAGCAAAGTGTTATTGGAATTATTTATCAAGCATTTCTCAGCAAGAGCACAGCGCCTTAGGACAGGTCCCGGTAAGCGGCATTAGGCCCGCCTCCTATTCTATTACGTGGGACCTAATACCACTGCCGAAGAAATATTATTGGCATTTTCTATCAAGAATTTCTCAGTAGCGGCTTGGATTCTGGAGCTGTCCCTGGTAGACGATAAATAGCCCACCCTCAATTACGTGTGACATTAAAACCTATATATACGAGTGTGGTACACCGCTGCCTACCCTTTCACGGATAGAGGAAAGATTAGATTTTTTGTTTGTGTATTTGTAATGATTTAACTCAAAACCTAATGAACCGAGTTTAAAAATTATTTCTCCATTAGAAAGCTATATTATAACCTAACCTCCTTTGACGCGAGCAAAGCTGCGGGC
Organism: Catocala fraxini; assembly: GCA_930367265.1. Classification (NCBI taxonomy): domain Eukaryota; kingdom Metazoa; phylum Arthropoda; class Insecta; order Lepidoptera; family Erebidae; genus Catocala; species Catocala fraxini. The sequence continues at coordinate 27,714,637 of OV884025.1, read as the reverse complement.
AAAGCCACCGGCAAAAGCTAGTCTCATATAAACCTCCAGCCTTAATAAATCAGATGTTTTTAAAAAGGAAACAAGCAGGTATACTTTCTACGTACGCTCAAAAGTAATGACTAATTATCATATGGTTTAAAGTTAATTACTGCCCAAATGAGTGACTAATGAGTTTTCAAAATATCAATGAACTCTTGGTGATACAGACAGGAATGTAATTTGCATTCATTATCATTCGTTTATTAAAATGTGAACTATGCGTCTTTGTTCAATTAATTACTTTAATGTCTATAGAATCTGGTCAATCACCAATCCTAACTTAATATTATAAATGTGAATGTGAGTTTGTTTGTTACGCTTGCACACCTTAACTACATCATCATCATGCAATTTTATATACACGTCAGGGGTGCAGAAAACGACACAGTGTATCTTTCATCTAGAAAAAACTCTGTTACCGACCTTTTTTTCTTTTACTTGGGGAAATGCTCCATACCCACTCGCCACAAGGGGAGGCGAGAGGGTTATATCGGGCTCTCCCGAGACTTTGGGCCTACCGACTAAAACCACCACAGTGTGCCAGCTCGCTGCTTTGTATGGTGGGTGGGTCGCTGGAACTAAAACTACATCAGCGACCTACCCAGCAGTGCCGAATGCAGAGATACAACATCTCTGCTGGCGACGACTAACCTATCTTAACGCGAGCGAAGTCGTGCACAAAATCTAGTTTTGTAGCATATAAGTCCAAGGAACAAACGGCGAAATCATTTATTTTTATAAGACTCATTACCAGATACTGCGGGAGAGCCACGCTTCGGCACGAATGGCCCGGCTCGACCGGAGTGATACCACGACCTCACAAAAAACCGGGTTGAAATAGCGCCTGTGTTGCGTTTCGTCGAGTGAGTGAGGGTACCGGAAGCCCAACCCCTCCCTCCTTCCCTAGGGGAGAGGGCAAATCTAAAAGGCATAGCAAAGACACTTTCTTTTTTTTTGTTTTCGTGTGGTTAGTGGCCAACCTGTTGTCATGGCTGAAATGGCTTAACGACTGCTGTCAATTTGGCAACAACCGGGGCCGACTTTTTAAGTGTTCTCCGAAGCACGGAGATGCTCAGATGAAATAGAACTAAGCAGTCACCCATCCATTTTAATTTTTTAATTTTTTTTTATCGTGGCGCAATACATGACGCATACCCCTCCGCGGGGGCGGGCGGAGGGGTTATGTCGGACTCGCCGGGGTAAAAGAAAGATGGTAAAGATGATAATGTACCTCCCGGAAATCCCGACTAAACCTACCACGGTGTTCCTCGACAAAACCACTATCGACGGGGCCGCGCGAATCACTTGCACATGCGATCGCGACCCCGCCGAGGTTTCGGCCCGCCGTATGAATCGGCAGGCCACTACACGAAGAAGCCTACCTATTAGGCAAAACTCCCCCTAAACCCTACTGTCTCCCCCCTAGAGGGAAGACGGACTCGAAACAGAGGCGCGCGTGGAAACATGCACACCGCCTCTCGGACCTGGTGCTGAACGGATGGTGGGCAGGCCCACAAAGCCCACCAACCCCAGGTCAAACCTCAGGGTGGCTGGAGGTCGTAAGCGGTCACCCATCCATAGACTGACTGCACCCAACGTTGCTTAACCTCGCTAATCGTTTACCGATCAGTGAGTGCAACTGGCTATGAGTTATTATCATTTTGCCCAACTATAGAAATCTGCGCGAATTTTATTATCAACCATTTGCAATGCAAAGAAGCCAAGTAGATATGCGCAATAACATTCAAATTATATTGGAATATTAGCTGTCCTCAGCGGTTTCAACCACGTTTATCATTACTGCTAAATTTCTGCTCCGCCCCGTGTTTCATGCTTTATATAACGTCCTAAAGAATTGAGCTATCAATTCAAAGATTAGCGTCTTCATACTAAAAAACATATAAAACTCTTTAGCTTTACTTTATATAATAATTTAATGGTATACTTCATTATTTACATAAAGAAAGCAACAATCATAATTTACAACTTAACTAATATTAACAAAACTAACCACTTATAAATAGAACAAAATGAAGAGTAACAAGATATGGAACTGTAAAAATTAATAAAAAGGGATAGCGGGTTTAGGCAGCGTCGTAAAATTCCTCAGCATCGCTGTCGACTGGGAGTGTGCCCAGAAGACTGGCAGCATTGCCACGCTGAATGGCAATGCTGATTCTTTGAGCCAAAAAAAGTCCAGCCTTCTGGTCACGCGAAGCGTCGATTAGCCGCTTTGATATATCTCTAAAAAGCGCACGAGCGCCCGGACCCCATAAACCCAGCGTCTCTACCCCAAACGGCTCGGAAACCTAACTACCAATTAAATTACTGTATTTACGCCGTTTGAGGTTTTCCGCCGCTACAGCAGCAGCACTGGCACAGCTCACCGTGCTCGGAAGATGTGATGGCGCAAGGGTGTCGACGCATGTGGCGTCCCACACCAAAGGCCTACCCATTTTCCAAGGTAACAAAGACATACCTTCGGGTCTCTTCCCATCGTCACGTACCACGCCTATGGGTTCTAATACTGCTGGTACGCCGGCGGTGATAAGAGCACGACGGATAATGTCATTTAGCTGACTGTGTCGTGAAATACGACCAGCGCTTCTGCTGCAAGACAGCCCATGGTGTCCGAGGCTGTCGACGGCTTCTCCGCAATGACAGCGATGTGGAGAAACACAAGGGTTACCTAAACGAAGACAGGTGGCGAGGCGGAATGTTGTTGCTTTACTTTATTAGTTGTATATGTTGATAAGACTATACATAAATACGGGAATTACATCCTTGACCACCTAAAATAGTAATCGATTTGTGAATAATTGTATTTGAATACGATTAAGCGCATCACTAGAGCTGAGTAAAAATATAACCGCACGATCTCACCTCTCCTAGTCTTTCAAATTGTCCTTTATGCAGCTGTGCATTGATATCATTGAAGGTGTCCCACAGTCTCCTGGCGTTGATCTTCATCGCGAAGCAGCCAGCTATCGCAGTCAGGATCTTCTCTTGCTGTGTGACGTAGTCCAGGATTTGGAGTTCAGGTCCACTGGAATAAGAAAGATCTTGAACTTAACTAAGGCAAAAGATATTTCTTTATAGTTTGGTAACAATGACTAATCTATAATAACCTCTAAACTTTCGCGTTGCGTGTCGTTGCAGGTGGTTAAAAATATTTAACGGTTAACTATTTCTTTAGGGTGTAAATATTCAAATGCTTTTATATTTATGCAGGTTTGTCCCCAAATGAGACAACAAAATTTATTCAAATTCAAATTCAATTCAAATTCAAATAGTTTATTGCGAATATAGGTTGTTACAGTGGTGTTAACATAGTTTTATCAGTATTGAACAAACATTTAGTGCAGCTATATTCCGCCAATTGGCATGCAATATTGCTCAGATTATATTATTCATTTATTAATTTTTTTATATTAAATTATTTAAACATACTCTAGTTATAATTGAGGTTCACATGAAACATAATCAGAATCAATATAAATATTAATTAATTAAATGTTATCCATGTCATTGTTTTCATTATACAAGTCAATTTAGATAATATTATATAAGTCAAGTGAATTTAATTATGAGTCATTAAAAGCTAATTATATTATTGGATGTCATATTTGTCTTCGAGATATTCTTTCAGTGTGTAGTATGCCTTGATAACAAGAAATTGCTTCAATAGCGTTTTAAACTTATCTGTGGAACATCTCAATATGTATAATGGTAAATGGGTATAAATTCGAGGGGCCATACAAAATATGCTGTTGCTAAATTGCCCTGTTTTGTTTGATGGAAAACATATTTTATGATTATTACGTTTACTCTGTAGGCGCCCAAATAAAGAATTATTATCTAATCCAATTTCTTTTTCACGGTACACGTATCCATTTTAAATATATCCTATATGTTCATTCATGAAATGTTTTATCTGTGTCGTAAATTTTATCCAAATCAGTGATTGAATAAAAGGGCACTATTTTTACTGCAATTTATAGAAAAATATAAGAGCTGGCAACGTTGAAAATAAAAACACCCACACTCAGTGCTATGCCTGGCAATGTTTTGAATATGGCCCGGCTATATAGCCGGAGAATTATGACAGCCAATTAAAATATTGTTGTACTTAACTTACTTTATAATACAATGGTCTACAAAACTGTTTTAAACAGTTTGACTGTCTACTGTGACCTAATTAAATACATAATTCTTGACTTTGATTTTGACTTTGACGGAGCTACTACCTACCCAATCATATATACATAGATTCCGTCCATTTTATTTATAAAATGGACGGAATCTATGTATATATGATTGGGTAATCTGGGTTGATTTCCTTTAGGAAATCAACCCAGATTACCTACCTTTATAATTACAGAATGTCTTGCTGAGATACGAAAATACATAATTTAATATGCCCTATACGTTTTTCTTGTGTGTGTATGTATGTAGCAGAACCACATTTATTGTATTTTTGTTATAATGTTAAGCATTTGCCTCCGTCCGTGCATCCATTGTATCGGGTGACCAACTGAAAACCAACGCTGGTGCAATCTGGGTGCCCAGCTAATGCTGAGGTGGTAACCCTTTTCGGCGAGGGCATACACATTTTGTTTTTAATATGTATAATATTTTTTTGTTTATTTTGTATGCTTTAACAAATCGTGTGTGCTCTGTACGAAATAAACATGATTTCTTTCTTTCTTTCTTTCTTTCAAAATGATCTCTATTAGTAATTTAAGTTATCGATCCCAAGTCACGCATCTCTGACTTTTCGAAGTTATATGCGTATTAATTAATTATCGCTTGCTTTAACGGTGAAGGATAAACATCGTGAGGAAACCTGCATATTTGAGAGTTCTCCATAGTGTTCTTAAAGATATGTGAAGTCTGCCAACCCGCACTAGGCCACAGCGTGGTGGACTATGGCCTAACTCTTCTCATACTGAGAAGAGGCCCGTACCCAACAGTGGGACAGTCCAATACTGGGCTGATATTATTATTATATTATATCATTTTGTATAAAAATATTTAAGTTTTCAAAAAGTTATTAAAATATTATCTATATAAGAATTACGGAATAGCTGGCGTTTTGAACCAGATAAATTAGATAAAGGCCATATAAAGGACATTGTTTAGCTGCCATACATTATTAGCCTAAGAACCAACAGCCAAAAAAATTATAAATATGTGGTTAAGGATGACCACATTCAATTAAAAGTTAATATAAGTCACGGACACTTCTGAATAATCCGGAAGGTCCATTATTATCATCCTTATTCGTTCTTTATCTTTTACCCCGGTGAGTCCAACATAACCCCTCCGCCCGCCCCCGAGGAGGAGTATGCGTCATTCCATTCCACCACGTAAAAAATAGTGTTGCCATGCTTGCACTATAGAAAAACGTATAATACTGAGCTAGTGGTACATATTTATTATGGTCTTTTACATTTAAACTTTTGACTTTTTAAGAAATTGGTCATAATATCTATGATGAAGTTCAATAATGGTATTTATAGAATAGCATTCGTATTAACTACGTAAGAAAAATTACAGACAAGCTAAATGGAAATAATTTATCTGATAAAACCGTACACATTGTTAACACTGTAGGCATGGCAACACTGCGTGTCTCAGATATAAACAATGGATGCCGATGTATTTAAAATCGTGAAAATACTTTTTTGCTTGAAAATAAGTTTCGAAAGTGTCCGTGAGATTGTAATGGTTGATTATTCAGTCATAAAATAAAATACAAATTATTGTTTAGGTGGAATGTGTGTTGATTCATAGGCCAAACAAAGTGTTTGCCAATAATTACGAGTTTTTCAATTGATTAAAATATTGTATAGTTTTATTGTGACGTACCCTGGTTTGAGCTGTGACTGTCTCCTCACGGCGGAGTAGCGCGTGGCCACAGTGATCGCCTTCGCCAGGTAGTTGACCGAATCAAACACTATCACTACCCGCACGAACACCATTGCGCCATAAACCAACTTGTTGTTCTTTGACTTTATGTAAATGCCATCCTGATATACAACATAAAAGAGCAAATTATTCGAAAAACATAGAACTGTATTGTCTCTTTCTCCCACTAAGAGGACGAGGACAGACTAAAGTCACAAATAAAAAATAAAAATAAATGTGCAAAATAAAGTAATACCTACTAGAAATAGAAAGAGATTATAAATAATATACCATGTCGTACAATGCAATGGCATTATATGGAATGTGTTAGTATTGAAATACTCGCTATAGATAATAAAGCGAATGAACTCATGTTACACAGGACGTTGAGAGCAGCGATAGCTCAGTGGGGAGACCAACAGACTGCAATGCAGAGGGAAACCACGTCGCGCACCTCTAACTTTCGGAAGTTATATGACTTTTCGAAATTATGTGTGTATTGATTGACAATTATCCCCTGGTTCCGGCTACCATGAACATCTATGGCAGTCGTTATGGGGAAAGTGTCGACACAAAAGATCCCACTGGGTCGAAGTGTCGCCAGTCTGCACTGACTGGCCTCCGCATAAGATAAGATACACAGGACGTTGATCTGCATTTTCGCTGCTGCTTATTCCGAACCAGAATTAATAAAAATCAAACTCTAAATATATTTTAATTGTCTTATTGTTACAAATGACAACCTATGTGAGCCACCTTACACAAAATCAACTTAATGCAACAATCCTAAAATGAGCTTCAAAATGTATAAATTATAATATAAAACCGGAAAATAAAAGGTACTTAATATATAAAATATTTAAATAAATTTATATTTATACTATACTAAAGATTATTGCCTCTTACTTATTATGTATCTACTCTTAGTTTAGTAGTTAATTACTAGTAGTACAATAAAAATTGTGTTTGTGTAATATGTCGTGTTCTTACCTATTAAAATAGATAGTAATTGTGTAAAAATTTATAATGCCCAAGTAGGGCCCAATATCAATATTAATATTTTCATTTAGTTACCACCTCTTAAACATTATGGAATTGCAATAAAATGGAAAAGAATACTGAGTCGTTAGACACATCTTAAGAGTTGGTGACTTGCAATTTGGGATATTAGCAAGAAACACATACATCATACCGCGTATGCGCAGCGTTATACTTACAAGTAGTGGAAGTATTGAATACTATAAAACTGGACTGAACTTACCTCCAAAACCTTTGCATGTTTCATCAGCATATTAGTCCTAGGTAGCCTCACATGGTCAAATCCTATAAACCCATTGTTCACAGAGTTGAGCCCCATCTTAGGTCCTATATCTCCAACCTTGATCCCTGGTACAGGCATGTGGGTCTCTTCATCTCTGACCTGGACGATGAAGGGATGGATCCCGTGACACTTGCCCTTAGTATACAGTTGTGCTACTACGATGCAGTAGTTTGCTGTCTGACCCACTATAAATAAAAGGGTTTATGTTTACAACTGCTATGCAGGACGTTTCGTTGTTCGGTTTTATTCTGTAAAAAAGTTTCCAGTGGCAGCACGTTCTATGCCTAGATACTTTTAGAACTATTCCCGAAAGACAGCAATAAACTTGCCTCCTATTACAGCTGGTGAAATGTGAGTGATCGCTTCGGCGATGTGAGCGTGAGACAGTATGTCACTATGTATGTCTATCACGTTCAACACTGTTAACTGCCTCCGTGGCGCAGCGGTAGTGAATGTGGTGACTGCTGTGCATGAGATCTCGGGTTCAAATCCCGAGTCGGGCCGACAAATAGTTATTGTGTTTTTCTGTAAAGAAATCTCAATAGCAGCCCGGAGTTAGGAAGTTGGCGGTATTAGACACCCCCGTGCCTCGGAAAGCACGTAAAGCCGTTGGTCCTGCGCCTGATCTCTCTCCGGTCGTGTCGGATTGCCGTCCCATCGAATCATGAGAGTAAAGGAACAGAGAGTGCACTTGAGTACGCACACACTTGTGCACTATAATATCTCCTGCGCAGATGGCCAGTCTCCGTTAAGATTGGCCGCCGTGGCCAAAATTCGGTCTGGAGGACATTATTACACGTTGGTGCAAAACCATTTTCGACGTGCTCTTGACTCATAATGTCCAATTAAATTCGATTCAACGGTTTAATTGTTAAAATTGAGCCATCAACAACGTGCAATTGCTATGAATTAGAATTTTAAAAAGTTAAAGTTTATTTGCTCGCTCAGCCGAATGTTTATCGAGTCTCGAATAATCGGTATTTAATTCGACGATGACTTGATTGATATAGTGGTCAATCGATATCGTACTCAACGATGTTAGTTGTTACGTGTGGCTCTAAACAATTCGATTTTCTCGAAGACCTGAATAATTCGAATTTTTAATTGTTAATCGCTCCTTACTAAGACACATCTTCAGATTTTTGCTTATAATGTTATAATTAAACGTTAAAAAGTATTAGTAACGTAGTAAATAAAGTTCCTTACATCCTCCAGGCCACCATTTATAGGAAGAGAGGGAAGGACTATGCAGCACAAACTCCTGAGTGGCAGGGTCATACGTAGCCGTCGTCTCCAGTCCCCTGATGAATGTGCCGTGGCCAAGCTCCGTCTGATACACGAATGCGGAATTTTATTATTGAGTGGCAGAGCCCAATATTAGGTGACAGTACGGAAAAATCTGTTTGCCCGGCGAAGTAACATTATCTTACGAAGAATAAGAGTTCTAGAATCTTCTTTGCTTACCTCTTCTAATTTTCCCCTTTTGTTCCATCTTTCGTTTCTTTCTCAAGGACTGAACGCGCCAATTACAGCACTACTATTCCTAGCAATCTTTAGCTACGGTAACCGTAAAACATCAGACGGGACGTGTACTCATATATGTATAATTAATAATTATACCACATTCGTTGGGTATAATAATATAAGCCCTGTGTGTAAAATGGCCTACTTCCAGGCACGGACCTCTTCTCAGCGTAAAAAAGATTAGGTTACTCGTTGAAAGGACAATAAGAAAATGTCTTACTGTATACAATTTGGCAACACGCACTATATAGATAGTAGAGATTACCTGCACAAAAGTGCCATTCAAGATATGTTACAGGTCATCTGGTGGTCTACTGACTAACGTGGGTATCAAAAAACCCACTTTCAAAATCAATCTACAGCTTTACTACAGTCGTTTTATCATTAGCGGTATTGGTATTCGACCCAAGGCAGTGAAAACCTCTGAATCTTTCCTTAAGAAGTTCATATATAAATCTTCAGAACGGTCTGAACAAGACGAACACGTTTTAACCTAATTATTACCTGAGCATAACTCCCGATAATGTCACAGTTCATAGCTCGACGCAGCCATTTCTTCTTCTGCTCCTCATCAGCCTGGCTGAGGAACACCGGCATGAACATGATGTAGTGCAGCCCAAACGGTGACCCATCCTGAGATATGGACGCGCCGAGAATGCTGCTCAAAATATTTCTAGAAGAAGAAGAAAAAGCTAGCATTCCTCTAATTTAATAGAAAGAAAGATAAAACACATATTGTTCTTTTTTGCTTTCTTTCTATCACGCGATACGTGTTACTACAAACATTTTTATTGTTTAAAGTTTAAACTTATTCCTTCTATTCAAATTACGCTCTATACATAATGTTGTAGTAATGCGTCAGTTTTCAATCTTGCCTTATTGCGTAAGTTTGCAGTAAAATTATTTAAATCAAATCAAACCGATCATCATGAAATTTCGCATACGACGTGTAGGAGCAGTAGATACACACAGCGACACATCAACCTAGACTGTTTGGACTCTGAACTATTAGAAGTTGAACGCTGCGAATCGTGCGAGAGAGTGCGTTATATTTTTGTTACATTAACGTTGAACGGGACGCGACACTCTATCCTTACCATTACATCGACACCACTATGCACCGTCCCTTTCCAACAATTCTCTATTTTGTATGTAGCGTAGTTATGCGTATATAGGGTGTCTAACTTGATGTGTAGCCGTGTGTACATAGGGCACCTTTCATTCAGAAAAAGTACTGTTCTCAAGGGATAGAAAATTGACATATCCTACATTTACGCGAGCGAACACACGGGTAAAATCTTGTAGTTTATGTAGCTAGAAATTAAAGCAAGATTATAAAAATTCTGGGGTAGAAACTATACCATTAGATTACTTCGCCTTAGCGCTAAGCTTGTTAAACATATCCGAAGAATAATTGTGGATGTAAGATTATCTTACGGATATATACAGAGATGATGTAATATATACCTATAGTCTGTAAGATCTACGTCGTCATTGCTCTGCAATTTTCGGAGCAAGCTGAATAAAGTGACCGCCTTCTTCACTGAACTCTCATACTTTTCTTTATGGCTCAGGTATTCGTCTGGAATCCCGCCAAAAAGTTCCTCTTTCTTCGTTAATATCGCTTGTTCTGTAAAAAAATACGTAATTTGTACAGTTTATTTCAATTAGAATTGATGGATGGCATAGCTGACAGGCGGTCACCTCAACGCTATCGCTGCGCCGAGTGTTATGCGTTCAAATCTCACACAAAACAATTATTTTAGTAATCCACAAATAATTCTGTGTTGAGGTGTACTTTGTGTTCGTAAATTGTATATTTGTAAAGTACCCACACGCCGTGGGGTACCCAAACGGCCTGATTCATAATATCGCAGTAGATGAGAGAATTTTTTTTAGAAAAAATTGAATGCAATATTTCTTCGAAAGATTGTAAAGAATATGACAGACACTGCGTCTCTATTACGGAGCTTGTATGTTCCGTGCATTGTGGCCTAAGCTTAGAGTATAAAATGTGCTTTTTATATCCAATAAATAAACCCTTGGAGGTAAGATGATACTTTACCATTCGAGACTGGTTTAACCGAGGACATATTTAAGGATATGATAAATCTAACTCTCATATAGGAGACCGGGGCCGGTTCTTACAAATATGAAACTTATTGCCGTAACGATCCATCCTTTTGCGTTACAGCCATGATATTAGGCCATGTAATTGGTAATTTATGTGACTTTAAATAAAGCATATCAAAATGATTGTTCACCGAATAATTTCTGAATAATAACGATTATTCTAAGGAAAGTCACATGTTAGAACTTACCCCTCCGTTGTGGCTGGTTTTAACAGTCCTGGGGTAAGTTTTAACGTGGAGGTATTAGTATAAAATATCATTATTTCTGAGTTATTTCAAAAAATAAAACAATACCCAATCAACAAAAAATCAGCATTTATTTTCCTAACCAGTCTCATTAATTCAATACTTACAACCAATTGTTCAGTCTTACCATATTGAGTATGTTGTAGTGAGTAATATTTTCAAATTTTGATGTTATAATTAAGTAACAAAACTTAAGCCTTCATAGAAGTTCACGTAATCATGAAAAATTAAACAAATATTCTCTTTAAGTAAACTCAACAGTAAATAAAAATAAAAAGTGGAACTCTGTTTTTGTGATCCTATATACAGGAATTCTATTCCTCGTAGTCGTCATCTGAATTGCAGTTCGAACATATACAGGGTGTCCAGTAATTAATGGATAACCTTGAAATTTATTATAGTAGAACTGATGGCCGTTCAGAAAAAAATATGAACAAAATATATCCTAACTACTACCAGAGATATGATTTTTTTAAAATACCATATTTAACTTTCTTATACACTACGACCATAAATAAATGAATTCCATCGGGTTTTTGTTGTTTTGTTATTAAACACTAATTATGCTAAAAGATAGGCAGTCAAAAGTATGACTAATATTGGACTTTTTTTATTTTTTTCGTTTCTATTTTGTTCTACATATTTTTCTGAACGGCCATCAGTTCTACTATAAGACATTTCAAGGTTATCTATTAATTACCAGACATCCTGTATACCTATCTCAAAACATCACCTTTGATGGAATTTGCATGAGACCAATTCTCACATATAATACATTGAATCCAGTCTAATCCAGAAGTATCCTTCCTGTATAGTGCGTCACATATTAAGCAGATGGTGGCATGTTCGTCTGAACTATCTTCCTGAAGAATTTTATCCCACCATTGGGGTAAATATTAACATGTTAGAACTTGCCCCGTGAGTTCTGTTAAAACCAACCCCATGGCCCAATTTTTCGGTAATGAGGTTGTACTAAAATAGGTACGTAATTTAGCAGCAAGAATTATTTAAACATTATTTGAGTGTATTTGTAGTTGGATAAATAGTGACTGACTGAGTTAAAGTATCACAGCTTCAAAAATTATAATAAGGTTACAAATCGAAAAGTAAAAACATGAAAAAGATCGTTTACCTGCTCACATGGGCACGTCACAGACAACTTGCGTCCGCGGCGGCGCGGCGTAGCCGAAATGAAACTGACGAGTGGCGACACGTTCAGCATCGTTCACTAACGCGACACGCGTAGGTATTTTGTTATTAAACCAATAGTTTGTCGTAAATCCGCCTGTTAATACCTGCCCCTGTTAGAACCAGCCCCGGTCTCCCGTACTAATATATTTACCCATATTAAATTTAGATGAAAACATCAAATTGTTGCTAGAACCACTGTTGTACGTAAATAGGATATAAGGTATTGTCATACAAATGACATTGACTTATACCTTAGACCTCGCTATGACCTCCTAAATGTTTCCATTGAGTTACAGCTACCTAACAATACATAATAACAAAAAATGTATTAATAACACTACAGGTTTTCGCGGTTATTGCGGTGACTTTCAAACATTCTGATATTCTTTTATCGAAGATAATGTCATGACATGCAAGGGTTACGAGCCAGTTCGCCCCTCAAGGATCGCCCCCTAGTAGGTATTTGTTAGGTTTCTTCCTAAATCCACCCAAAAATAGGAGCCCCGCGAAGCCGGGCTCCGTCTTTCTATGAAAAGGGCGAAAGTCAAGTGGCGTACGGGCTCATAGCCCATGCAAGACACGTAATTTAAAAAAAGATAGTATAATAAAAAAAATAGATTCCTCATCGCTTTAACATGGCAGTTAAAAGAATCAGTATAACTAGAGAAAATCTCGGTGGTTGCATTTCATTAGACGACTTTAAAAAAGCAGAAGGTTCTCAATTCGACTGTATGTTCTTTTTTTTTTCTATGTGTGATAACTCATAACTGTTTTTTAGATTAAAAATTTAGAAGAACACTGCACCATTCAATAACAATATTTTACCCTCACTTCGCTCTGTTAAAAAGTACTGTCTCTCTCTTTCTTCGACCTATAAACTACGCAAAAGAAAACGTTGGCTCGAACTCTTACTGTGTGAGAAAAAGACGAACCAACTAACAGATATTCGTATTTATAATATTAGTAAGGAAGTAAGGAAATGCTTAAATATTATTCATTTATTCTCTCGCAAGTGAACATACATATAAACTACTGATCATAATTTATCGACTACATACATAGTCTTATGGCTGTATCCCCAAATGGGTATATAGAGAAACACCTCTATGTATCCCTTTGGGGATGTACAATTTATACAACAGTACATCCACATTTTACAAGCAATGGTCTAACCCAGTGGTCGGCAACCCGCGGCTCGCGAACCGCATGCGACTCTTTGACTCCTCGGCAGCGTGTCTTCGACGAAATGTTTAGTGCAGGCACGGAATATTATTATTTACTATCTTGCTTTAGAATTATGATACCAAATTTTATTTTGTTTACTGTTAGGTAACTAAGACTTTTAATTTTAATTTGACGAAAGCAAGCTCGAGATTGTACTTTTTATCCTAAATTTTTTCCGTAATAATTGCCACTGCTAAAGCAAAGCTTAAGTTAAAAAATGGCTCTTTGAATAGATTTCACTTGTGGATTGTCTATATTTGGGTCTTTTAGACGACAAGGTTGCCGAATACTGGTCTAACCTTTTGAGACGCAGCGGCACACCAGCGCGGCGGCGGCCAGACACAATAGGTTATTGATTATGTATGTCTGGCATTCCAACAACTGGCAGGTTAAAGTCCTATGCATTAGGAACTGTTTCAGACTCCATTCTGGGCATCATAACCAAGACCTGGCAGCAGTCATATCTACTACTAAGCCATCGAGACAATCAGGCCAGACAGACGTCTAGAAAGAAGCCCTATCTATAAATACAAACCAATTCATATTTTAATTAGACAATTAGAATGTGAATTGGTTTGTATGTGATAGCCAGGCGACTATCACATCAAATCAGCTACACTAATAATATCGACACAAGGCAGTTCAGATTGCATGTAAATTAAAAGCTGGTAAGGCTTCTTTAACAACCTACATCACAGTTCCCAACTCAGTATAAAAGCACAAGATATCTGACGAAAAGCATCACACATTCACCACCGTTCCATCTGCAAACAACATCTCAACAAATCTAATCGAAAATGTACAAAATCAGTCTTCTGATTCTCGTGGTGGCTTGCTTCTGCCTGTATGCCGAAGCTCAGTTGACATTCACATCCAGTTGGGGAGGCAAGAGAGCAGCCGTCACCGCTACCATGTCTTGCAAAAACGACGAAACCATCGCCGCAATCTACAAGCTGATCCAAAACGAAGCCGAAAGACTCATAATCTGCCAAAAGCCTTGAAGTATTACCCCGACGGTAATACGAAGAACCACCGCTATGATGAAATTGACGGATTTTATAATGCGTATGCTTTATTTTATTGTGTAGTGGATCCACGCTGTGCTAATTGTGTTAATTTAATATAATGTGTGGGTATGGTTGATATAAATTTGTTTCATTTGGTTTCATTACCCTAAGGCAGAGGCCTTGCCTTACCTTGCTATGATAAATTCAAATTCAAAATTCAAAATAAATTTATTCAGATTAGGTTACAAGGTAACACTTATGAATGTCAAAGTTACACAATTTTTTTCTGCGAATTTACATTTACTGCTACGTTCAGCAAAGCAAGGGTGTAGGGCTCATGAGAAGAACGGGCAAGAAACTCATGGTCACTCTTTTTAATCGCCAAGTTTTTGTTTACAAATCATAAGAGCTGTAAGGTGCTGCAACCATTTCTCCATGAACTATTACTGAGCATACTCAAACATTCAATAAAATTTGATGGTAGCCTCTAAAGCAGCAGTATAGTTAATAGGAGCATCCACTTACATGTACATTAATAATCAAGACAAGGCATGATTGCAGTCCGTAGTTTAATCTAACTGTTGATACATCGTTCCTATCATAATACATCGTATCTGCAGGATAGATCCTTAAGGTGCTTCTCCACCTATTCGTTCGTAATCGGCATCGACCCACTCGATTTTTCAATCGATATTGATGGAATGGTATCATGAAACAGAGATAGTGCCTCTCTGATTAAGTATAACAGTGATGCACGATCGCCACTATCGATTGCAGTATATTGTGTCTGTATAGAGATATACATATAATGTATGTATAGTTACATAAATATATGATAACACAGATTATGAAAGCGGTTCATAACTGTCGTATTAAGAATATAATTATCTATGATAGCAGTAACATCCTTACCTACAAAATTATAAATGTGAATGTGAGTTTGTTTGTTTGTTCCGCTTTCACACTTAACTACTTAACCAATCATCATTAAATTTCCCATACACGTTGTCAAGGGAACAGAAAAGAACATAGGTTACCTTTCATCCAGAAAATGCAATTGTTACTAACCTAACTTAAGACTGCGCCGAGCGAAATGTGCCAAAACAGGCGGTCACAGTCAAGTAAATAAAATCAACACTTTTTGTTAATACACATATAAAATATACATTTACCATAACAATGAATGTGTTTACAATAACTCTGTGTAAAAAACTTAAAATAATTTATATTTTCGCCTACAAAATTACGTAAATTTGCAACGTATTATATGTACATATATATTTACGTAAGCTCATGTTACTTGAAATCTAGATTATATTATAACAGTAGAAATCTATCCTATTTTACAGCTTAAACGAAACAAAATCCAAATATTTAAGTTATTGGTTGACAATAAAGATACATATTTATCAAAAAAGCACTTCAAATCCACCGTACAATTTTACTATGGCGGCCGCGCGCCGATTTGCATATGCGCCGAAAAAGCTCTGTCATTATTTGTCTTACGCTCGGCGCAGTCTTAATCTACATTTACACGGGCGCGGGAAAATCTAGTATAGTAAGTACCTAATATTTCAACAGATTAGTCTAGTAACATAGTTACATTACTAGATCGTGCTCGAATAATAGTTATATTCATAGTAAGTTATGAACCACTTTCTTATATCTATATTTATTATGGTTTGTATAATGACCATGCTCCTCTGAAACGTCCATGACTCCACCGTAAGAGTCATGAACGTTGACTTCGTTGCGCGTCCGTGATCCCTACGGGGGAGTCGAGAAAACTCGTTGTGATTGGTCGCGAAAAAAATACCAAAGATTTTCTCGACTCCCCCGTATGAGTCACGGACGCGCAACGGTAACATTTTATTGACTTCACGATATGAGTTATGGAACATTCCAACAGAGACGGAAATAAGGCGCCAAGAGACCCGGAAAAAATTGAGCATTATTAATTGAATCAAGAGTGTTTATAAGGTTTAGAAATTGTAGTAAATTAATTTATGTATTAAGTTATTTAAAATCGGAAACGGTTTGTATTGTATGTAAATAAACGTGTTTTTTTAAAATTAAATATTAACAAAAGAATGTCTCCTAATCAATTATAAAGTTCGTGACTGATAGCACTTTATAAAATAAATAACAACTTAAAATAATATGTAGGTAATGTTATTGAATCTTGTACTTTAAAATATTACAAAACTCTTCAAAATCATATAAGAAACATATTATTATTGATGTATTATTAAGTTTATAACAATCCTAGAACACGGAAGGTACGTAACTGTGGTCAAAGATGTACTGGACTTGGACTACGAAAGAACGCAACTACGCTTCTTAACGTGTATTATTTCAATCCTATAAAAACAAAACAAGTAACTAAGTACATATTTAAGTTTTTTAAAAATTGAAAAGCAAGTATAATTAATGTACTTTTTAACTAAGTATCGTTCGTTACTCGTAACTAGTCAATTAAGAGTTAGTGCTATAGAAATAGTCAACCAAGATAATTCAATCTATATATATAAAACTCTTCCGTTACTGAGTGACTGACAGACAACGCACAGCCGAAACTACTGAACGCAAGAAGCTGAAATTTGGCATGTATGTTCCTTGGAGAGTGTAGGGGAGCACTAAGAGAGGATTTTTGGAAATTCCATCCTGAAGGGGGTGAAACCCGATATTCACACGGGAACGGGACTTACGCGGGTGAAACCGCGGGAAAACTACTAGTTATTTCATAAACATATTGACTTCACGGACAGCGTAGTAGTAATAATAATAATAATTGTTTATTAGTACATAAAAAGTAGTAGTATAAAAAGACAATACAATAAAGGCACATCAATACAGCATGTTGTACATCGAGATCAAAAGTTGGTGAATAATTATCTAACACTTAAACTAGGTACGCAGACCTGTATCTTAGTAGTTAGATTTTTTTACGCTTTCTACAAGCGCTTTGTTTTTCATTTCCCGCACTAGGAATAATTCCTGTACTGTGGGCTTTACAAACATTCAAACAACGGACACAAAGAACATCCGGACTCGGAACGACCATTTGTGGATTACACAATTTTTTGTTCCATATGAGATTCGAACCCATAACACTAGGAGCAGTGGCAGTGGCGATGCGAACACTTAAGCCACTAAGCCATCGGTACAGTCAAAAGTTAGACCCGTTGTCTAATACTATATTAAGTAGTTAAATGTACAAATCGCGAAACTCAAACAAGTAAGAATGGGCAATGAATTGCCGTAAATCTTAGAGTTCAAAAAATTGGTTCAAGTAATATGCAAAGGTCACGTGATACCACGTGACTTTTAGGTCAGAGGTCAAAGGTCATAGTCATTTCAGGGTATATCGACTATGCTGAGTCGAATGGCGTTGACCGCGAGTCTCTAGCTCTTACGGTTCTTGAGTTGAAAGTTGTATAACAGACAGACGGACGGGTGGACGGACGGATAAAGCTGCTGTATTTAAGTGTTTTTTCGAACTCTAAAAACGTTTACAGAATTTTTTTTTGCCTTTCACTTTAAAGCCGGAGTGTTATAGACCGACAGATGGATGGCGAAAGTCGCAGCAAATAGGTTACGATTTTACCATTACAGCACTAAACCTTAAAACTATCTACTAGGTATCTCTTTAGTCCTGTGGCATAAGCGTGATCGTTTACATTACTGCTGATAAGGATTAAGCCCAAGTCGAGAACATTCATTGTAATCATTGGACTTCCTCTACGAAATAGTCAGTAGCTGCAAGAAATATCTACATATGCTGTTTCTGGAAATTTAAAACTGTGCTTAATTACCAGGGGACGGTGGAAGCCTGGCTATCTATTACCTTGCCACCTAACCACGAAAACGTATTTAAAAAAATGTGATCGTTGAAAATAATAAATTATCGTGAACATAATACAATACACGAACATAAATAACAAATTGTTATATCTATATTGTGTACCTCTGACCTACAACTCGATGCCTAGATTACCACAGATTAAAGTTAATTTACCTCTTCGCTTTCGCTGTGCTGTTATCGCTTTACCGCCATCTAAAAAATGTGTCAATTCTTCCACGTTAAAAGTGCACTTGGATCTCTCTTTTAACAAGTCTTCGTTTATTTTCATATTTGTTTTTATTTACAATTCCCAACACGACACTTCGGAGCGATTATTCGCGCAAACTGTTGTCTGGTGGGCAGTGGTACTAGTGTAGTATTATATTATCTGTGGCAGTGGTTATGGAAGCCAGAGTAGAGTGGGGGAACACTGGCACGAACTTCATTATTGTCAAAAAATAACTTTATTACGTAATTACCAAAGATCAAAAACGATGTATGGAAAAAAGAAACAGGTTTGTATACTTATAATAACGACCGCTTACATACTAGAATCAACTCATTGTAATTTTTGTTTATTATTTTTTGCCTATGATATGTTTCGTTTTGCTCATTGACACGGCAGTTCGCTTAAAGCAAAATAAATTTCAGCTTTATTAATTCCTAGTTTAATCAAATTGCAGTATATTAATAAGCATTCTTGCTACAACTTACGCAGACTCAGCGGGAATAGTGGATATTAAAACTAAGCTATATTTAATAATTATATGCTAAACTACTAACACTAGAACGCATAACGAGATAAAATAGGCTTATGTTTAACTTATCACCAGATATAGTAAAATATAACAGTCAAAAGTAGTAAATGATCACCAAAATTTAAACAGCATTATATTTAAAGAGATCAAAATAAGTCGAGGGAGCCCCGCCATGCGGGGCTCCCATTTTTGGGTGGGTTTAAGAAGGACCCTAACATAACCTAACCCTTCCAAGACGGAATGCAGTGATTTGAGGCGTATAGATGCTCGTTATGATATATTTTAGTAAGCATATTTTGCTGCGCAATTACTATTTTTGGTATTTAATCCCGATAAAATATAGCACATCTCCTCAACTAGGTTTCACCTGAGGTTTATCACAATCCTAACTTATAGCATTCGAATAAGTTAATCAGTATTTTACACGAATTAACTTACCTATCATATGTCTATATTTTCGTAATTCTGTACAATACTGTTTACCCAAAATAAAATCCTTTTGTAGCCGAAAAACAGTTATATTATAAGTTATAACCGTTAAGGTTAGTAAAATAGATTTATTAGGTCTACGCGTGTGCAATCTTGTCCAAATCCGTTTAAGCGTTACGTTTGATTGAGTAACAAACTATCACATTTATAGTATTAGTAGGTACTTACCTATTCTTTATTTACTTTGTTGCATTTAGCACTTATTTTTAGTTACACTGAAATGCCTTACAATAGAGCTTAACGTCTTTACTTGATCTTTTAAAAATGATATTAATATTTATCTACTGCCTCGATAGAGCAGCAGGAGTACATGTGACTCGTGTGCATTAGGTCTCGGATTCGGTTCCCGGGTTGGGCAGTGTCGTTTGATTTTTCTGTCAAAGCATTCTCAGTAGCAGTTGAATTCTGGAATTACGCCTAGTTGGCGCCAATACTCTCACCCCATATTTAGTGTGAATCACACGTCAATGTCACACGGTGTGATCTAACAATGGGCGAAATGTGGGTTTAATGACGCACACATTACATTAGTTTTACTAGTATCTACCTTTGAGGAAACACGCGATAGGTTCTTAAGTTCCCATTTTACCCTTTGTTGGCAGGGCACTCTTTGAACTTTAAATATATTCAAATTATTTCATTAAATACTTCTTACTACCTATAGCTAATGCAGTTTCTATAAATACTTCACCGGTATCAATATTCAAATTTGTTTAATAGTTCAGTCAGAAATTATGAAAATATACATTTAAGTATGTACTTTCAGCTTAAGCTTTGCTAGCTTTCCCGAACCAAAGAAGCTTCTTATATCCCTCTTATTTAGTCAAAACCAACTCTCTGAGATAAACGTATATACATAATTGTGACGCTAAGTTTGATAATAATAAAGTTTGCTAACAATATAAGAATCAAATATAAGTCCGACTTCTCTGCAATTTGCATCAACCGTTGTAGGCGCTAAGTCCGCTAAAACCAATGTACTCTATACAACTATCATAGGACAATTTTGTCTTTTTTTTAAACGAGCAGTGCTGCGCTATTTGTAGCTTTTGTATCGCAGGGGATTTTACAAACTATAAATTAATGGACACAACGGACACCCAGATTTGGAGCAACAATTGTGAATCATACATAATTTTGTTCTGTAGTGTGGTTGTATTCACTTCACAGAATGCAACCGCACTACAGGAGTAGAGGCAGTGGCGAGGCCATCACTTAACATATAACACCATCCATGCAGTGAAACGTATATAAATTAATAAATATCTAAAGAAAGGGAATCAGTAATTACCTTCATTGATATTTGTTGCTATTACCTACGCGTCAGGCTAAATTGTTAATGTTTTCCATTAATTTTCATTAATAATCGATCTTCAACCGAATGCTACAAATTCGGCCTGTTAACCAATGTGCTAAATAGATTGAAGATTGCAAGCATCACAAGACGATCTAAATAATATTATGTAGAATTCCTTGGGACGCTACGACGCAGAATAGTGATATAGTGACAATATTTTGCCATTGACACGACGCGACGTATATAAACTATATAAGTTAATTTCTAATGTCTGAACAATAACAGCTTAAAGCATAGCATGCTTTAGTTATTAATAATAAATAATAATATATTATTCTACCACATACACACAACACCATCTAGCCCAAACTAAGCAGAGCTTGTACTATGGGTTCTAGACAATGGATAAACATACATATATACTTTTTTTTTGTAAATACCTACATTATACATAGAAATACCCAGACCAGGACAAACATCCATGTTCATGCACATAAATGTTTGACTTGTGCGGGAATCGAACCTCTACCTCAGGCGTGGCAGTCGATTACACTAACCACTACGCCATCGAGGCCGACTGTAACTATTGTTCTGAGATTGTAACTATAACCAGTCGAAATAGAGTAATTAACTGATTCCTGTTACTGTTATACGTGATGTAATTTTTACATTTGTGAAAATAAACGAAGTCTAGCGGCGTCGACTTCATTAAAATATTGGAAGTTAAGTTACGATAATTTTTGGGTCAGATCTCCTGAAAATGTCACTGAGGGGCTCAAGCTCAAGTAACCCCAGGCCCTATGGAGTCGGCTCCAGTGAACGTAACTCATTACTATTTTAACCGGTGATTTGCCAGCTAAGGTTGGTTATAGTCAGGTAATGCAACTAAACCTTAAACCTGGTCCTACCTTACCTACCATTTACCAGCATTAAAAAGACGCTTACTAAAATCTATTCAAATATTCTCCTCTACAACTTATTCACCGAAACGCTCATGAGATGAATCACGAAGCTGCTTAACGGAACGACTGCGAGTTTTCATAGCTCTTGGCGACACCTTGGACCGTCGGCAAGCACATGTATTTTGAAAAGAAGTTTACCTGTTATGTCCATGAAGTAATCGAACTGTATGAATAGTAGGTAGGTAGTGAGACTTTAATCGCTGTAACGAGATTCTCCAATAGGACTAAATTCGCGAGGCGCAAGTTTCAGTAGCTGGGTCAAACTTTAATAAAGTCCACTAGATCCCTGAGTGTAGCTTCCTATCAATAGTAGGTATCAATCTTGAACAAAACAGCTATTAAAATGTCGTGGCTGACGGTATTGAAGGCGTTCGAGAAGTCAATCAAGGTCAACACAGTGACTTTGCAGGTATCCTCCATTCCCGTCCTTATATCGCCAGTCACTTGAGGACTGATCCCTAGACTGGCGGATTCTATGATTTTGAGTTTACTTGAATGCAAGATATTCGATACGATATAGATATATGCCATCGATATACTGTGTACGATACATGCCTACGCGATATTATTATGGAGATTAGCGTAGATTACAAATCGTCAGCCTCAATACAAATCTCGACAACTGTTGAAATAATAGAACTTTATCAACAAATTGATTTGCGGAAGTCACATCAGTTTTTGCTGATCTAAATATAATTTAGATTAAGTTTATATGGTTTAGAAGTTACTGAAGATTGCACATCAACGTTATATCTAAAGTCAAAGCATAAGTTTCAAGGTGAATAAAAAAGAATTTTTTGCGACCCATGGTTTTATTGGATCATTTTTACATTAATTACAAAGTAATCACTTCTTGGCTGTGACGGCGGCCTCGTCCTCCCGCGCGAAGGTCTGCAGCAGCTCTTCCTTCTTGGCGGCGATACGCTCTTCGCGACGCTTACGCGCCTCCTTGACTTTGTTGCGGCGGGCCTCAGCCTGGTCACTGTAAGGAAAAGAGAAGTTCTAAATATACCAAATAATTTCACTATATAAAAGACAAATAATATCAAATTTTCTACAACAGTTTATTAGTCTCTCATTTTGTGTTGATGGTGCAAAAGATAGAAATGCTATATAGACTAAATTGGCAAATATATGCAGGCAATCTGTCTACATCCCATTACATCATTTACTTTAAATCACATGAGAGCTTAAATTTGTAGAAAGAGTAATTACAAATATCATACATGGTTAGAAACCATGTAGTAAGGACTAAGTGTTGTTATTATACATACACACAAAATATTTATATCCTGAAATTCCATGCAGACTTTGGTCTACAAAATAATATAGTTTAGTTGCATCAGATGCTACTAAATAAAGCCTGCCCCTTTTGATGTTAATTTTCTTAAGTAGATTTAATGTTGTCAAGTGGTTTTGTATGGCATGCATACCTGAGCATCTTAGTCCTAGCCTTCTCAGCCTTCTTCCTGTGGATGTACTCCATCAGCACACGCTTGTTCTTGAACACATTACCCTTTGCCTTCATGTACAGGGCATGGTATAGATGCCTGTCGATCTTCTTTGCTGTTCTGTATTTGAGGAGCAGCTTACGAAGAACCCTTTGTCTTTGGACCCAGAGTTCCTAGTAGAAAACAAATACTTATTAGATAACTGTACAAACATAAATATTATTCAATTTGATTTTTATTTATTTCAATGTATAATGGCATTAATAGCCTTTTTTCCACAGGTAACAACATTAAGAGTTCTATGCTATAAGGTATAAGGTGTGCATAATTGCAGGCTGAGACGCTACTGAGTTTAATTTGAAAGAGGACAGCTGACTTATTGAACATAACAGTTAACATAATATAAACTGTATAAATGACCACATGATAATGATATTCCTTTTCCAACTGCTTTTACTCTCATGAGTACACTATGTCACTAGTTTAAAAATGCCCAGATGGTTAAATAGTCTAAGAGGTCACGCTACCTGTGAATCAAGTGGGACATAAAAGGCATTGACTTACTTTTTGTGGCATACGCGCATTAGCTGTACCCCTTCTTTTACCGAAACCACAGTGACGTCCCTTTCTTCTCGCTTCCGTGTTCTTGCGGACACGAGCACGGGAATGTACTGCAACGGGCTTCTTGATGACGAGACCATCCTTGATCATCTTACGGATGTTCTGTCCTGGAAACATAAGTTTTTGGTTAGCTAGCAAATATAGCAATTAAAATTTTGTGCTAAAAAATTGTTAAAACTACCTTTTTACATTATTTTAGGGATTACCATAGGTGTCTTGTTAGACCATATACTGCAAACAAGACCAAAAGAAGCAGTCATTTGAAACAAATTGATAGAAAGCCCATTATTTTTTTAAATCTTACAACATTGCCATCTATGTATGATATAAGATGTTTTACAGAACATGAATTGTACAAACTTGATTATGGTGAGCTTTGCAAGAAGATAACATTTTTATTCATTTTTATTATTCTAAGTTGTAAATAATTATATTATGCAATAAAGTAGAACTATGATAATATAAAAGTATCTATAGTCTTTGTTGCATTTACACAATAAGAAACTATTGCTATTTTGTTTGACAATAATGTAAAGGGAGATGAAGAACCATGTATGTAATAAGTAACATAAGATATACTTATGACTACAGATATAAAATAATGCATGAAGGAGTGAGAAAAGCTAATGCTTTTACTTCTTCACTTCTTTCACACCAAGGAAAAAAACCAAAAGGATTTTACATAATCCATAATACAACTACTAACCAAAAATTCTTTTTATTTTAAATAATGTTGAAAATGTTCTATGCAATTAATTAATAAATAATATTTGGTTATTATAAACAGTCAAGAGCTGACATGCCAGAATTGAAAGATAATTGTATCCTGGTCACAAGCAAGCAGCTGCGGCTCAAGAGATTTCAAAATAAAATTTTTTGAAAAGTAAATCATTCAGAAATTGTCAGCATAATTATTGTAGTACATTATTTCTGAAAGTGACAGGTAAAATTAAGTTATCAAATTTTAGTTCATTGACATTTTAAAGAGTTTATACTAAAAGTAAAATGTTTGGATATAATTGAATACTG
The DNA here is from genome assembly GCA_930367265.1 of Catocala fraxini. NCBI lineage: Eukaryota > Metazoa > Arthropoda > Insecta > Lepidoptera > Erebidae > Catocala > Catocala fraxini. Next base: position 27,689,601 of record OV884025.1, on the reverse strand, counting down.
GCCATTACAAAGACAAACACATTAAGATTTCCCATAGCCTCCCTGAGCTACCTCATTAACCTAAATCTGACTAATTAATGTAAGTACCACCAAATATTAGATTAGGAATAAAAATGTTAGAATCAGACAATCTGCAGAAATTAGCTATGATCTCCTGCCGGTGATTTTATACTCTGCTTCGACATAGGTCTAATGAAAATTGTATTCTCCTACAAAAGGTACACACACAAAAACATCAGAAAACTAAGCCACGAAAGAAAATATATTCATACAATTACATATATTAATATAATAAATAATATATTACAAATATTTGTGCCCTGAACATGTGGGTAAGCAGCATTGTAGGCAATATAAAGGGAATATCATTGTTTACTGTTGACATTGTACATGTGTACGGGGTCGGACATGCCGCGCCGTGGATAGATAGTATGTCGGTACTTACGGGAGTTAGTGTTGGCAATTTCATTGATCTCATTGGGATCAAGCCACACCTTCTTTTTACCGCATCGCATAACAGAGGCTGCAAGCCTCTTCTGCAGCTTGAGGGAACTGTAATTGAATAAAATATCATGTAGGGCCACATGGCTTCCAAGCAACACGATAACATGTCGAAATTCGTAACAGGCCGGTATTCAGGTAAAACGAATACATTCAGAATAACGTGAGTGCACTTGTAAACTGAAATACGCGTTAATATATGAATAAATCATATAAAATAATTTCTATTCTTCAAAACTAACCTCATCTTGACTAGAAGAGCTCCAACGCACACAAGAAAGAAATATGGCCGCTCTGTTCAGTGATGTCTAGACTAAACTATAATAAAATATGAAAATCGCCTAAAATGTCTGTAATAAATAATGATAATAAAACATATACGTATTATATATAATAATCATAGCAATTATTAAGATGATAACAAACAAAATTATTAATTTAATATGAAATATAACTATTCATAATAAAAAGTGACTCGACTACGCGCAATGCCAACACTGGCTGGACCGACAGACAATCAGCTGTACCAAAAAAGAAAACTTCATAGAAGTACTCAATTTTGTAACACGATAAATTACAAAGTAAATATAAAAATACAGATATACAGCTCCCACATCCCCAAACCAGCGCTACCACAGGTATATCAATATGTTGAAATGAAATATTGAATGATGAAATGAATTTCGGTGATATTTAAAAACATATTTTTGTATTATTTAGTTCATTGACGTTACTATTTTCGTCTTGAATATAGTATGAAGGTAACGATAGCCTGATGTACAGTTCAAACGCTTCTTAAAATGTGGTCTGCTTTGTTTCAACGCAGTATAAGACCTATTATAAGAGGCAAGTCATTTTAAATACGCATTTATATAACCTATATTCGCCTCTTTGAATTTCAAAACATTTTTTTTCAGCACGCAATTTTATCATTCTTGCTGAAAACATGTCGACTTCTTTAGATGCCATACCCAAGGTGGAAATAGAGCCTACCGGAGTATTCAAGTACATAATGTTAAATGTACATGACCCCAGTTGCCCTAATGTTGAAGCTGTTACTATAATCCGAGGCCTTAACCTTTCGTACCATTCAGATATTTACGATGTGGTAAGTCCTATGTAACTGTGTTTTCGTATAGAATGTATTCTTATTGGCAATAATTTAAGTGACTCAATATCAAAAAGTACCTAAATTGAGAAGCCTTAAACTAAAATATGGTCCAGTAATTAGAATCATCAATGACAAAATTGTTTATTTTCTTAAATATATTATAACTATTAAACAAGATTATTATTAATACAGTAGCTAGGGCTGGTTGTCTGATGCTTAAGGTATAAGACTTGATGAAGCAGTCATGGGTTTGTTTTATATCATAGAAACATTTAGTCAATTGGAGCAGTAACAAGAATACTAGTAATTGCCAGCCCGACAATGGCAATGACTAAAGTTCTGTACAGGAAACAAGTTCTGCGATGTATCATAACGGAGCGATGTTCATGTAGAATTGTCTGAAATAAATTAGTTTAATATTATGCAAGATAAGTGTATTTGGCAGATGCCTGCATTTACCATCCATGTTATGAGTTAAAAAACATGCAGTGACATATGATAATAAATCCATAACATAGTCACACACTATATATACCTGATGGGTTTGGCAGAGGTTTATTGCACTCTCATTTTGCCTGTTATAGTTATTGATGCCTTATAATAGAGCGCAAGGCTGTAGCCTGGCATTGTTCCAAAGTCCATGCTGCTTCTGAAAATTTCTTGATAGAAAGATCTAATGCATTTTGTCCAATCTGGAAATCATACCTGGAACTCATGCACAGCAGTTACCTTCACATCAGGCAATAACAATAATAAATTTAAAATTACAGGTCCAGGAGCAACTTCAACCCCTAGATTGTGAGCCAGTTGGTGGAGGAAGAATATCTCATGATCCTGAAAATAAGAAAATCTTTATCTATGGTTACTCCCAAAGTTATGGTAGGGCAGACCATGAGCTTTCTGCCAATCTAATAAAAAAAGCATTTCCTGATTATTCAATTAGTATCACAGATGATGAATATTAAAATATTGAACATGGTGTGTCCCTAATTTATTCAAACTTTATATACCTAAGTAATAAATTTATAAGCATAATATAAATCTTTGTTTTATACAGCGATATACTCCCGCCTAAATTATCTAATCTTTTTTTTATGTAGGAGAATGCTTTGACGCATACCTCTCCGCGGGGCAACGGAGAGGTTATAACGGGCTCACCGGCGGAAAGATACCCCGGTAATACCGACTAAACCTACTATGGTGTTCCTCGACATAACCATAGACGGCGAGGCCGCGTGAATCGCTTTCACATGCAATCGTGACCCCGCCGTATGAAACGACAGGCAACTACACAAAAATACTTCTCCACCGTTCCCCTGGGGGAGGACAAAGACACGACACAGGCGCACGTGGGAACACGCACGCCGCCTCTCGGACCTGGTGCTGATCGGGTGGCGAGCAGGCCCACGCAGCCCACCACCTGGGGTCAAACCTCAGGGTGGCTGGAGGTCATCTCGCGCCTTCCGGCGCCCGGTTCTGCAGTTGGGGAGAGGGTTTAAGCGATCCCTCTCCCGCTCCGCCACCTCCTTGATGGAAATTACTTCCTCACAGAAGGAAGCGACGGCGTTCCACGATCTCTCACTCCGGACCATAGACTGAACTACGGCCGGGAGTGAGAGAGCAACCAGTCCGACTGCCGCGATCAACTTACGGCGTTGCGATGCCCAGGCGGGGCATTCCGCCAAAGTGGGCAGCGCCGTGTCCACAACAACATCGCGGCAGTCGCCGCAGTTATAACATCCGGGCGTCTCCTGCCGGCCTATAGATGCGACACAGGAACTGGCAAAAACAACAGTGGCTAGTCATTACCTGTGTCAGCTGGAAGGTGAGGGCGCCATGCCGCCTCTCCAGCCACTCCTCAAAAACGGGACTTACCGCCACGATCGTGGCGTGCCCTAGCTAATATATCTCCCTATAATCCACTTAATTAATCTGTCAAGTCTTGGAATAATGCCAGATATAATTAAAGACGTATTGTATTTGGCCGCCGGTGTGCCGCTGCCACTTGTAGGTTAAACCGCTATGTAAATCGGTGGGTATATAAATATCGCCATCATACTTATCACTTATCAGACCAATGAATATAGCCGACTGTTAGCTCACGAGTGCTATTATACGCAACACGCACACACATAGGTACGTCTCGCATTGCTAGTGTCCACGAGCTCAAAAAGAGAACGCAACGTTTTGTGTTCGCGCTAAAAATCGACTTGGAAAAATCTCTGCACCAGCATTATAGCAGTATACAAACACAGAAGTAATTATCAAAATAATTTTCTAACTGTTCAGTCCGTATGCTACAATACCGAATGATTAATAATATTTCATATTATACCACAGTATAACTACAACCCATGAACTCAGTACCTACGTCTGAACCATTACACATGCGATCAGCGTCACCCTACCAGAGTCCTTTAGATATTTGAACCGAGGATCTTAGTGTTATTGAGCATTATAATAAGTAATAACATATCATTAACTATTTACCTAAGTAACTTAATACACAATAAGCAGCGATAGCGTAGTGCGAGACCTTTGGACTGCCACACAGAGGTAGGTATCGAGTTTTTAACGCATTAACAGCCGGCGGGCATAAGCCAGGTCCGTAGCTGGTGGCGTGACGACTATAAATACTGCCACGTATAAAAACAGAATACAGCTTCGCAGTTCGCGTGTCGCTTAGTTTGTAGATTGGTTTCGGCGCGGCTAGACGTATGATGCTCCGTTCCATCGCATTCGCTCGTCGCTTAGTTTTGGAGCGGCTAGACGAACGATGCTCCGTTCGATTCCAGGTTCTTCATAAACTTATGTTGTTTGTGCGTATATCATGCATCACTGACTTTTCGAAGTTATTAAATAATAATAATAGTTTATTCAGTTTAAGTTGGTACAAAATATGAATTACAATAGGTCTTACAAATAGGATACAATACTTTGGATGCCTGTCTGTACTAGGTTATACCTGTATCACAGGCGATATGTGCTATTATAGTTTAATAGGAAGAGCATTCTTAACAATATTTAACAAATATAGGTAGATCGTTCTTTATTAAGTTACTATTATAATCAAAATAATATTATTTATTTATATAATTTTGCATTCAAATATCAGCTGTCATAAGTATATAACGTTTATGAAATAAGCTAATAATAAAGCTACTAATAATGGGATTATTTTTTTTCTTTTTTATCTTGTGGGAATGCTTTGACGCATACCTCTCCGCGGGGCGACGGAGAGGTTATGTCGGACTCACCGGGGAAAGATGGTGAGCGACATCCCGGTAATAACGACTAAACCTACCACGGTGTTCCTCGACATAACCTCAATCAGCGGGGCCGCGCGAATCGCTTTCACAAGTTTCACATGCAAACAGGTTCCCGTCGAGGTTTCGGCGCGTCGTATGAAACGGCAGGGCACTACACAAATAGACCTATCCTTTGGGCACCACTAATGTACGGTTTACGTACACTTAGGTATAATATGTACTTTAGCTGATTACGCAAATCAGTCGATTATTTTCCGTCGCAATAATTAATTTGATTCAGTGTGCACTTTAACTACATAACGAACGTACCTATGTGAGAATTACTCTATATCATATTATATTTTATTTACGTAACTGTTGAATAATAATTAATAAACTTTGTTATACTACGAGTAGAGGTTTCTCTTACCAGCAAACTCACAGCTACATAACTTAAAAACTATCAGTAGTGTACAGTTTACTACACTGTAGGTACAACTAATTTAATCCCTACTGTCCCCCTGAGAGGGGGACGGATACACGATACAGAGGCGCGCGTGGGAACACGCATGCCACCTCTCGGACCTGGTGCTGATCGGGTGGCGGACAGGCTCACAAAGCCCACCACCCTCAGCTAAAACCTCAGGATGGCTGAAGGTCATCTCGCTGCCTTCGGCGCCTGGTTCTACGGTTGGGGAGAGGGTTTAAGCAGTCGCTTTCCCACTCCGCCGCCTCCTTGATGGAAATAACTTCCTCACAGAAAGAGGCGACGGCGTTCCACCACTTCTCACTCCGGACCATGCACTGAACCACGGCCGGAAGCGAAAGGGCACCCATACCGACTATGGCAATCAACTCACGGCGCTGCGATGCCCAGGCGGGACAAACCGCCAAAGTGTGCAGCGCCGTGTCCTCAACAACATCGCGGTAGTCGCCGCAGTGGTGACATCCAGGCGTCTCTTGCCGGCCTATGCAATACAGGAACTGGCCAAAGCAACCGTGGCCAGTCATTACCTGTGTCACCCGGAAGGTGAGGGCGCTATGCCACCTCTCCAGCCACTCCTCAAAAACGGGACTTACCGCAACGATCGTGGCGTTCCTGGCACTGGAATGCACAAGACGTTCCTTCCATTTTTCAACTAGGACCTGGTGGAGCTCGGATCTTGACGAGAGTGGGAAGACCAGGTCTTTTGCCCCGAGCTAGGGCCTCCTTGCGCCAACGGTAAAGCGACGCCAGAAACGTCGCGTCCAGGTCCCATGGCATCGATCCGGCGAGGAGGCTCGCAGCCTCGAACGAGATCGTGCTGTAACCTCTAATCAACATGATGGCCATGACGCGCTATGGCGCATGAAGCGCGAAATATTACAGGCCGTCAGATTGTCCGCCCAAACTGGGATCCGTAGAGGGCCATGGACCTTGCGACCCCCTCGTAGACCCTCCGGCAGAATAATGGGATTCTATGCTAACTAGTGTAAGTATATTATAGTAGTGTAGTTGACTTTCGCTGGCCGATAACTGATGTTATACCTTAGGCTCCTTTTACTTCAGACAAAAAATAATAGAAGGCCGCGGAAGAAAAAACAGTTTTATTAAATTACTCGCGGACGAAGTAGCGAGTAACAGCTAGTATATTAAATTTTGGTCCGTAGCTCACGAATCTTTAGATTATACAGTCTCTTAGGCAAACCTATTTGGAAATAAGAAACACCTAAATAGTAATAAAAGAAAATAAATTAATAAACATACATTTAACATTTAATTATTTATCATAATACTTCAGAGAAGAAGCTGGTGATAGATAGAGTATGATAGTCTATTTACAGAAGGTTATCAACGTGATATACTTTTAAAACATAGTTAATGCATAATGTAGCATGTGTTTTAAAATCTCTATATATTTACACTATTACACACCATAATAACAACATTGTCGCCGAACAGCTATAGTCAGCTAAAGCATTTAGGTACTGTGTCTAATTAAAAGCAGAGAGCCTTATTCCAACCTATTGACACGTCTTCGAAAATGCGAAACAGCTATAGGATGCGTTCCACTTAGCGCTTACGTCACTCACGCTCACTACCACGTTTTTACCCGTTCCACTTGCTTCCGAGCGTGAATAATCTACAAAATGTAGAAAAATGTGTTTTGAGCGTTGACGTAAATAATACAAATGGCGAATTAGAGAAAAAAAGCGAAGAGAGGTTTTTTAAAGAGGTTAGGTTACAATTTGTAGTCTGGTTAACTGGATTTATATTCAAAATATTGAATATCCTACTAATATTAGGTATAAATGTGAAAGTTTGTGAGGATGGATGGATGTTTGTTAAGTACTTTTTACGCAAAAACTACCTACTGAACGGATTTTGATGAAACTTTACAGTATTTTTGTTTATTCATCCGAATAACATATAGGCTACTAAAGCTATTTTAACATAAATCTACATTAGCGCGAGCGAATCCGCGGGCAAAATCTAGTAGGTAATTCATAATTTTGTGGAATATTTAATTAATTTACATTCAAATATATTCAATATGTATTTTACGGCAACAATAGTGCATGGCAATAATGCTCCAGAAAGTACTAGTTGATAGTTCATCCAGTTCAGATGAAGCGTAGAATACCATTCGACAAAATCGAGAAAAACGTAAACTTAGACCATGTATTTACGATTTACATAATGTAATAATTAATCTTTACTCTGATGAAGAATTCAAAAGACTGACACACTGAAACACTAGATTATAAAATTTTTACTAATTTAAGTATACATCGTTTCATCAAAATCGCATCAAATAAAGTTATATTTTCGTAGTCGCAATCTTAAATAATTTATATTTTAAAAAATGGCGTTAATTTTCTTAACGCTCACGACGACTCACCTCTCGGGATGGGTCGTCGTGAGCGTTTGCGTGACTGCGTGAGCGTGAGTCATGACGTCATGAGTGACGTTTTCGCCGCGACCACAACGATCGCAGTCGTCATGTAGAAGGGCTAAAGGTGCATCTTGGGCGTTGTGAACGCTAAGTGGAACGCACCCATAATAAGCCAAATTGCCAATGAGCAAAGGCAATGAGGCTTCATAATTTCTGTCAAATGTCAAGATAATAATGACAGTAGACATGTGATATTGACATTTGACTTGACAGTCAGACTGCAGACAGTGTTTTTATCCAGTTTGTATTTTGTACCTATAGAAAATAAATAATATATTCGTTGCTTATATGCCAAGTAATTTTAAATTATTTGCCTCTTATATTATTTATTCCGCATAAGACTATTATTAACATTATCGACAAGTCCAATATAAAAGTTGTAGTACCTACCTAATAGTAAACAAAGAAAATACCAGTGAGTTTACGAGACAAAGTACTACAGAAAACAGTATGAACAAAAATATGTAAAGCACATGTATGTAATTTAACTTTATAAGCTCGCAACGTGCGATCGAAACCAGTTTCCCTCAATTTAACATCTACTCAACTCAAGCAGAAATCTTGTTTACGTCATGCAAATCTGTCGATTACGCGGTTTAGCGATACCCCACTTTTCGTAAATCGTCAGTTAACTGGACTTTGTTGGCCAGAGTAGACGTGTCTTATCTAGTGTGTTAATTACAAATCAATTTAAAATGAGTGTTACTACAAAAGTTAATTCGGACTTGCAAAGAGAAAGGGAAAAATGCAGTTTCAACATTACGGAACTTACAAATCTTTTGGATGGAGGCCCACAAATGACAGAGGAAAGGAGAAGACGAGGTAATTAGTACTTAAAGTTGCCTGCAATCACTTGATAAGTGGTATATAAGGTGTATTATGACCACTGTTGATGTTGATTTATCAGTCAATATCCATTCATTTATATCAATTTTAAAGTGAAAGTATTATCTGTTTATTACATTTTACAGATAATTCCCTGATGTAATTGTGATGAAATTTCGTTTGAAGCTGTCTTTAACCTTCAGTCTTCTTAAAGACACAAACATAACTTATAACTATTAGTTTAGATATATATTTGACTTTAGATTGTGAACTAATAAAGAAACATTCATAAACCAAACTGAATACACCAATACGCGGTTCTAATTAACAAAGCCAACAAAAGCATTGAATAACCTAAGGATGTTTAGAGTTGCACAATTTCCATAATGTAGCGTAATGTTGGTATGAACATTGCATTACTTAGTTTTAAGAACAATGATGAAAGTGTAGTATCCATTGTTATTTATGTTATTTGCCAAACTTTCACTTTATCTAAGATTTTTCTTACTGGTTCTATCAGATTCTGAAATATTAGTATTAGTTCAATGCCAAAGTTTACAGCTAGTGGAAAAACATAATTGCCATAATTATGATGATGAAATATGGAACTTGGTGGTTCAATTCACTACAATGGTCACCAGGTGCCCATAAACAATAGATTTGCAATTGTTAAGCATATTGTAAACAAAACTATATTTATAAAAATAAAGCCTTAATTCCATTTTTGAAGTTATTAAAAATAAATGTGAGTAGCTTATCAAAAACATTATTTACACTATGTCTACACCTTTAGGTCTCATAGTTTACTTTAGCCATAAAAAAACAGCAATTCATGTTTGACTTGTTTTTCTTAGTATCTGTTTAGTCAACTCAAATATTTTATACAGTATGCATAATAATTATTCATACAAGAATTATTATAGCCATCATGCCTTATGGGTTCAAAGTTTGATTCACAGTCACACTGTTATCATAATAATGATTGTTTCTAGGTGTGATATGTACAATTATGTACCATAATGCAAATGGGCGCAATGTTCAGTAATTTTATTAATTAGTAAGTAATTAGCTTGTACCTGCAACTTCCTTGGGTTTTTTAAAGAAAAGAAGCCTATTTCTTTGACTAGTGTGCAAAGCTATACATATCTATACAGAATTTATTCTAAATTAGTTGAAAGATTTTGCTGTGAAGATATATCATATCCCTGAATAGACAAGCAGAAGTATTATTACTATTAATAATAAACAGGCAGGCAGTTGAGGCGACTGATATGTGCCTGTATCCTGCTAAGTACCTACTAAATAGTCCACTAAGTAAAGTAATAAAAAGGAAAATGATAGCCATCAATGGTGCAAATTTTTTATGCTCCATGCTACTACTGAGAAAATTCCACCGAAAAATCTGGTAAATCTGTGCCTGAACCAGAAATATGTCCTAAACCTCTCACTTGACCTCAAGTATAAGTACAATCTGAAACCAACAAGCATGCAAGATTGACTATACAATCTGATGTGTTTTTGTAAAGATTTATAGATGTTTACATTGAATTTGCAATAAAGCAATAAATAGAGGTTTTTAATACCATTGCAGCATGGTGTTTTTCAAGGCGGTTGAGGGTGGCCTTGATCACTCAACATAGATCAGTCATATGTACATGTATCATCAGTGCTTATAGGAACCATGTAATACTGTGACTAGTAGACAGCAATAACACTTCCACTATGCGCCATCGAAGTACCAGCTCCCTTTAGAAGTACAAAGCCATATAGCATTATGTTAAATGCCTGTTTGAAATAAGTTTTCCAGCTCCTCAAGTAGGTCAGCCATCAGCAGAGTGCCTGCAATCTTTATCCCTTGCGCAGGCAGTACTGCTGACTGTTGTTTTTAAAGCGCCGGCTACACGCTTCTGTTTCCTGGACGTATTGCAAGCGTAATTACTTAGCATCAGATAGCTTGTAAGCTTGATCTCCACCTTAGTTGTTTAAAAAAGAAATAAGTGTCTTCAAAAGTTTTTACCTACCAGCTTCTATTGTAAATAATGATAAAGAGAGTTTCACAGATATAGTTTGCGCTAATATTTTAATACTTATATCAAGATATCAATCAAATCTCTATAGAATTAATGCCAGATAAAAATACTTTAAGATAATTACAAATTAATTATCATTACAGGTAATGATAAGAATATGTAAATCTAAAATTAACCTAATGATTGGTAGTGGCATGTAGGGTGATATAATCAATAGTAACGCAATTAAAAATAGGACATTTTACTTAGAACCACAAGCAGAGATATTGAGTTCGATTCTACGACACACATCTGTGTTTTGGGAGATATGTGCTTATCCCTTACGGAGGTTTAATATTTTATATCGTGAGGAAATTTGCACGTCAGAGTATGTTCTCGCAAATGTGTGATACCTGACATTAAGTTGTGAAGCCCATATTTTCGAATGATAATCGAATACAATTGTGTACCATTCGATACGTATTTTGTATGGTCAAGGTCCTGCACACACTTTAAAGTGTTGATAACACATTCGAATATAGGTAATTCGAATGCAATTTTTACAATTCTTTCCTTTCATCTCATCTTTGATTCCTTTTCTCTATGGTCTGCACCACGCGTGTACCTAATACTCTTGGTATAGTAAGCGACTGAAGACTACGGTAAAATCTTACTATAGGCCAATCCGGGTGAAAGTATACAACTTTCGCTGAATAAAAAAATATTGCGCTAAAATTATAAATTGCGCGGTTTCGCATGAACAAAACAAATGCTTTTTGTATTACTTAAGCGAACATAATGTATGTGCAAAGTTATCCACTTATTATACAGAGTAGGTATGATGCATAAGGCCATAGGCATATATACTTTTTTCTTTAGAAGACATCTCTCGATCACTAGCGACAAATCCTTTGTTGCGGGGGACTTTACAATTATTCAAACGATGTACACAAAGAACACCCAGACTCGGAACAATCATTTGTGGATCACACAAATGATTTTCCCCTGTGGGGATAGAGCCCACAGACTTGACGCAGTGGCAATAGCGAGGCGGCCGCTCAAACCACCGTACCAAGTAATTGATTTTGCTGGTTGTATATAAAATTTAACGTTACGTTACGCACGCTCACTCATGGCAAACATGTCCACTATCCATCTCTCTCATCATTTTGCCGTAAAATTAAGAACCTACCAAGAGCTTGTGCGAATAAAAAACATTTTAACTGAGTAAAATGGGTTAGCAAAAATCGGGTTACTTGAGGTTTTTATTTTTTTACTCGATTTTTTTAGTATGAAACTAACAAGTATTGTACCATTTTACAATCCTGATTAAATGCGCCAACTTTTAATGGTACTTGCCAAGGCACTTTAGTACATTTTTTTTAAAGGAGGGCCTTTCAACGTCTACAAATTTTGAAAATTTTAAATTCATAGTTCAACATGTAGTCTTAATTCTAGGAAACTTGGGGCAATTGTGTCATTATTTTTGACTGTGATTCTAGAAATGTTATTTAGGGTTACGGTTCCAAAGTTTAAATGAACAAAAATAATAAAAATTAACCACAATAATCGAAAAATGGTTACAGTTTGACCAAATTTCTAGGTTTTTCTTAAATGCCCATAACTTTCAAACTGCATGGGATAGATTTTTTTCTGAATTTTCTCATGATGGTTACAATACATCCTGTCACCCCGTTTCGGCATGACGTTGAGTTCTGGGACACCCTGTATAACATGATAGCTTTAATTCCCATTTACTATTATATTAAAGAAAGATTGTGTTTGAAATCACAAAAATAAATATATTTTTAGAGGAGACAGTCCTAAAAGAAGGCATCCACCTCGAGGAAGTTCCGTCAGAGTACCTCAGTCACAAGGAGAAGTATGAATTGGCGGTGAAGAAAGCATGTCTGCTGTTCAAGTTGATCCGTAGACTCCAAGAAGAAGAAAACACTGGCATGGAGAACTTTAGGTAAGAACTATAGTTTTTTTTTTATTGCTGGTGATATGCCTTGCGTCAAACTTCTATTTTGCGCTACAGTTACTATAGTCTGCGCAGTTCCAACCTCTACGTTATCCGCTTTCGTCCAGTATATCCCGGTTTTTGGACATTGCGACGCTATTCAAAGTAACATCAGAGGGAACTAAATGTTTGGTGTAGCCAAGCCAGTGGCCTACAAGGTAAGCGGTTACCACCGCTATTAGACAATGCTATTAACTAGGTATCAAAGAATTAAATTTAAGTGGTCGCCTCTCCGCTGCCACCGCACCAAGTATGGTGGCTTCGATCCCCACACAGGACAATACTTTGTCTGATTCACATTTAGTTGTTCCGAGTCTGGGTATTCTTTGTGTCCGTTGTTTGAATGTCTGTAAAGTCCACCGCTACATAGGTATTCATCCTAGTGCGGGATAATTAAAAATCTGTGTGCAAAAAGGAAATAGAACCTTCGGCGCTTTGGTAGTATCAATATGACACTTAAACCACTGCGCAATGCAGTCTTCTTCTTTTCGTGGGGTTAGTGGCCAACCTGTTGTCAAGAGTTGTTCAAGCCGCCCGTAGGCCTCTGACATGGCTTAACGACTGCTGTCAATTTGGCAACAACCGGAACCGACTTTACTGTACTCTTTTGCAGATTTATAATTATTCACATTTATTAGTTGGCACAAGGTTTTTTATTGTTTTATCGTCCATTTTATCAACAATAGCAAGGTTCAGTATTTATAGTTAATTCATGTCAGCTGTTCATTCTCAATAATTCAATGCCAATTGTCGAGTCGATATTAAGCTAGAAATGCTTTTTATGTTGTTGAAACTGTAATTCATATTGTTGTGTTGTAACCCTTTTAAACCTATAAGTAGTTTAAGTCTTGATTCATAGTTAAAGTTTATATAGAGAAGCAAACTCATGTTGTAAGTACCATGGGATCGAACTTAAGACCTTGACTTAGCACTTAGCAGTCTGAGAATAAGGACACTTCTAGCCTACAATGCAATTCCAGCTGTGCTCCGCCAGTTTCACCTGACCCACTTCTAAGGGTAGTAGCGTGAAAAAAAGGTTTAAAAGGCAATTTTTTTTAAATCTAACTAAAAGTTTTACCTTTTAACGTGTTGAAACAAATAAACATTATCTTCAGCTTTATAATTTTACTATTCTAATCCTAACTGATATTATAAGGCGAATATGAGTTTGTTTGTTAAGCTTTCACGCCTCAATTACTCGACCGATTATCATGAAATGTCGCATGCACGTTGTCGGGGAAACAGAAAAGAACATAAGGTACCTTCCATCCAAAAAACATACTGTTCGTAATCTAACCTAACCTAACCTACATTTATACGAAACCGCGGGCAAAATCTAGTAGATCTAGTAACGCAACTAAAAACATCTTATATGTAAAGCTATGTTTTCACAGGGCCGTCCTCGGCGGTTCCCTTGGAGCAGCCATTCTTCAAGACGGCTCCCCGCTCACACTACACTACGTCATGTTCATCCCCACGATCATGGGCCAGGCCTCTGTGGAACAGCAGGCCTACTGGGTCGGCAGGGCTTTCAACCTGGACATCATTGGCACATACGCACAGGTAAGTCAAGTATTATGAAGGAAAACACACCAGTGGGTCTACGGTTTCAAGGCAAATAAAACCATATTAGGCGTTACTTGGCGAAAATCCATTGTAATACAATAATTGGTAAACGAGAAACCCGCCACGCAAAGCCGGATTGCCCACCCCGACTATTAAAAAAAAGGTTGACAATGCCAAACGCCTATGATAAGACATCGCTTATCAGAGGATTGCGGTATTGTTGCATCTTCTCTTTTCAATTATGTTATTACTATAGTGTAAGGCAAGCCAAATATACAAAATGCTTATTTAATCTGACCTGCAATATTGGCAAGCCTGATATACTGAATGCCAATTTAATTATCTACAATATGAAGAAGAGAATCAACACAATTTACTACCGATATCAGCAAAAAAAATATTAAATCAATACTGTCCATTCATTTTCTAAGTCAAGATAATGCGCGGGCGACGACTCGGTCATACGGTAGCTCGCGTGCGGTCAAGGTGTGCAGGTACAATGTATCAGGTCAATGGACAATTATGAATACTACCATACTGATATATTACAGGTGATTAAATCGGCGTCCTAGATATTTATAATATTGACATGAAGTTAAATCTCTCTTGTTTTCTTCCAACTTTATTTTTCTGTTTCACTGGCATTCTGTGCTTCATTGCAATGTTATCCGGAATAGTAACAAAATTCTTTTAAAAAAGAATAGTTAACGTACAAAATTGTAATAGTTCAACCATATTAGTAAAGACATTTAAGATTCATTACATGTTAGTTACGAAAATTCAGAATCAACAATAATTAATTGATTATGAATAGCGACTATAGAAAACTATTGAGTGTTGTTGTGTCTGTAAGTATAAATCTTCTGTAGTGTGACAGAATAAACAAATTGTGTGATCCACAAATAGTTGTTCCGAGTCTGGGTGTTCTTTGTGTCCGTTGTTTGAAAGTTTGTAAAGACCTACCTAATCTTTTAAAACTGCAATAAATTAGCTCTTTCAGTAAAAATTAATTGATAATTTTTACTTGTCTAGTCAATGTAATTATACTGAACAATACTGCGCATATAAATCTTGTACAATAAAAACGCCACCTTAACATTCTTGAACGTTGATAAGATTCTCATAATAAAGCCTATTTTAGCAAGCACATATATTATGTTCTTAAACTTGATAAATGCTCAGTAAAATTCAGTATTGCGTCTTACATTAAACCGTGAGTGTTCGACCGATTTTTATTTTGTTGTCCTTTATAAAAATAAAATAAATAGGGGATTTTTTATTGCTATCATCTGTGACAGACTACCCAGCGGCCCACCTGATAGTAAGCGAGAACCGTGGCTCATACACATGGCTGTGTTTTCTTAGCATTACAGAAGCTATGTCAAAAAAAATACAACCAAGTCGCTGCCTACTGGAAGGAACAGGGAAATAGAGCAGGATGGGTTTAGGAAGGGAAGGGTGATTGGGCCTCCGGCGCTCTCACTCACCGAACGAAACATAACAGATACAGTTATTTTACGTTGATCTTCTGTGAGAGGGTGGTACTTCCCCGGTCGAGCCGGCCCATTCATGCTGTAACTAGCGTGGCCCTACCACTATTTGCCTGCAGCACTCAATGGAAATATTTTGTCTTAGTTATAAGTATACGTTTATCGTTTTACAGTGCTGTTAGCGATTATAGAGTCATGGCTTTT
The DNA here is from genome assembly GCA_930367265.1 of Catocala fraxini. Lineage (NCBI taxonomy): Eukaryota > Metazoa > Arthropoda > Insecta > Lepidoptera > Erebidae > Catocala > Catocala fraxini. The sequence goes on along the minus strand of OV884025.1, from coordinate 27,673,688 downwards.
AACGCAGTAAATTGTTTTATTTGTGAGAATCCATTATAAGAAAGTGAAGGAAAAGGATTGAAGACTTTTCGTAAGTCAAGTATTAAAAGAAAGGACGAGAAGGGTAAACTTTTGGAGAGAATTAATTTGATAGTAGTTCACGATGTATGTCGAAAACCATATAATAATGAGTACTACTCATTATTATATCGCAATGGCATAAAGGAGACGATATCATGACCCCTTAGCCACCATCGCGACCCAGGCACCCAACATTCTCATTTAAAGACTATTGTTTTTGTGCGTTGCTCAGATAACAGCAGAGTTTTAGCTAAACGAAAAAAAAATAGACGCGTTTGTACAATCGTAAAGAAAGACGTACACTTGAGAAATTTAAGAAAAAGCATTGTTCTCGCACATTCTATAATTGCCGCGGCAACGCCGAAATCTTTCGTATCTTCGTTGCAGGTCGAAGTAGCCGTGTTTTTGTTTCAAAAGTATGGATCTTGGCGATTAATAGATACATTATCATGTTTTGGATTTTGCTCTTCATTCACCAAAGCAATGCTGTTCGAAGTTTCAGCTATTATGCACTCACCGTTGCATATCGAAATCATAAATTTGTACTCACAATCTGGCGGCACTGGGTTTAGTATAGTTATTTTACGTAAATATACGAAAAACACCCGTTGGTGTAGATTAATAAAAGTTTACGGCGCTTGTACGCCAAAAATATAGATTTACAAGAAAATTTTTATTATATAAATTGAATGGAATTTTTCCCTAGTTTAATTTTGTATAAGATGTTTTTATCGTAAAATGAGTTGGAAAGCAGATATTGTCAAAAAACTGCTATCAGGCTTCATTGTTCCATTATGGCGGAGCGAGCGGCAAAGGTACGAGATGGAAAATTGAAATTCGGAAAGAGCACATCGAAATCTATAAAATTACCTATTTTTAAAACTCCCGGAAATTTTTCCAAGTATAACTACGAAATAACTGTATTAATAGACTTTAAGCCGGCTTGAGATTATTTTTCTAAAAATAACTTTTTATTATTCAACGACCATATTATTCACATAATAAATTGTGTAGCTTAGTAACAATACACCAGTGTCTACTTAATTTCTCAAATGATTTTCCATGATATATTATGTAGAATAATTTAACATTAATGAACGGTTTTATCGCTTAATCAAGTCATTGTATAATAGCCGACGAAAGTAATTACGTAAATTAATGATATGTATTATATTATTATAACCTTAATCTTGACTCTTTTAAGTTGTTCTATATCCACTCCATCTCTTAAGATCCAAGGGCATAACAGGCTGAACTTATTGAGTTCCCAATTAAATCTTATTCGGATTTTCAGTATAAGAACTGATTAATACGGACTCTCAGAAATTTAATATTATAAAGTATTTCTAACTTCGCCCCATTACTTATTATGTCTATAGTGTTAAGCAAAGTGAAAACAAGCAATTTCTCAAATCACATTAGTTTCTCAACCTAGACGAACGTTATTGCTAAGCTGACTGTAAACATTTATTTTTTAATAACTTTATCTTCCGCACTTCGAATACATGCAGAGCCGCGGGCATCATTACAAACATTTAAACAACGGACACAAAGATGAAAGAACAACGAGTCTGGGACTCAGAACAACTGTTTGTTTATCACACAAATGTTTGTCCCGTGTGGGGACAACTCTCGGGGCAGTGGCAATGACGAGGCGGACACTTAATTCATCCATCCATCCATCCATCCATCCATCCATCCATCCATCCATCCGTGCAGTTGACAGACAAAGTTGTCTTTGACATTGCGCGAGACAACTTTGCCTTAAAAAAGACATTGTCAAATTAAACGGAATCTGCACGCACGTGTAATCATAATGCAAAATATACTTTGACCCGCATAATTATCCGCATGATATTGCTTTGTCATTCGCAAGGTTGCCAATCAATGTCTAAAATAATGTATACACATAATCGATTCAATTATAATAACTTTAGTCGATTATGTCAATTTATGTCCTACGAGAATTATGTAACGTAGTCATTAATTACCTAGAAAAAGTAAATACATTTACGACAAAAAAAAATCTTCGACCACTTTAGACGATATTCGCGGCAGGGCCTCACTAACACACGTACAATTTTAGACATTAAATCAAAACGTTACCTTAATCAAAGCATTTTATTCTATGTACACAAATCTTTATAGATGACTCCGTTGATTGTTGCCGGAAAAGCCTTGCTAGGAGCGCATGTTTAATACGCGCCTCTGTTTAACCGACACTCGACGCCCGAGAATTTTAAGTATAAACACTAAACAGAAATACATATATTCACTGGACAGCCAAGATTTTAAAAAGGGTCCTATGAATTTTCATACATACATCAATAGAAGACTATTGATGTATGTATGAAAATTAACTTTTCTTAATCTTATGTAAGAATATAACTCTAGCTTGTTAGCTCCAAGGGGTAGCCAGAATTAAATTACGTCCACTTTTCGTAAGCTATATATTAGTTCCGCTAGACGCCAAACAAATCGTCCGACGATTCACTTCAGGACTGAACGTGTGACTGGGAATTTAATTTTCATACATACATCAATAGAAGACTATTGATGTATGTATGAAAATTAACTTTTCTTAATCTTATTTAAGAATATACCTCTAGCTTGTTAGCTCCAAGGGGTAGCCAGAATTAAATTACGTCCACTTTTCGTAAGACGCTAGACGCCAAACAAATCAAAAAGCCAATATTACGTCCGACTATTCACTTCAGGACTGAGCGTGTGACTGGGAAACCAGCGGCAGTCTCTAACATATTCTTTACTTTTATTCACTTTCTAATGTCATCTATACATCATGCAACCTTTTTACTTAGTTTTTTCTTGTTTCTCAACTTGTTTTTTTGTGTGGTTTACTTTCATCTGTGTAATTTAAATGTTAATAAACAATTTTTTATATTAACCTATTGTTTTTCTTGCAGACAGAATTAGGCCACGGCACCTTCATCCGTGGTTTGGAGACAACAGCGACTTACGACCCAAAGACTAGGGAATTTGTGCTGCACAGTCCTACACTCACATCATACAAATGGTGGCCCGGAGGCTGTAAGTATTTAGTCTCCACTAGTTTTTAAATGCAAGGTAGATTTTGTACTCTGTCCTTTTCTGTACCCTTGACAACGTGTATGCTATATTTCATGATGATTGGTCGAGAAGTTAAGGCGTGAAAGCGTACCAAACAAACTCACATTTACATTTATAATATTAGTTTATTCTTCATATACCAAAAGATCATGACTGTATATTACTGGAAGGTCAGGTAGAGATAGAGATGTAACATCCAAAATTTGGGCACATAGCAAAATGCTATTCTATTGGATACTTTAGGATGTCACTGTAAACGATATAATATTACCATTACCACTGATCATGTTTCTAATACTAACGCAGGCTTAAGATCACCTCTACGACAGCTTGTAGATAATTACAAAAATTATTTTAACAGCACGGATATTTTCATGCATTCTGCAATCAAATACAGAAAATGTTAACATCAACAGTCTTTAAATAATGTAACTGCTTCCAAGTCATATTCCTAATTTCCATAGCCTATATACATTTTACGTTAGACATGCACGCACGACATAAATAAATGATTATTCATTGTAAAAGTATAACAATTTATTTATTTATTTATAAGTAATGTATTGAATTCATCCAAATATAATTATGTAGATATTTCTTTGTTTTTCATAGCATGTAGCATGCTCCATTTTCCTATAATATTGTGTAGTAATAAGTGGATAATGATGAGTGAAGAATGACGATGCTGTTGGTAGTATAATTAGCACTTTTGTATTTAATTATTATATGTAAATTTCAATAAAATTGTACTACTGTTTGTTATCCCAAATATATAAATAAATAAATATTTTTACCGATCTGGGAATCATACCGGGACCTTATTTTCACTTGTGCCTTATGACATTTCTTAATAAAACAAATAATGAAAATGTATTGGAAATATTAAAATTACTAGTTGTGCTCTGTGGTTTTACGTACTCAGCTCCTAAAAGTCGTAGCGGGCTGTTAAATGCCTATAACCTTCCTCAATAACTTGGCTATATAATACCTACAAAAATATTTTTATGTCTGTCTGTTAGTTTTAGTGATTACAGCGTTCGAACAAACAAAAAATCTCTCTAACTTTATAATAATAACTAAATGTGCCCGTAGTTTCACCCGCATTTATGATTACTGCGCCGCCCCCGTGGGTCGTAGCGTGATGTTATATAGCCTTCTTTGATAAATGAGCTATCCAACACTAAAAGAATTTTCAATTTTTGACCAGTAATTCCTGAGATTAGCGCGTTTAAACAAACAAACAAAATAACAAATAAACAAACTCTTCAGCTTTATAATATTAGTATAGATTTAACGATAACCGATTCCAAAGATTAATAATGAGTCATAATACATATTCAGATCAAGGATTTATAGTTAAGCCAAATTACACGTAGATTCTTTGTTAATAGACAAAAGTAAAATAAATAAAAAAGAATTTATAGCAGTTCATCACAGATCCTATCTCTATTCTCCTACTCAGATTTTATTAACAGAAGAACAAAACAATATGTTGCCCTATCCAGCACCCAAACGCTCCGGCTTCGCACGGCTCAAGCAACCAACGTATTTTTTATGTAATCTATATATTAAGGGGACACCGCGAAAATTATCATTTAGAATAGCTCCGCCCATATCCGCCCCAATAACACTCATTCTGTATCAATCCATAAATAGCGGTCATAAGGTCTAAAATTGCGATGCGCCCGCAATGATCGAGAACGCTTAAAAATTGTTAAAAAACTTAAAATATTATTTAAGCATAATGATAGTGTAACTTCCTTGTAATTTCAAAAATAGTAATTTGTCAGAGGTGTTTTATCACTATATCGTGTTTTTGAGCTAGGAAATTCTAGTTAAAGACATCAATTTACCTATATCAAAATTCTAGATTAATTGGTCTTCTCATAGTCCTATACTATTCGATGAAAGTTAGTGCATTTTTTCAGTGTGTCCTCTTAATACGTGAAGCAAAATCTTTGTACCCCTTTTTACGAAAATTGCGTCGATGGAGGAGTATGAAATTTGCCACAGTTAAAGTTTATATGGAGAAGGAGGGGCGAATCCTAATATTTTTATAAAATATGCATTATAAATACATTATATTATTGAAAAATACAGTACACGCACGCAACCATGCATTTGACACAAGCAGTCGAATCGCGTTCGTAGTATTTTGGCATTGTTCGGTTGACTTCGTAGAATGCTTCGTAACTATGGTTACATACATATGCATGTGTGGAGTATGAGAGTATGGAGAATGAAATGTGATTATAAGGGTATAGTTATAAACAATAAAACCTTAATAACGATCAAATTTAAAACTTAAATAAATTATGGACGAATTTCGACGACTTGGCGACCGCTAGTTTTAATAAACCGGTGAAATATTTTAAAGTATTTATTTTATTGTGTAAATGGTAGATTTAATATAAGATAAAGGTCCAAGGTAACTAAAATATAATATTATATTTATTCTATCACATACGACACCATCTAGCCAAAACTAAGCAGAGTTCGTACTATGTATTTAACTGTGTAAAGATTATTACTATAAACATATGGACTATAGAGTCTATTCCAATCCAATCTGATGAAAAGATAAACAAACCAAATTTTGTAAAATTTATCACCTAATTACTCATTATTTGAATAAGTAACAGCCGTATTTCGAGATTTTCACATGGTACTTCAATGCATTTTAAAAGCAATTGCAGTTTAAATAATAAATAATAAAATAATTTGAAAATTGTTGGACGCATATTGAGGTTTTTTGTATTTTATACATCAAAATATTTTCGCTGATATACTGTTATTTTTAATTTATATGTGAAATATACAATTGGCTATTGTGTGTGACCATAAAAGAGACATATACCATGGCAGATTTATCTTTTACGGTGAAGGAAAACATTGTGAGGAAATCAAAGGAGTTCTTAATTATATTAGTCTAAGTAAGAAAATGTCGCGGTTTGTGCAGACAGGTTGACTAAGTAAGTAGGTACATAGTCAACCTGCCCGCACGGAATTCCACCCGTGCGAAGCCGGGTTGCCAGTAGATAAATATAAAGCAAAATAATAAATGTGGCCTTGCTATCTACATATGCCTTTAATTCTTACTTGTGTAGGTACGTAGTATAATGTATACATACTTAGCGTTATGCGTACGTGAGACACATCACATAATAATTATAACAACACGACTAAAACACTCGATCAGTGAGCCTAATAACTAACAGCCTGATGTCTAATATTGCTTGCTTGATTATGGTCCACTATTACGTAACACAAAAGGGGGTAAGCAGATATACAGGGTGTTTGGAGGGTGAGTAGCCATAGGAAAATGGTCGATAGGTGATGGTGTTGGCTACGTGTTGCGCCTACTTAAATAACATTTTGCCTTAAGTTTAATGAGTAATAATTTTTTTTCTATTTTTCTAGAAAATCTCCATTCTTTTGTATAAAAACTTTAATTATTTTTTTAATAACCGCTGTAATGTTAAAAAAATGATGTCATTTGTTAGTGTAGTCTTACCTTATTCAGATTTAATCATAATTTCATACAAACAATTCAAAAAGAAATAACAGTGAAGTATCAAACTTTCATAAATAAAAAAAAAACTCAACTTCACATGGTAAAATAAAATAAACTTACGGTGTATGGCATTTACAACTGTTTTTAAAAACTTCTCTAGTTAATACTCTTTCGAACGGTATGTAACATGTATCATAACTAACCAGGTAACTCAACAAAAACCGGTTTGTCGTCACGAATGCATTAAAAGGGTGAAAACCTAAATTATTCAATTGAGCAGGTAAAATGTTTTGTTTTGGATGACGCAACGAAAAAGTGCAATAGGTTTAGCTGTTGCACTTTTTTGTCTTCTATTACTATGTATGTACTTTATTTTGGGGCAATTAAAACAAAAAAGTATTTTTTAAATCATTTATTACAAATCTTGTTCAAATTGATGTCCATTATTTCTGATACATGCGTAACATCTCTTTCTAATTTCCGTTGTGGTATGGCTTAACCTGATTTCTTGTTTCATTATCACAAATGCATTATCTATTTTTTCAATTAATTGCTCTCTTGTTTCAATGGTTTCCGTATACACTAGAGCTTTAGCACGACCCCAGACATAAAAATCAAGCGGTGTTAAATCCGGCGACCTTGCAGGCCATGGGATGGGACCATTTCTGCCAATCCAAGCGTTGGGAAATGAATTGTTAAGGTGTTCCCGGACTGCTAATGTCCAGTGCGCTGGGCAGCCATCTTGTTGAAAAACAATGGGTTCTTGATTCTGAACATTTGGAACTCCATCCATGAGTTCGGGCAAATCATTTATTAAAAAATCTAAATAATTATTGCCATTCAAATTGTCTGGTAGATAATGTGGACCAATAAGTGTATTGCCAATTAGTCCTACCCAAACGTTAACCGAAAATTTCCTTGGATGTGTCACCGCTCTTTTCTTTTTAGGGTTTTCATCCTTTGGGGCCCAATGATGCAAATTATGAAAGTTTACAATGCCTTCCCTTGAAAACTTTGATTCATCCGTCCACAGGATACTTTTTAAGAAGTCGCGGTTGTCAACACCCATGTGTAACAAGAGACGGCAAAACTGGACGCGTCTTTGATAATCGTTTTCTTCTAGATCTTGCACGGGAGTGTAATGAAAAGGATACTTTCCATTAGCGCGAAGAACAGACCACACTTTCCATGGGCTTAGATTTAGTGTTGCAGCTACAGTGCGGATACTTGTTGTGGGATCTTCATCAAAAGCTTCCAAAATGCGTTCGTCATCATTCATACGTTGTCTGGCAACTCCAGGTTCACGGCGATTTAGATTGCCAGTTTCCCTTAAGCGTCTAAATGTCGTTTCAAAAGTATGACGATTAGGTTGACGTCTATTGGGAAAACGCTCTTCATAAATTCTTTTTGCTTCTCGTCCATTTCCATCAGCTTTGCCGTAAGCCATCAACATATCAGCGTATTCCTCGTTAGTAAAAGCAGCCATTAAAAATAACAGTAACAACAAAACTTAACAACAACAAACGAAAACAAAAATAATGCGCAGAGCGGAGTTGTGAAGTACAACACGTGAAGTAGCAAAGAACGACAAGTGTCGACTAAATGCACCCGACAGGGTGCGCAAGGGCCAAAGGGAGCATAATAGTCAACCGATGAAAGAGATAGCACAATACTTTTAGCTGTGTTACAATGAGACAAAACATTTTACCTGCTCAATTGAATAGTTAAGGTTAACATTTCAGCGGTTATTAAAAAAATAATTAAAGTTTTTATACAAAAAAATGGAGATTTTCTAGAAAAATAGAAAAAAAATTATTACTCATTAAACTTAAGGCAAAATGTTATTTAAGTAGGCGCAACACGTAGCCAACACCATCACCTATCGACCATTTTCCTATGGCTACTCACCCTCCAAACACCCTGTATATTACACTCACATAACGCCAGCTTAGATCTCATGTAATAAGAACAAGCCTTTTGTCGTCAAATGGGCACATTTTCATACTACGTAATGCTAAGAATTTCTTGACATAAAAGTCAAATTCACTTCGTCTAACCAAGGCATCGAACCCGAGACCTCATGCACAGCAGTCGCAATCTATACTACTGAGCCACTGAGCCACTTAGTCTAGTGCAAAAGTGGTGATAATTAACCTGCTACCTATTACGCGTACTTTGACTCGGCTACGAGCCCGTACGCCCCTTGACTTTCGCCACTTTCATAGAAAAGCGGCGCCTGCTCCTATTTTTGGGTGGATTTTAAGAAGAAACCTAACAAATACCTACTTGCGGGTGAACCTTGAGGGGCGAACGGGCTCGTAACTTTTGACTGAGGCAAAGATGTTATTGCCAACATGACATCTGAATTATAAACATGAAATATAAACAGTATCATTACGCTCGATAACATAAGATAGTGTGGATACTTTTTCGTGCGAATGCCAGCTCCCAGTGCCCTTTAAACACCAGGTTAAAAATGTTAAAGCGTGCTCTTGGCGCTTATGCACCTATGCGGTGCAAAGGGCGCGCAACGAATTAAGTAGGTACAGTGGAGGCACATCTGTTTGTTTAAAAAAGACAACTAACGGACTCAGAATAATTCAAACAACGGGCACCAATAACACCAAGATTTAGAAGAACTATTTATGGATCATACATTTTTTGTCACGTGTGGGATCGAACCCACAGCGCTCAGCGCAGATGTAGTAGCGAGGCCAGAAATCACTACGCCATCCGTAAACATACATGAATACATCTATGATGTCAATCTTTGGTTATGGGCACATAAATTCTACAGTAACGTTGAATTAAAAGCAATGAACCTTTTAATGGGCTATCAACAACAAAACAGCTTATTAATACATAATTATATTATCTGTCTAAACGTAATTTTATCTGCATCTTACTACAGATAAGCGTAATCCTTTGAAGTATTTTACAAATCAATATTTATTTGTGTTATTACGTCAATTGATTTATCTCTTAATATGTTATTTTGAACAAACTTTGCTCGAGAATCCGTCGTAAAACTGTGGTCTTGATCAGGGGTTCCTAAACTTTTAAGAAAACGGATCTTTCACCAAATAACTTTTATTTTACGGAACCCCATATCAAATTATTACATATCACAGATACTATAATTTAAATAACAACAAAAACTTTTATATAAGTAACTAGTAGTTTTCCCGCGGTTTCACCCGCGTAAGTCCCGTTCCCGTGTGAATATCGGGTTTCACCCCTTTCACCCCTTTCAGGGTAGAATTTCCAAAAATCCTCTCTTAGTGCTCCCCTACGCTCTCCAAGGAACATACATGCCAAATTTCAGCTTCTTGCGTTCAGTAATTTCGGCTGTGCTTTGCTTCGAATAAGTTTGATTGACATGAAACTATGTATATATCTATGCTAAAGTGAAAGTAACGCCATTAATAACGTATTTTTTATGGTTTATAACTGGCCCGTTTTCACAGCTACCGAATATTAATTCCATATTCAGTGTATTTGGCAGGTATACCGAATGTTCGACCAAGTACGAATATACGGCCGGGCACGCCACGATCGTGGCGGTAAGTCCCGTGTTTGAGGAGTGGCTGGAGAGGCGCCATGGCGCCCTCACCTTCCGGCTGACACAGGTAATGACTGGCCACGGTTGTTTTGGCCAGTTCCTGTGTCGTATACGCCGGCAAGAGACGCCCGGTTGTCACCACTGCGGCGACTGCCGCGACGTAGTTGAGGACACGGCGCTGCACACTTTGGCGGTTTGTCCCGCCTGGGCATCGCAGCGCCGTGAGTTGATCGCGGCAGTCGGATTGGTTGCCCTCTCGCTCCCGGCCGTAGTTCAGTCTATGGTCCGGAGTGAGAGGTCGTGGAATGCCGTCGCCTCCTTCTGCGAGGAAGTCATTTCCATCAAGGAGGCGGCGGAGCGGGAGAGGGAGCGTTTGAACCCTCTCCCCAACCGCAGAGCCGGGCGCCGGAGGGCGCGAGACGACCTCCAGCCACCCTGAGGTTTGACCTGGGGGTGGCGGGCTTTGTGGGCCTGCCCGCCATCCGTTCAGCACCAGGTCCGAGAGGCGGCGTGCGTGTTCCCACGCGCGCCTCTGTTGTTTCGAGTCCGTCTCCCCTCTAGGGGGGACAGTAGGGAGTGTTAGAAGTGCCTTTGGGTAGATCTTTCGTGTAGTGGCCTGCCGTTTCATACGGCGGGCCGAAACCTCGGCGGGGTCGCGACCGCATGCGAAAGTGATTCGCGCGGCCCCGTCGATAGTGGTTTTGTCGAGGAACACCGTGGTAGGTTTAGTCGGTATTCCGGGAGGTACATTTTCTTCTTAACATCTTTCTTTTACCCCGGAGAGTCCGACATAACCCCTCTGCCCGCCCCCGCGGAGGGGTATGCATCAAGCATTCCCCCACGTTAAAAAAAAAAAAAAAAAAAAAAAAAAAAAAAGTACGAATATACGGCAAACCTACGCGGTATATTTTGCAGTGTACTCAAATATCGATGAATATACAACACATAATATTTATTGAAATTAAACTGCTATATACGGATTTTATCGCGTTGTTTATTTGACACTTTATTACAATTTTTTTTTTTTACAAAATTTTGGAAATTTTTACACTACTACTACTATTAAACTTTACTAATTTTTAAGCTAATTAAATTATTATTAAACTATTTAGATTTAATTTATTTAACTATTTATTATTTATTATTAAACTTATTATTATTTAATTATTATTATTATTTAATTATTATTAAACTATTTAGGTTAATTTTGTAACAAAAATTTTGTAATAAAGTGTCAAATAAACAACGCGATAAAATCCGTATATAGCAGTTTAATTTCAATGAATAATATTCGCGTAAATAGAAGGCAATATTACATAATATTTATCTTTTAATATTTAAAATGTTATACTTATGCTTAAGATAGAAACATACGTAGTTATTATCGTTTTTCGATAAATTTTGTTTTTATTATGATATCATTGAATTGGTGTTGTCCTAAATTTTGCACGTATCCCCACGTATCGTCTCAACTTCACAGCGTAACAAACAAACAAAATACTTCATATCTAAAAAAATTATGTTACATTGGCCTTAGGTCAAAGTTCTGCCGGGTTCGTTGCCCGAGTCGGGCACAGAGATTTTAATTAATTTTAGGAAATTCACAATAGCTGTTTCTGAAAATATGCTTGATGCTGCACGGATGACGCAGTGGCCACTGCGCTGAAAGTTGTTTTTTCAAACCCCCACACGGTACAAATAGTTGTGTAATCCACAAATAACTGTTCCTTGTCTGGTGTTCTTTGTGTCTGTTTGAATGTTTGTAAAGTCCCCAGAAACAACATTTAAGCCTCATGCCGAAGAGTTTTCTTTTTTAAATAAAAAGCCAATTGTCTCCTCCCTCTGTTACGAGACGAGTTATTTTGTTGGCTATGACATGTATTTTCTATACCTAAATTACCTAAAGTTTATCAAACGCGTGACCTGTAAACAGATAAACTGACTTACTTAACATTCTACAAAATGTACTTCACTGATATTAACCTATTATCATAGTACTAGATGCGCCCGCGGTTTCACCCGCGTTTATCGTTACATTCGTATTACGTCATTAGCGCGTTCAAACAAAGAAACAAACATTGTTTGTTTGTTTGAACGCGCTAATCTCAGGAACTACTGAGTCGAATTGAAAAATTCTTTTAGTGTTAGATAGTCTACTTATCGAGGAAGGCTATAGGCTATAATACATCACGCTACGACCCACGGGGGCGGCGCAGTAACGATAAATGCGAGTGGAAACCGCGGGCACATCTAGTAATAATATAAATGTGAAGGTTTGCGAATATGCTTCGATGTTTGTTACTCTATCACGCGTAATCCTTTAAACGGGACGGAAGGAACTTGGCACACAGGCCATGTCCTTCATTATGTTGTAAGATATGCTTCTGATATGCTCCTGCGGCATAATACTGTTGCCTATAGGTACGGGAGACAACATAATTGTTAAACGAACGAGATGAGTAGGTACAAATTAAAATATCTACTTCCAATATGCCAAAATATTGAATTTATCTATTACATTTACTTTGTAATTAAACAATAGTTATTTATAACGTTTTGGATCATTGGGGGCGCACAAACATATAAAACATCTACGTTTACACAGTTTGGAAAATATTTAATTTGTGATATGATTTTTGAAAAACAACTCCCACACTGGAATATATCCAGTGTCTTGAGGGACTTACGATTATTCAAACAACGGTCACAAAGCAGACCTAAACTCGAAACAACCATTTGCGGATAACTCAATAGATGTGTAGAATATTTTAGCATATTTAATGTAGACATTTTAATGGAACTTTGTTCCGTATACATTTAATTCAAGGTGACTGTACACACGGCTACACATCAAATCAGATACCCTATATACGCATAACTACGCTACATACAAAATACAGACACAGTGCATAGGTGGTGTCGATGTAGTGGTAAGGATAGAGCGTAACAAAAATATAACGCACTCTCTCGCACGATTCCCAGCGTTCAACTTCTAATAGTTCAAAGTCCAAACAGTCTAGGTTGATGCGTCGCTGTGTGCACAAGACGTTTCACGTTAGGTAACATATGTTTACAAACTTTAATATTACTATAAAATAGTCCATTTATAATGGCCTTATACAACTAATTACTAATGATAGCTATTACATTTTATCTCTTTACAGAAATCGAACGGTAGGTACTAGGTAATATTTTTTTTATCATTCATAAGGTTTTACCCGTTCCCCTACGTGTACCAAAACCAAACTGAAATCCTAGCTGCTCAATATTTATTATAAAAGTACTTGCACGTGATTTTCAATACCTTAAAGTGTAGTCTGTACGCTATGACAGTATGTAATTCATTATATACTTATTGGAACCATTCCAAAGATTTTGTTTATACCAACGTTGAATACTAAATCTACCCCATAAGGGTAAATTTTAAATGTCCTTACTGAATGCCACAATATAGGGGACAACTGTGGACAAAATGTCAGTTTTTAATCCTTGAGGTTTATCTTACGGTAGTTGGTTAATCTCTCAGTTATTCTCCTTTTAACGGTATAAAATAGTAGTTCCCAAAGAGGTCCAGGTGGACCTCTAGGGGTCCACGGGAGACTCGACGGAGGTCTACGTTGCCGTGACAAAAAAAATGGGGATTCACAATTCGTAAGCGGGTGGGACCACGAAAATTTATTTGCCAGCTAAATTTTGAAAGTGGTCTATGAGAAAAAAAGGTCTGGGAACCTCTGTTTTAAAGGTATAAATGTCTGCGCTGATACCGCCACGCTGAGTCCTGTGTGTTCAAATCCCACAGAGGAAACTTATATATTTGTATAATTCAAATTATTGTTCTAAAGTCTGGCTAAACATTGTATCCGTTAATTGTATGTACGAAAAGGCCTCCGCGACACGGGGCTAGTGACATAAAGTGGCAGTTTACTCTTTCAAATACAAATAAAGAAAAAAAAACAATTACATATCTTTAAATAATATTAATTTCTTTGTTTTTAAGACAGCTAGTTATTGATAGAATTGGGCAACACATACGCAATTCAATAATGGTGACCCTTTGTTTTCCCAGTGGCACACACAGCCAACTACTGCATAGTGATGGCCCAACTATACTCCAATGGCCAATGCCACGGCATCCATCCGTTCATAGTGCAACTCAGAGACGAAGAGACACACATGCCACTCCACGGCATCAAGGTTGGCGAGATTGGAGCCAAGCTTGGCATGAACGGCACAAACAACGGTTTCCTCGGCTTCGAACAAGTTAGGATACCAAGGGAACACATGTTGATGAAGAATTGTCAGGTTTTGGAAGTGAGTATGAGTTTTCTTCTTACAGTAAAAATAAATTTGGAATGTGGTTTTTTTATTTGGTACATACATATTTAGGCTACTATATCTCCAAGAAGGTAGACAGCACCGACATTTTTAAAACATCAAGCTCTTAATTGTTCCATATTGTCTTTCAAGTTATTTTAGCAGGAACAGTTGTCATAATAAAATTTTTCTAGATATTTACTACCTATTCATAAAAACAATGACCTCCGGTAATCACACCCCTGTCTAATCTGGCGCTCCCTGTAATCCGACATGTCTACTTATATATGTGTACATAAAATTTATTTTAGCAAATCTTCACTTGTTGTAGTTCCAATATAATCTTATGACTTTGATTTGTAATTTGTCGCACAACAGAGCACTCATTTTAAAGAATTCTGGCCTATGGCAGTACTTTATAATCCGACACATTCGATAGTCCGACACCGTCCTGCAAAAAGTTTATCGGGTTACGGAGTGGGTCCACTGTAATGATTCAAAATGATTGCAGTGGCTATATTTGGAATATTATGTGTTGATTTAAGGATGGCACCTATGTGAAGTCTCCTAGCTCGAAACTGACGTACGGTACCATGATGTTCGTGCGAGTGGTCATTGTCAAGGACATGTGCAACTACATCGCTAAAGCCGTCACCATCGCCACCAGATACTCCGCTGTCAGGAGACAGTCGCAGCCTAAGCCTGAGTAAGTCATTATGATCTTGTCATGATAAGTGCGTTGTAAACGCTGAATATTCAATGAGTTATTTAGCAATTAAATACGTCATGCTCGTTGACTAGTAATTCATTCGCGAACATGACGCCGATCTTGTTAGTGTCCAGTTAGTAAGGCACTATACACTGCTATTGCAGAGCAAAATAAACTATTGTTTATTTTAGCATTAAGTCATGTGTTGTTTTAACTTGCAGCAGACTAGACCGCTCCTTTATATTAGCATAAGAACAATGTTTAAACACTTAACACATGTACATGAATTTCATGTTTGTTCAATGTTCCGTGTTTAATTATTAAGGTTATATTCAGTCTATTATCTACCTTTATCAAGTAGAATAGCTTGCCGTTGTTAATTATGAGCGGATAATACTAAGAAACCAGCTCGTTCGAAAAAGTACTACCCTATTAAAGGAAACAGAAGAAAGAGTGGTAACACTGCATTTCACCCTGTAAGAAAGACTTACCCTTTCATTTATTTTTATCACGTGTTTAATTCCTTTCCTCTAAAGTTGGCAACACTTAAGTCATGCTCGAGGCATATCAAATGCACGTCGGCTTACTACCAGGTTGGCAATATGATAATTTGCCACCTTTATAGTATTAAAAATCAATAATATTTAATAGAAGTCCACAAATCTATACATATACATGGTGTACCATTCTTTGCAATGGTTCTAATATGAGATGTTTTAGGATTATCTATGCTTTACGGGACACCTGTATAGTGTATAGACTAGCGTCTATAATTTTCTCCTTTTTCCTTCTTCTAGTGAGCCAGAACCTCAGATCCTGGACTACTTAACGCAGCAACACAAGCTGATGATCGGCATAGCGACGGTACACGCGTTCGAACTGAGTGCCGAGTGGATTTGGAACATGTATAACAACGTCACTGCCGAGCTGGAGGCTGGTGACCTTGAAAGATTGCCTGAGGTATTTAATACACTACATATATTTAAAATAACTGCTGGTACTTGTTAGGGTGTTTTTGTTTTCAGTGATTTCGTTTCTGGTAAAATTGTAATTTGATTGCTCGGATGACGTAGCGGGCTAGCGGATGCTTCGACGCTTTCACCAAAATGAGTTGATGTTTACAAATTTTCGATTGGAGGTTTGTAAAGTATGAGTCATCTTTTATAAGTATAAAACGCTTACTAAAACCGTTTTATCTGATGTTTTTATTCTAAACCAGTAGTTTGCAATGCGCAGATTAGTTTTTATTGTGTTTTTATCCGAAATTCTTCATATTGTAAGGAGCTGGAAAATATTACAGGTAGACGGTAATAATTGACGTTGGGATCTTATATATCTGGCAAAACTAAACCCTGACTATTACTTTTTGAAAGAGATAGCCTGCAGAGTTGGTGACTTTTTTTGCTGTCATACCAGGATGGCATAGTTGGTCTATATAAAATAATATCTTGTACGGCTCACTGAGGTCGCAGGTTCATTACACAATGCAAATTTTAATTACAAAGATCGGAATAATTGATCTCATCACGTCCGATTCACAATTGTGGGAAGTAATCTTGTTTTCGACTTTGTATATCCGTAATTTCCACTTTAGCGCAGCTTCGTGTATCATTTTTCTAAAATACATAAATACTTAGATTCACGCCTGTTTCCCAGAAGGATAGGCAGAGACTACGGATTTCTATTTGCTACGATCCTGACACACTTCCCTGGCTTCATTCATTTTCATCACATTCCTCATACATGCTCGCCGGTGTAAGGTGCTGTTAACCTGGCCTTTGTCCAGAACGCCTCCGATTTGGTCAAGAAACGTTCGCCTTGGTCTGCCTCTTACGAATGATCAATTCACACTAGCCTTATAAACTTTCTTAGTCAGTCTTTTCTCGTCCATTCTTCATTTTCTATTCTTGTCACTATATTCACTTTCACGCCGCATCTCTCTCTAATCACACTATTCCTTATTCTATCTTTCAGAGTCACGCCACATGTCTCTCAGCGCTCTCATTTCTACAGCATTTATTCTGCTCTCATGCTTCTTTTGCCATACCCGACTATCACTGCCATGCATAAGTGTAGGCACTAATAGTACTCTATGAACAGCCATACTTGCCTTTTCGGATACACTTCGAGAGTTCATAAAAGCGCGTAGAGCGTCATTCACTTTATTTCCAGCAATCATTCTCCTTTCAATATAAGGTTCATTTTACAAGGGATGGTAAACATGATGTTTACCATCCCTTGTAAAATGAACCTTTAAATAATTATTATGGTTTCGTCACCGCATCAACTCGAGCCGTGCAGTATTCTTTGTATCAAACGACCTACTTCAACGCACACTAATCGGCATTGTAACGTAATCGCCTCGCCTCCCTTTCCGCGTTGATATGTGTGCTATGACCCAAAGGTCATACGTGTCAAGTCTCGGCATACCAGGTATAATTAACAATCTAATTTGTCTGGCCGCCGGTGTGCCACTGCGGCTTAATAGGTTAATATTCAGGACATTGCATTTATAATTCCATTGTGCTTTTTGCGTATAACGCTGCTTATATATTTCCAGGGATAATATTTCACAAATGCGCGATTGTCACTGAAAGAAAAATGTAAATATTCTGCATTTGTCATTGAATATAATCGAAAATTAATGCATTCGTTTATATTCGAATAATTATTATTTAACAATAGCACATCGCTCTAACATCATATTTATTACGATAATGGCAAACCACAAGCGTAAAGATCGCAATGAATAATTCATTTAGGTACTTTAATTGACGGGTTTTGATTAATGAATGTTAAAGTAAATAATATTTAAGAATAAATTCACAGTTTACCTAAAAACAGCAACCTTGTTCAAGTCAAGTCTCAATACAACAATAGGATGAATATGATAATTATCGAGTTAGCAACGCGATAATTCACCTGCAAAAACATCGTCCTTGCGCCGCACACGCAAGGTATAATTACGGGGCTCCCTTGCTAAGCCTTGAGACTATACTCCGTATCACTCGTATCACAGTCCAAGGTTACTTTACTATTTTCTTCTATAAGAATAAGGTTACTGAGGCTAATCTATCTTCATTTACGATATAACATCCATATTGTTCGGTGCAGCTACACGCGCTGTCGTGCTGCCTAAAGGCGGTGACGACGTCCGAGGCGGCCGAGTGCGTGGAGCGCTGTCGCCTGGCGTGCGGCGGACACGGGTACATGCTCGCCTCCAACCTGCCCGTCACGTACGGGCACGTCACCGCCGCCTGCACCTACGAGGGGGAGAACACCGTGCTGCTGCTGCAGACCGCACGGTAACTGCACTACGTTATGTACCACTATTGATCCCACTTCCACTCTCAAAGCGTCTTCAAATTTGCCGCAGTGTACCTACTGCGCGGTGGCAGTGCTGCATTCTATTTACAACACACACACACACACACACACACACACACGCACGCACGCACGCACGCACGCACGCACGCACGCACGCATGCAATTAATAATTTAAAGTTAATTTAAATATTAATTTAAACTAATTTAAAGGCGCCCTTACATCAGAGAGTAATGCACCATTCTTCGCTTCTACCACTACCGCTTCCAGTAGAAATGTCTTAACAATATCTTCTCTCTTGTGCTATATGTCTGAATGAACTTTCACCAGATACCTGGTGAAGGCATGGCAGCAGGCGTCGGGCGGCAACTCCCTGCCGCCGACGGTGTCGTACCTGACGCGTGTGGGTTCCACCCGGCGCTCGCCGCCCTGGGACAACAGCGTCGAGGGGATCATCAGGGGATTCGAGATGATCGCTGCCGGGTATGTACCCTCGTTATATGTATGTTTTCTTTATCAAACGTAATTTTTGTTGGGTTTTTGTCCATGTATTACCAATAAAAAAGGACTTATTGTTTTGCAATATAGTCGTAATATACCAAAAATAGAATAGTAAGCTAGTGCCTACCTAGGTAGAAATCTGTGCCAATTATTATGTTTATGGTTTTTTTAAACTGCAGTTGCAAATGACTTGCAACGTAGCCGCAGATAAGTCTAAAGAGAGCCATAAAAAAAAAGTTGGCACATACAACAATTGAAAATTATTACTAATTAAAATAATGCGAAATGTTAACTACCCTGTCTTTACAATGCTATTAACTAAAATAGTTTAATGATCCGAATAATTTAAAAAAAAACTCTCCCCAATTATACAATTTTAAACACAATATGTACTACAACAAACTATAATTATAATATACTAGATGTTTAATTACTTTTAATTTTTATAATGATAATAACATTACAGTAAGATCGGGTTGTGCGTGGCGAACATCGAGAAACGACAGAAAAGCGGCATGTCTTACGAAGACGCGTGGAACATGACCTCCGTGCAACTGGCACAGGCTTCTGAGGTAAGGATAGCCATCAGTGTTACGAACAAACAAACATACATACACACATTACATAGTCAAAAACGATAAGCAATATGCTTACGTTGTCCTGAAAGACAAGCAAGTTACGTCATCTTGTCACGAATCTTAGCTGCCAATTATCATTCTTATGGCCAGTCCCACAACTAACAACTAAAAGTTATCCGAAAAATAAATCGCCTGCTGTCTCACTCTTGTTAGGTTAAAGAAGAGAGATAGCGAAACTTTTATCTTATAGATAAATCCTATTTGGATGTGGTGGGACAGGCGTTTAGTCTGATATATTTGCATATGAATGGAGTAATATTATGCGTGTTTATCTCGTATTCTGTGATTATTGATTATTAATATTTGATTTATACAGTTTTATTTAGCTATACATAAATAAATCTGATTAATATCCTGTGATATATTTACATTATTATATTTCTACTACAATTATTAAATTAAATTATCACAATTACGTAATATAAAACTATTTCAAATCTCGTAAATGTTATAAATTTAAGTCTCTGGCTGTATTGACCCACGCAGCTTATATAATAATAATAATAATTTATTTATTGTTCTCTCACACAGATTACAGAGTAGGTACATATTATTCTAATTAATACATCAGTTCGGTAATCTATCTATGTGAGAGACTGGTATCTGTACAAGGAGACCTGTATGACAGATTACCAGCCTCTCCAGACACTGGACAAAGTTTAATCTTAACTAATTTATTAATCAGAGCATAAATATCTGTGTGTGTAAGTGCGTTTATGTGTGTGTGTATGTGTGTGCGCGTGTGTGCGTGCGTGCGTGTGTGTGTGTGTGTGTGTGTGTTATGTTTTATAATTTATTTATCTAAGAGCCTACATTAAGCACATTTTCCGTATCTTCGTAGTTCAAAGACTTGAGCCATGTTGTAAGAATCTGCTTACATTTAAATTTAGTTAGGGGATACACAGTAAGCAACTTATTTATCTTATTATATAAGTATCCGCCTAAAAAACCAAAAAAGTTGTTTGAGAACTTGGTAGTCCACTGTTTATCCGACAAGCAGACTTTATGTTTGAGCCGTTTATTATTGTTAAGTAAGGGAGTGAATTTTGTGAGAGAGTGTTGTTTTAAAATAGTGTTTAGCAAGTACAGTTGCCGCACTGTAAGCACATCCGCGAGTTTATATAATTCAGCAGTGGGGAATTGAAAAGGCAGCGATAAACTAACTTTTAATACCGCTCTTTGCGCTCTTTCGACCTTTAACAGGTTAGTTTTGCATGCGCCGCCCCATGCAGTGATGCCATATGATAAGACGGATTGACATAAGGCCATGTATACCATCCTAATGACTGATTTATCAGTTAAATGGCGGAGACACTTGAAAATAAACATTAGCTAGCGAGTCCTGTCAGATAATAGTTCCAGATGTTGATTAAAGCTTAATGTATTATCAATCAAGATGCCAAGGTATTTTATACATGAAACTTTTTTTATCAGTTCACAAGTACAGGGGTTTCTAGGAGAGCAAGTGTGTGCGATGAGTGCGTGGTTATCGTGCAATGAAGTTGTGCAATTTTTAATAGAGAATGGTATATAACATGTCTTATCAATGTTGAGTGTGAGACCATTAGTTCGAAGCCAAGATGATACATCGTTAAAGCCATTTTGGGCGGTAGTGTATGTTGATTCCCAAGTATCCCCGTGGAAGATAAGGGCTGTGTCGTCGGCAAAAGTCACAATTTTACCATTAGGCAGTTGCATGTTGCATAAGTCGTTTATAAAGGCCAGGAACAAAGACGGGCCGGTCACTGATCCCTGAGGCACACCGAAGGACACAGGTAAGTCATCACTAACAACATTATCTATTCTTATTCGTTGTTTACGGTTAGATAAGTAATCCTTAAACAATTCAAGTTGAGTGTCACGGATTCCTAAGCTTTCCAGTTTGCTTAACAGGAGTGGGACAGAGATTGTGTCAAATGCTTTTTTTATATCGAGAAATATTGCCAGTACCTTTTTTTTAGCGTCTAGTTTAGACACAATGTGATCAATCACAGCATGTGCTGCATCAGAGGTTGAGAGCCCAGCTCTAAAACCAAATTGAGAGTTGGATAAAATATGTTTGGATTCGAGATAATTTACAAGCCGTTTGTTTATTAATTTTTCTGCAATTTTAGAGAGAGTGGGTAGTAGAGATATTGGCCTGTAATTGTTGACACAACCTCTGTCACCACTCTTGTAAACAGGAATAACCTCGGCAAGCTTAAATTGCTGCGGAAAAACACTGGTAGTGAACATAAGATTGAATATATGTGTTAAGGGAGAACTTAGATGTTGAAGATACCGTTTCAAAAAGACACCTGATATATTGTCGCGTCCAGTAGATGTGTCCTTTTTTAGGTTTAGTATAAGGTTACGTACCTCTGTATCATCAGTGGGGACCAACGCAAACGAGTACGGACATGAATTTATTTGGGGGGATTCTCTACATGCTGTGGTACTTTGTATTTTTAATGCAAGATCTTGGCCAATCGATACAAAATAATTATTTATATTGTTAGCAGAGGACTGGGGATCACTTTTTGATAGGAGTTCTATAGCGGGGTTATTGATTTTATTGGAGTAGGATACTTTTTTTATAGTATCCCACAGCATTTTATTATTATTGCTGTTCACTGCTTTATTTATTAAATTATTTTCATAGTCTCTTTTTATCTTTTTTAATAACCAATTACAATAGTTTCTATATCTTTTATATGTTAGCTTAATTATGTCATTGTCCGGGTACTTTTTAGATTTCATGTGCAATTTATCGCGATTTTTCATACATTTTAACAAACCAATAGTTATCCAGGGTTTCCTAACTCTCCTACGATTTGGGACACTAATAGAATGTGAGTTGGTTTGAATTTTTGTATTAAGGACCGTTAGTAGATAGGATGTGGCTACATCTACGTCTGTCATTTCATATATACTGTTAAGACAAATATTTTTCATATCGTTATCTAAAGAAATATAATTTAGTTTCTTGATGCCAACATAGTTATTTTTTGAGCAACAGCGTTCCAGTACTAAAATCACGCTATCATGGTCTGTAAGAGATGTTGCCGCAACATAACAGAAAGCTGGTAATTTACTTTTTAGCATTAGATGGTCAAGGCAGGTCTTTCCATGTGTAGGTAATTGGTGAGCTGGTAGCATACCATGAGTGGCTAAAAGGTTCAGATAGACTGGAGCGGATGGACCTTTTGTGTTTGTCATAATATCAATGTTAATATCCCCGGTAAGGATAACATTGTGATAATTTATGTTGGAAAGAAATGCATCGAGAGATGAAATAAAGGGATTTATGTTTTTGTAGCCTGGTGGCCTATATATGGCTATTAAAAACGTGTTGTAGTCTATTTTTAAAGTTAGGCAATTGCAATCCTGTAACTCAGGTTCTAATGTCGTAATATTCAAGCTATCTTTAAGATAAATTACAATGCCTTCATTTTGGGTCAGATTAATTTCATTTTTAGCGACCTTGTAGCCATCTATAGAAGGTAGGAAGTGAGAGTGACGTAACCAACATTCGGTTAATATAATAATGTCCCAATCAGTATTAGATCGCGCAAGGAGAGTGAGAAAGCCGTTAAAGTTATGGTTTATGCTTCGTATATTCTGGTGTATAATTTTTAAAGACGATTGTATGTTTTTTATTAATTTGGGACACTCCTCTAATTCGCAAGTGGATGATTGAGCAATTTGTAGTTGGTCTAGATTGGTATTAATAGAATTTATATTATCGAATTGGAAACAGATATAGTTAATAGTTGGGCTGCTGGGTGATACATGGGTTTTTTGGTAATGTATGTCAAAAATTTGTATGTATATAGATAACGTATTTGGTTTAATATTTTAGTATATATATTGAACGTAGGCTTAGATGTAGATGTAGATGTAGGTATAGTGTGTTTGTTTATGAAGTGTAGGGCAATGACAGTTATTTTGTTTGTTATGTAAATAAAAATTGTGTTATATAATACTAACATTAATATTAGTGCAATTTGAACCATAATAGTAAGGAAGTAGTTATAAGACTTTTTACAAAATGTACGTGTATTACAATGTTTATAACAAATGGTGAAAATTAGGAACCAAGTAAAAAGCCAGTAAGTAATTATACCTAGTAGTAGTCATTTTCGGGCAAGTTGTTGGAGATCCTGTTCGCAGTCTATACGGGTAACGGGTGAATCCTGGTGTGTCTTGATGTATACTTTGCCGTAGGAAGTCCAGGTGCTATGGTATTTATTATCCTTGACGAATTGCCTAGCTAAGTATGCTAGTCTCCTTCCCAGGCTTGTCAGTGACTCATCGACGAAGATTGGTTTATTTGGGCAAGACAGTTGAAGGTGGGAGGTATTAAGTTTATTTTCCTTATTTGTTTTATTGAATTTCTTGCATTGTTTCAGAAAATTATCTTTAGTTGAGGTTGATTTTAAGTTCACAACGATGTGGTCATTCGATTCTTTAGTAGTCTTTAGGCGATATATATCATGAATATCGTTATCTTTTAACGGATATTCAATAACCTCACCGACTTTTTTAACCATGGTGAATAGTGCGGATTTATTTTCGGCTGGTTGTTTAGGTATGTTCTTTATTTCTACGGTACAGGCACGAGAGTTACGTTCGAGCTGTTCAATTTTACTCTCCAGAGACACAATTTTTGTTTCGTAATCCTTATTTTTTTGTTCTAGGTGGAGTATTTTTTCCAGGACTTCATCATATTTAGACGAGAGGAAATCCATACTTTTTAGGAGATCGTTATTCTGCTCCTTAATTGTTGACACGGAGTTCATAATTTGTTCAAATTTTGCATTTTGTTGGTGTACAAATGAGTCGAACAAATCTTGCATTCGTTCTAGCATCGAGGCATGCTCTGAGGATTTGTCATCGCTGAGCTTGCGTTTAAGCCTGCGAGTTATATGCTCACTGAGTTCAGGCTCAATGTCATGGGGTGGAATGTATAATTGTGAGTCAGATCCGTAGGACATCGCTGGAGTATTAACCAAAGAGGCAGGATTGAGCGACTTAGGCGGAGTGCGCTGCACGGACATTATTAGGTAAACACAAGTTATTAAGTAGTAGATACCTGTAGAAACTCGGAGTTGTAGATAGCGTAACGCTACTATAGTCGACTTCACTGTGTTCGCAGCACCGCAACGCCGCAGGCCGGTCAAGTGAGATGGTACGATAGTTGTAGCGGCAGCGTGAAGTATAACTGTCTCGCTTTGTCCCCGAAGAAAGCGGCGACCGGGGGCGGGCCAGATGCGTAAGCGCAGTAGGCGGGGCACGCAGCTTGCGGTGAAACTTGTAGTTATCTCACTCGAACGTAACTATCCTGCTTTAGCACTTTAGGTTAACCTCCTCAAGGCGATGCGCTCTTAGTATCTTGATTGAATTTATGTGTAGAATTTTAATTTATTTATTCAAAATTTAAAAAAAAAATAACACAATATAGGATAGTATTAACACGTCCGTATACCACGGTGTCCAGAGGGGAGAGGGATAATACCTACTTATGTATATTTTGCACTATAATAATATACAATTTCCTCAGGCCCATTGCCGCGTATTCGTGCTATCATCCTACTTCGAAGAGACGGAGCTCCAAGCGAAGAACGTGTCGCCACAGCTGAGAGAAGTACTGTTACAGCTCGTAGACTTGTACGTGGTGTACTGGGCACTACAACGTATGGGAGACTTGCTCAGGGTGAGTTCAATATATTCTTTTAGAGTTCGAAAAAACTCTTATACAACAGCTTTGTCCGTCCGTCTGTTATACAACTTTCAACTCAAGAACCGTAAGAGCTAGAGACTCGCGGTCAACGCCTTTCGACTCAGCATAGTCGATACACCCCCGAAATTACTATGACCTTTGACCTCAAGTCCTGAGCATATTACTTGAACTATTTTTTCGAACTCTAAGATTAACAGCAATTCATTGCCGGTTCTCACTTGTTTCTATAGCATTTGGACGCAAACAAGTCAGTTACACAGGCACAGACGGTAATAATATTGGGGTAACAGGCCACACTAACTAAAAGCTAGGAGTTGCCTTTTTTTAACATGTGTTACTTTTACTGTAGATGTATTAAAAATTGCTTATGACATATACAGAAGAAAATTATATTATTAGATTCATTGTCATTACAAACAGATCTACCTTATTATATATGTTACCCTAACTCAATTGCCGATGGTACTTACTACGCAATCGGCCAATGCGAAGCGTTGCGCAGGAGCGAATCAATGACTGCAGCGTGATATTTGCACATTCGCGCCCAGCAGTGGGACAATTTATAACCAGAGTAGGTATATTCTGTCATGAATAACTATTAAACTATGTTTGTATGTACAGTTCACGTCGATATCGGAGCGTGACATCGAGCGACTACAGCACTGGTACGAGGAGTTACTCACCAAGCTGAGGCCCAACGCCGTCGGTTTAGTTGATGCCTTCGACCTGCGAGATGAGGTGAGATCGATTTTATTGATCATTCTAATAATGTTACAACAGTTTTTACTTGTTAATTACTATATCTATTGTCGATTCAAACAGTGCTTTGCGTTATCTTTTGGAATAAACAACTTATAACAGTAGCATTTAATTACATTAGTTATGTTTATATGTTTAAAAACTCAAATGATAAGCGTTTTGAGTAAAAAGCTTAAATAGTCTGCTTCAAATATATTCTAAATAAGCGTTTAAAATAGCTATTATCCCATCTTTTAACATTAAGTTAAGTACACCTAAGTATTACATTTTTCTATATTTATAGTGACAATGTAATTTTATTTTCCAGGCTCTATAATCATATTGTGGGTGATATACATTTAATATTCGTCAGTTTAACCTTCTACAGTCATACCATTAACACCAATGTTTAATATTTTGTTGTTTGTTATAGATTTTACATTCAGCCCTGGGCGCATACGACGGTCGCGTGTACGAGCGGCTGATGGCGGAAGCGTTGAAGAGTCCACTCAATGCGGAGCCCGTCAACCAGAGCTTCCACAAGTACCTCAAACCGTTCATGCAGGGGAAACTGTGATAGACCACATACAATCTATTGATAGATATTATCAATGTGATCCATGAATAATATTAACGAACAAATGTAACAAGGTAACTGTGTCAATGTGCAATCAATAGCGGTTCACATTAACATGATAGAGATGATAGTGACGTGCATCTAACTTCACTTTTATTAGCAAAGTGATGTGAAATATTTACAAAATCTAAAGCTATACATCTATTTCACACTTGTACATTACTCAGGTAATTGAAATAACGCATAACGTCAATTATAAATGCAATGAATCTGTCAATTGCTGAAATGCCAGATATCATTAAAATATAATTTGTCTGGCCACTGGGATTATTGGGAACAATATATAATGTAAATAATATAACTTAGAAGAGTAGGTATTTAAAATATATACCATTTTTAAAATATATTTCATTACAAACTCCATGGAGGCTGTTATAGCTTTTTAAAAATTATTTTATTTGTCTATGTTCAAATTACTTTTTATTTTATGCCAATAATTTTTTTATTTGTATTTGCAACACAGTATAATCCATTTATTAGGTAATATGCAATATGTATAGAAACGATTGTTGCGTTATTTCAATTATACGAGTCATTGACATCAGAAGCTAGCGAAAAGGTATACAGCAGGCGATGCTCAAATTTACACATGCCTCTGTATACTTGCCAAGTAGGAACAAATAAGATGTATAGGTAAATATTTTTCATTTAAATAATAAATTGTGTAACAAAAATTCCATTTTACTTATGTTTAGGATTATGGTACCGGGTATGGTTACGTAAATGCCATTATTCAGATATTTTTATACTGATCAAAGTTTATTTAGAATCAGCAGGTGGTGGATGTTAGACATTCCTATAGATAATATTATAAATATATTTTATTTAGACAATATCGCAGTATTATAAGCCTGAGCGGAGATTGTATCATGAGATTTGTGTTAATAATAAAGATTTTATATATTGTTCTTGTGGTGTATTATTTTATATTACCTCACTCGATAGGGTACTTGCCCATGTTTGATATTGCGCGTTATTTCATACATTATTTGTGAAAACAGCAGCAAACATGGTTGCTATAAAGCATATTTTTTTTAATGGGTCTGCCTTCATGTGGGCGCAGTGGAGGCCTGTAATTTGTGGGCGAAATCGTGGCTCCTTTTTGTTATTTAACAATTACTGTCGCCTGTATTCAGTCAATGATATAGAATCACTATTTATTTCTTAGAAACCTTATCACTCATGCGAGACTCGTACACACAGTGCACTGTATCCCCGGTGACTAGTGTATACGTCTGTATTCAAACTTAGGATATCATGATCCACATGATATCCTAAGTTTGAATCCCGAATTGGGCCAGCAAAAACTTATCACCATCATCACTAATAATGAACGACTTTTTTTTAAATATGACAGTTCCCGCACTAGGCATTATTGCTGTTGAAAAATAACTATCGCGGGGGAAATATCTGTTTTACAATTCAAACAACAGACACAAAGAACATTGAGACTCGGAACAACCATTTGTGGTTCACGCAATTTTTTGTCTCGTGTGGGATTCGTACCCACTACACGGCGTAGCGGCAGTAGCGAGCCGACCGCTGAAACCACTATGGTATAATACGATTGCCTACTAAAGAAAATAACATAATCAACTAAATTCATAATCGATAAAGCAGATCGCTCACACGTAACTTTCGATTTTACCCGAAGTAAGATTGCCTTTAATGGAATTGAGAACAATGTGCTTCGAGGGTTTCCATTATGTAATATATCTACAACAAAACAACATTTCTTATTAAGAATTTCTGATCTGATTTTATAGTTGTTTAACTCCTGTCACAAGGATTTATATTATGGCTTCAGTTTTTGGGCTAAACAATTATAATTTAATGCCCGACAAATGACAATCTCCCCATGATTGCTTCTGTGCGATTGTTAGCAGACTATATAAAAATAATTTTAGGCATAGTGATGCCAAAATACACAAACCTAAGAAATAATGAAAATATTATGCAAACAACAACTTTTTCATTTAATAGTTACATGAATTTAATTTTTGAACGTCGTTTATTATTATTTGTTGTTTGGCAGATTAGATAAGATGTCATTAATGTCAGACGGTATAAAAGCTGTTTTAAATGTAAACAATACTATTAAAAGATAGCTATTAAACATTTTCAATTATTAAAAATGGCTAATATTAATCAGTTGTGTCGTGCTTGCCTTACAACAAAAGAATCCTTTACTTATACTCTTTTCGAGAACGTATCTGCAGATATATATTATTTCTGTACGTCGGTTGAGGTTCGGATGCGTTTTACATTGTTTACTATATATTTTGATCGTTTCTATTATTTAAACATAATATTAACTGGTTGATTTCTATTATAGTTGTTCCAAGATGAAGAATTACCAAGGACAATATGTGATACTTGCTACAATCTCATCACAAAATATTCAGAATTTAAACGTACCTGTATACAGTCACAGAACGCCTTAATTGCTTTAAAAAATGGTTTAAAGTGTGAAGCAGGTGAACACGACATGGAGACAAAGGTTATAGAAAGTCAAGATGATAAATTGAAAATTGAGTCGGTTGACATCTCAGTTAAACTTGAAAATTATGAAGAATTTAATAATGGTAAATCATTAAATAAAGTTGTTTGTTTAGTTTTATGTATTAGATGATGTGAGTTGTAGTTTAAGTCTAGTCATACTGACCAGACTGCTACCAAATTATCCCTCACACTAGCTGCCTATTCACAGCATGTAGTACCTTAGGAAATATGGCAACCGTACTTACCACAGGAACGGAATACAAGAACTTGGCTGTGAGGTGAAGAGTGAAATAGTTCTGGAGCTAAATAAATTCTCAGATTTAATAATAATAATAAGCAAGGCTCCTATTATAAAATTATAGAAATAAAAAGAACATCATATGACAAGATTGTCTTGTTGTTCCAGTTGCATAAGCTTTCAGTTGATTATAAGAATTGCCTTAAAGTCTAGCTAGCGATAGAAATCTAAATAAATGTATAATATCATAATGAAATATCTAATTTATAAATAAATATTTATATCAATATGTGTAAATTAGTTTTCTCTATCTTTGTTTTATGTAGTTTTATTTTGATTGCATTTCATTTCAGATTATATGGACACTGTGGATTTTCCTGATGACCCTATTGTAACCAATAAAGTCAAGGTAGATAAGAGGTCTGTTAATCATTTATAAATATGCTTCTATTTTAGTAATAAACATTTGTAAGTCATAATTTTAATGTACCTTGAGAAATGGTTACATTTAAGTTCACTTTCATTCCGCATTAAGCTATGATGCTGCACTTACAAATGAGTGCTTGTTTCTTATATTTTAAGATATGATACTAATAAGGGTGAGCTAGACATGTTAATTTAAACATTTTCTAGCTTTTATGGATAGAATTTAATTGCTTTCTTTAAAACACTAATCATTTATATTTTATTTTATTCCTAATAAGTAGATTCATATCCTTTTTTAAAGCTATCTAAAACCTACAGTGCTATTTACATGGCCACCCATATGACACAAGCATTGCAGATATGTGTGCATTTCAGTTCAACTTATAGCAGTTTTCTGGAGTGATGTCTAACCATATCCTATTGAGAGTTGTGATACTAGAGGTATTTTAAGCATGTTACCTTGCAACAACATTATTAATTAATAATTGTTGTTCTAGAAAGGTCAAAAAACTAATTAAACTAAAGCACAGTAGGAAAGAAATATCTGCAAAGGTGAAGAGAAAGAAGTTTATCTATACTTGTGAGCTATGCCGCAAGAAGTTTAACTACAGAGAGAGATTTGAAGCACACAAGTTGGAACATGAGGGCAAAATTGTATGTATTACTAATTACAATTATTTGACTTATGTTATAGATATGGTATAGGTTGTAAAAATAAGAAATCAGACACAGAATTTACAATTCGCAAAATGTCCATTGCTCAGAATTGCCTTTTTCAATCCTTGGCATCAATAATCCTTAACCACCTACCATACGTCTCACACATCCTGTGGAGTTAATAATTGTGAATATTCTTGCGCCGGACTTTTGTATCGAGTCGTTTATTCCTGTACCTTTTCTCCGCATCTCTCAGTACCGCGCAACTGCTCGTCGAGGTTGGATGTGCGCGCCTCAGGTGAGTAAATAGGTAAATACTGACGTGGGCCTAAGAGACCCCTGTTAGAAGATAACGTGATTTTTTTAATTGATTATTTTATAATTGTCATGAGGAAGAATCAAAAAGAAATTCTCCCAGAATTCATGCCAGCTCGTCATCGAAAGGTTGATTCGGTGATTTTTGGATTTCCTGAAGACTTTACAATGTCATCATATGCGCCAAAACAAAATAATTGTGATATACGTATCGGTATACAACGCATACTCCAGAACAACGTGACCCTTCCAGCAGCTGTCCCATGCAAAAGCAGTGCTGAAGAGCGATGTGCGGTTCGTAAATCTGTTCTACTTGCCAATACATTAAGAAACGTAAAATACAATACATGTGTTTCGAATGTAAATCGCCAATTTGCCTTGAATGCTCCAATAAGCTGTGTTTTCGCTGTCATTAAAACTGTAAATTGAGAGCCTGCAATTTTGTTTAATTAATCATTTTAAGGAGAAATTTAATTTCTGTTTCTTGTTGATTGAATATTATAAAAAACGTGAGAAGAATTGCCTATTAATTAAAATAATTTTTGTGTTTCTCATTTTCCAAATGAGTTAGTAAGTAAGTCTGAAATAGGGATTATGCCAATTATTTGGGGTTACAAAATATATATATACGTTGATTCTCATGTGTCTTTTTTTCTAATAAAGAGTTTAGTAATGTTCAAAACAGAATTTTAATTAAAAACAATACCCTTCCTTAATATTTATAACAATCGTGCATTATTTCGCTCTGGGGTCCTACAGACGTACTACAGACGACAGGTGGTTGTGTGACAATAATATGTGGTAGGTAGTTAAAGGATAAACAGTAAATAAGGGATATTAAGGGATAATAATAATACAGCGATAGCTCAGTGGGGAGACCAACAGACTGCAATGCAGAGGGTCTCGGGTTCGAACTCACGTCGCGCACCTCCGACTTTCGGAAGTTATATAACTTTTCGAAATTATATGCGTATTGATTGACAATTATCGCCTGCTCCGTGCCTCGGAGAGCACGTTAAGCCATCGGTCCCGGGTGCTATGAACATCTATGGCAGTTGTTATAGGGAAGTCAGTGCCCTATAATATCCTGACACTGGTCTAGCCTTAGGGTATCGTTAGCTTCGTAGCTTCGGGTTGCGGAGGTCAGGTAGCAGCCGCTCCGTGTAAAAACTGATATCCAGTCAAATCCGGTTAGACCAGAGAAGCCGACTTGACCGAAGAAAGTGACTTGGGAATAATAAAGGCTAGGGAGAAGAAGAGTTAAGAGATAAATACCCAGTCAAGTGCGAATCAGATTAACTTAACAGAGGGGTTCCATAGTAATATATTATTGAGGTAGGTATTACAAAAACAATAATAAAGGACATACATCAATTAATTTGCTATATTTATTTATTTTGGCATCTACTTTATGTTCTAAATAATGTTGAACACATATCTGAACCAAGGGTGATCAATGAGCCTAAGATACTAATCTCATCAATTTGCATCTTAGGCTTGACACGGTCACCCTTGCAATGCACTGAACACATATTTAAGTGGGGTAGGTAGGGCAGTTACTGTAGACCAAAAATGTTTTCAAGGATATTAAATATACTTTAATTTTTAGTTTTTACTCTACAAAATAGAGGACTCTGCTCTGTCAGTTCCAATCGTGCGAGTTTGATTGCCGCTTAGGTAATGTTTCTGAGTTCCCCTATAACCAAATTCTTAGTAAGTATTCCTGATAATAAAAAAGTCTTGTAGCCGGCAATGGGTTCGCTGCTTATTACGTAGGACCCCAAAAAGTTGCTGGCGAAATGTGACTCAATTATTTCTTGGTCACACTCCCTGGGTTACGAAGTTGTTAGTATATGTATAGTTGACAAATTGCAGGTGTCAATCAACTGCCTGCCTTGCAACAAGACCTTTATGACCTGGAGTGGTCTTAAAAGACACAATGAGAGTGAACACACTCTCGTGAACTTGGAGAGTTTGAAGTGTAAGACTTGTGGCAAGATCTTCAAAAGCCGGCAGACACTGAAGATGCATGAGAAGACGCACGGAGAGAGAAGGCTAAGTGTGTGTGACGTGTGCGGGAAAGGGTTCACTACTGCAGTTATATTGAGGGTAAGCACAATTTTGATTACCAGTTATCCCACGGGTAGGTATAGTATTTTTTTTTTATGAAAGGTACCCTATGGCCTTTTCTGTATCTACAACTGACAGGGTAGATGCAAAATTGCTTGATGATCAGTAAAGTAGTAAGGCGTGAAAGCGTAAGGAACAAATTCACATTTATATTATTAGTTAGCATGCTTCTTCTTTCAGCTAGTAATTCTTTAGTTCATGGCACTTCATGGCTCTGTATAAATATAGTAAAAATAGGTGTAATAATACATATTATGCCCAAACAAGACTGCCTCCTTGCTCCGTCGCGCGTCAACATAAGTTTGCGTTGATTGCGAATTAATAGCAGCGTGAATGGTCTAGAAATATGCCCAGTATCCGGCAACGGATTTTGCCCCCCTATTGCGCCCTAAAGGATAGTTGGCGAAATGTGGGCATCTCCCAAAGTCTACCTGTGCGGATTAATTCACGTGCAAATCGATGAGTTTATGTGTAAACCAACCTATAATTATTATTGATCCGTTTTTCACAGGCACATCTAGAAACTCACAACGAAAATAGGGAGCGCCGGTTCACATGCGAACATTGTGGCAAGAAGTTCTTCACGAACACGATTCTGATGTCGCACGTATCTCGGCGGCATACCGACCGCCGATACATTTGCCAAATATGCTCCTACCCATTCACTGACAAATACAACTTGGCCAAACATTTGCTCATACATGATGGCAAGAAACTATACAAATGTGATATTTGCGACAAATCTTATGCTTCCCAGTCAACATTACTAGAACATAAACGGATACACTCTGGTGAACGGCCATTCGTATGCAGCTACTGTCCCAAAGGTTTCGTCTCCAAGAAAAGATTGACCGATCATGTTAGAATTCATACGGGAGATAAGCCGTATAAATGCACTGTGTGTGACCAGAGATTTACACAAAGAGGGACGCTGAAGAGGCATATGAAAGTGCATGTCTGTAAAATGGGGTGTCACGCTCAGAATTGAACGTAAAAGGCGCTGTTAGACTTTATTGTCACAGATAAGATAGATACAGACGGCCAATAAAGTGAGTGGAAACAGATTCGCTCACACATAGGGTTGGTACGTCCTTAATAAGCCGTAAAACACGGCCTGCCTGGCTATTATGCTCGATCTAAAATATATTATTATAATAGTTTATATATACAGCACTATTATGACTTCAGTGTACTTTTGGATTCGTCCGAGGCATACAAGTGTAATTGCAGAATGAAGTTGGAATAAGACAGATATATTTTGTTGTTAGACACCATCATTATATAAAGCATGCCACTGCTCATACAAATGCCGGCGTCCAATAAGCGAGATTAAAACCCACCTAAAGCAGTAAATAACCCCAGAGTGACAGTGAGTGAAAGGCCGGAAACAATCCGCACAACTAACGTAGACAGATCTACGTAAGTTGTGCGGATTGTTACCGGTCTTTTGTCATAGCGTAGGTATGTAGCCTGCTAAACGAGAGATGAAATAAGGGGGCAGTTGTTTATATTTTACACGTTACTTTATACGTAACAGCTAATAGCATTAAAAAAATCTTTTTGATGTAAACAACATTGAAATTATTTGCAAATATACATATGGTTAATATTTAAAATTAGGGTATGTCAAAGGTATATACACTATGGATATCTCACTGTCTCTCTCGCACGCTTGCACTATAAATAGTGGTCACAACGCTGTATCACTATGCCTTTTTGCAATTTGACAACATCAGTTTAGTATTTATATATCAAATATTTGTTCCCCTGGGGCTAGGTTAAGTACTTTAACTGATAAGTTAAAAATGACAACTTTAAATTCTAAATTAACCCTAGTAATTTTATATAGTGACAGCTTATCTGTCACAAAAAAAATGCTTTTCATTTAACTGAGATAATGGAATCATTATTAGTAAAATAGGTTGTAACTTTAATCTTTGCGCTTTACCTTATTCCTATTAATTAACAGAGTAACAGAATAGATATATTCAAAATCTGAATTTATTATTTTATAACAGTACATGTTATGCTAATTATACATACTACATTCTTTGACACTAATAAGTTTATTAGTAGGTTTTTATTAACTAAAGATGCAATGTATCTTTCATATTTCTATAAAAAACAACTTGCTAAGTTATTAGCATTTAATATATTATTATTTAGAAACACCTGTGTACACCAGTACGGTAGTGAAGATTTTAGAACATAGCAGTAATATTACTACAAATTCCTATATTGATACTTCTATTAGTTTAAACTATTAGATGAGACAAAGGATAGACAGACACATAGTATTAGACTTATTCATCAGAATATTCAGGGTCTATCCGGCAAGGAGTTAGACTAAGATTTATTTTTTAAAGAACATGACATCCAAATATGTTGCTTAACAGAACATTGGTTAAGAAGTAATCTACTAATATTTAATCTTCTTCTCTCTTAGCCTTTATTATTCCCAAGTCACTTGGGGTCGGCTTTTCTGGTCTAACCAGATTTGACTGGATATCAGTTTTTACACAGAGCGGCTGCCACCTGACCTCCGCAACCCGAAGGTTAACGATTGCCTAAGGCTAAACCAGTGTCAGGATATTAGAGGGTACTGACTTTCCCAATAACGACTGCCATAGATGTTCATGGCAGCCGGGACCGACAGCTTAACGTGCTCTCCGAGGCACGGAGCAGGCGATAATTGTCAATCAATACGCACATAATTTCGAAAAGTCATATAACTTCCGAAAGTCAGAGGTGCGCGACGTGGGTTCGAACCCGAGACCCTCTGCATTGCAGTCTGTTGGTCTCCCCACTGAGCTATCGCTGCGTTCTACTAATATTTAATAATGAATATTATACAGTTGTAAGTGCGTTTGTAAGAAAGAATTCTAAACATGGTGGCTCTCTAATATATGTATGTAATATATAAATCTTCTATGCGTGTGTTTGTAATGAAACTCCTCCTAAACGGCTGGACCGATTTTAATGAAATTTTTTGTGTGTGTTCAAGTGGATTCGAGAATGGTTTAGATTTGTTTTTTTTTTTCATGTTTACATGGCAACGTCTTTCGGGACAGCGAGTATGTATGTAATAATCTTAAATGTAAGGAAAGAAATGAAATAGTAAATCTTTCTATCAAGCGCTCTGTTGAATTATCCTGTGTGGAGCTGGAGCAACATGTCATAGTTTGCGTGTACCGACCACCGCAGAGTGACTTTTGTGTATTCGAAACAGTTATGGAGGATATTTTAAAACGCTTAAGTTATGGTTTAATTAATATTAAAATCACACACTACTATATGCCTATTGCATATAGTAGTGTGTGATTTTAATATTAATTTACTTCAGCCATCAGTTCTTTCTGTAAGAATAATATAATTGCTGACTTGTGGAGTATTTCTGTAAAATTTGTTACAAATATTATTGATAACATAGCGCCACACTAAGCCGCAATATTCAACGGATGCATTGCTGTGGGCATTTTTCCTAATCTAATGAAATGTAGCAAAATAATACCATTATTTAAAAATGGAGGCAAAAGTGATCCATGTAATTTCAGACCGATTTCTATATTACCTGGTATAAGTAAAATATTTGAGAAAATTATATTACAGCAATTAGAGAGCCACTTTAACGTAAAGAATTTATTTCATACAAAACAATATGGTTTTAGAAAGGGTCGATCTACATTAGATCGCGTGTTATACTTTAAAAACATATTTTTGCTGCTTGGAAAAATTCGCAAGATGCCATTGGCATATTCTGTGATCTCTCAAAAGCCTTTGACTGCGTTGAACATGAAACGTTATTGCAAAGCTCAGGCATTATGGAATTATATACGATAGACTACGATACAGTGAAATCAACGGAAGTAGATCTTCTGGATTACCAGTCGCAATGGGCGTGCC
This sequence comes from Catocala fraxini, assembly GCA_930367265.1. Lineage (NCBI taxonomy): Eukaryota > Metazoa > Arthropoda > Insecta > Lepidoptera > Erebidae > Catocala > Catocala fraxini. The sequence continues at coordinate 27,636,710 of OV884025.1, read as the reverse complement.
ATAGGGCAAAATTTTAGAACCCTTTCTGTTTCTAGCGTACGTGAATGATTTGCCGTTCTAAGTACAGAAGTTATGCTACATTGTATTATTTGCTGATGACACATCACGTATTTTTACAGGGTGTTAATTCTTCACTCGCGCAAGTCCTGGACTAGTTTACGGCGAATAATTTACTACTCAATTCTAAAAAACAAAATGTATTTAGTTTACATTGCCTAATGTAAAGAGCCCTAGCATAAACATTAATTTAAATTATGAACAGTAACATTTGTACAATCCAGTTTTCTTAGGCATTAATTTAGATGATAAAGTTCAGTGGGGCGCTCAAATATCGTATCTTGCAGGGAGACTTAGTTCAGCCGCATTCGCGGTTCGGAAAGTAAGACAGCTTACTGATGTAGATACTGCGAGACTAGTATATTATTTTACAGCGTTATGTCCTATGGCATACTATTGTGGGTAAGGCAGCTGATATTGAAACAATTTTCATTCTTCAAAAGCGTGCAGTACGTAGCATTTATAATTTAGGACCACGAGTTTCCCTGAAAGAGCGTTTTAAAGAAATTAGTAGGTATACTTACCGTTGCGTCGCAATATATATTTACGAATATTATATTTATAAAACATAATATTCACTTATATAATAAGAATAGTGATATTCACAACTTAAGCACTAGAAATAAGCATAAGTTAGTAGGTCCGTATCATCGTTTACTTATAGTTCACAATTCATTTGCGGGACTTGGTATACGCTTTTTTAATAAACTACCGATTGATATTATAAATTTACCTTTACTCAAATTTAAAATTGCTGTTAAAAGTCATCTTATCCGGAAGGGCTATTATTCAATCAATGATTACATAAATGATAAAAGCTCATGGAACTAGTTGCTTGTTTCATACGGGATTTAAACAATGTATCTATTATATAAGTCAATTTAGTTATGTGAAGGTACTTCGTGTTAATTTTGTGATGTTAAAGTATCTTTCTTTTCTTTTAAATAAACGTAAGTATTAACGTAAATTTTGTTTCAACTACATTTAGTCACGAACTATCTTTTCATATGTCGCAAAGTATAAGTGTACCTATGCGTCTTCATAGTACCTATGGTATTAGGACGCATACACTTACACTTTATTACTGTCTATTACAAATGACTAAATACTTATAAATTAAATAATAAATGATGAAATGCTTCTTACCTAATATTATTAACTTTCCTTTATTTTTAGAATTTAGTTTTATATGAACAGTGACTTATGGCAACTACAACACCTGGTACATAAATGAGTTGTAAAAAACTGAAATTATAATTTGATGGCGATTTAAAAGAGTGGCCTTTAGTTTCTTGCAGGTATCTTCTCATAGGCTCAACCTTTTGCCTGAACCTTGCAACTAACATAAATGTAAATTCAGTAAATGTAATAAACTAACTAACCCATTTGACGTTTATAAGTGTTACTTTGTGACCTAAGTGAATAAATGATTTTTGACTTTGACTTTGAACAGCCAAGCCGTGGGGCTTACTACTTTTTATTTAATATATTGGGACTTATAACTGCATGATTTAAAACGATTCACGCTGTATCATATTATTGCGTGTTAATGACTTTGCAAAAACACTGTCTCGTGTTAGCTTACCTATAAAACGTTTAGTGCAAACGCTTAATTAAACGAATTTAAGCGAATCTCAGAACAATCACTTTGCACCTAATATTTTATTGTATAATAAATAACAAAGAACGTAAATTATAGCAATGAAATATGCTAAAAACTAAAACTAAATTGATGTAATTAAAATATATTTTAGTATTTTACTAATTTGTTTAATTTATATCTGTTTAACCCCAGAGACGCCATCGTTTCCATCTACCTCTAAAAAAACAACAAGATTACAAGTAATCTTCATGTCAAAATTCACTTAAATAATTTCAGCTATTCGACAAGTATAGTTTAATATACACTTATACATATAAATAATACAAAATTATAATTCATATTGATTTAATTTCTGAACATTATTATTATTTACAATCCATAGAATGTGAACAACATTCAGAGATATGTATATTTACTTTTAGAGTTCGAAAAACTCTTATACAACAGCTTTGTCTGTCCGTCCATCCGTCTGTCTGTTATACAACTTTCAACTCAAAAACCGTAAGAGCTAGAGACCCGCGGTCAACGCCATTCGACTCAGCATAGTCGATATATCCCCGAAATGACTATTACCTTTGATCTCTGACCTCAACGTCACGTGATACCATCTTTCAACTCAAGAACCGTAAGAGCTAAAGACTCGCGGTCAACGCCATTCGACTCAGCATAGTCGATATACCCCCGAAATGACTATGACCTTTGACCTCTGACCTCAAGGTCACGTGATATCATTTTTTCGAACTTAAGATTTACGGCAATTCATGGCTGTTTCTCATTTGTTTAATTGTCAGTTCACAAAAATAGGTGGTTGCATTCGAGTAATAACTATTTTTGAAGTGAACAATAGTATCTATGGGCAGATGGCACTAGCATTATTTATATCATACAAAAAATATAGAATGTTTTGAAAAACGTTCTTGCACATTCATAGGATTCTTCGTTACTGCATACCATTTGAATAGCAATCAAATACTTAAATGCAATATGCAGTATATTTTACATTCTCGTAGCCATTCGAATGTCTGTTAATGTGTATTTAATTTATGTTTCAGCAAGCTCTCTAAAATAACTTTCTCGTCGCTCCTTTGTTCGGGCTGTTTATGTTAAAGTAGGTAATGATACTTTTAATGTTCAATTGTCATTGTCTAACCACTATCACATTGATTTGTATAATTCTCCAGAATGAGGTAAACTAAAATAAATGTAAAAAAAATATATTGATTAGGTACATTCGCCTAAAACTAACGCAATTTTCGTTAACTTATATTTAATAGACTCTCATTCTTGTTATTATTTTCAGCATGAAATATAAACGTATATTTACATTGAAGGAACCAACAAATCAAATAAATTCGAAACCTTTTCTAATCGGTCCTACCTTAGAAGCATTTAATAATTTTCACGTCATATTATGTCGTCATGTGTTGACGTCTTTATTATTATGAAGACTTACTGACAAAACTGGACATTGCAACAGCATCTTCAAGATTTATGACCTACCATTCAATCTATCCTAATATTATAAAGCTGAAGAGTTTATTTGTTTGGTTGAACGCGCTAATCTCAGGAACAAACACTAAAATAATTGTTCAATTCTAACCAGTATGTTCAAATTAAAAAAATATTTTAGTGTTAGATGGCCTATTTATCGAGGAAGGCTATAGCCTATAGGCTATATAACATCACGCTACGACCCACGGGAGCGGCGCAGTAACGATAAACGCGGATGAAGCCGCGGACACATCTAGTTAAACATGAAATAACACCTAACAGAAACCAATATTTTCAAACGGTTGTTCAGCAATCACCATAGTCATACTCTGGCCTCCCAATACACATCCCTATGACCACGTCTCAATGTTACACACTGTAGTTATACGCAGCATAAACTGCATATTATCTATTACATTATTCAGGTACATTTGTAATAACATAAACACATATATCGTCGCTGATAGTCCAAAAGCTGATAGTCTTGCATTCAGTGGCGTAGCGTGGGTGACAGCAGAAGAAAATTTTGCCGCCCTCTTAATCAGGTATTTCAATTAAAAAGACTGCAATATACAGAAATTCTAAAGAACTTTTCAGCAAGAACAGTAATTATTGTGTATTATACATTTGCCCATTCCTCTTGTTCGTCATGAAATGGTTAAAATATTTACAAGGTATTATTATTATATACTGTAAAATTTTGCTGCCCCCTAAAAGTGCCGCCCAGACTACGCTACGCCACTGCTTACATTGCCTTATGCCTAGTCTGTAAAAGCAAAATTGAGATTTCTTGGCTCCAGGTAAACGATAGGGATTTTTAGTGCTTAAAGTCAAGAAGAATGAAATGTTCCCAAGTCCCGAGTTCGTTTTAAATGCAGGGAAATAGTTCTCTAGAAAATAATTTTTATCCTTCTCCTGTAAAATTTGCGGAAGGAACGTATATTTGACAATGTAAGTTACGGGGTATTGGACCATCAACAACGTTATTCTACATTCAAACACTCGTCACACATCATGCCACTGCGCATGCTCCATGCCTCGCTGTAGGCGCGCTCTTAACAAAATATTCTGTGGCTTTTCGCTCTCTTTCTGCATGTGCCCTTTCATATGCCTGTTGAGTGCACATTTCTGTATGAACGCTTGGTCGCACAGTTGACACTTGTGCGGTTTTTCGCCCGTGTGTATCATCCGATGATTCCTCATATCCTTCCGCGCCATAAAGCGTTTGGCACATATATCGCAGGCGTATGGACGTTCCCCTAAAAAAAAAAAAAAAATTTTATTTGTTTTCATCCCAATTTACTTAGATTTATTAAGACTTGGATGAAAATGACTTTGTAATCTTTAAATATGAGCATATGTTTTGTTTCTTATCTAGTATTTTTTTTAATATTCCGTTATTAATTATCAATAACAGAATATAAAAAAAGTTACAAATCAGTCGAGAAATTGGGTGAACATACATAAAAATTGAATATGTAATATACATACAAGTATATTACTTAAGTAGGTAAGTATGTTAAACAATTTCTGGACTGACTCAGATATAGATAGATAGATGTTTTTTTAATTATGTATAAATTTTTGTCGTTCTATAGTAATTCAGTCTACATAATATATAATGGTTTTCAGCTATATTTAATAGAACTCATCAATAGTAAACACTAAATTAGCTACACTAAATTGGGATACTGTTGATGTATATCTATATATTAATACGTGAAGCAAAAACTTTGTACCCCTTTTTACGAAAATTGCGCGGACGGAGGAGTATGAAATCCGGCACAGTTTATATGGAGAAGGAGGGACGAAACCTAATATTTTTATAAAGTATGTAATAGAAATACATTAAATTGATGAAAAAACACTACACGCACAAAACCATGCATTTGACAATCGCGTTCGTAGTATTTCGGCATTGTTCGGCTGATGTCGTAGACTTCTTCGTAACTGTGGTTATATGTGTATGTGAAGTAGGTGACTAAGGTCCGATTTTTCAATTGCCTGATAACTTTTATCTGGTGAATATATTTGACATTTTGTCGGCTTTTCTATAGCAAAAAATGTCAAACTGCCATATTTATTCCTCTGATAAAAGTTATCCGACGATTGAAAAATCGGCCCTTAATGAAAGGGTATAGTTATAGTTATAGTTATAGATAATAAAACCTTAACAAAGATCAAACTTAAAAAAACAATTATGGTCGGTTTTCGACCACTTGGCAACCGCTAGTACATATAAATACCTGTATGCGTTCTCATATGAACCACCTTGAAGCTTTGACATTTAAATGTTTTATCACAGTATTCACAAGAAAATGGTTTATCCGCTGAGTGGGATCTCATGTGTTTGAAGAGATCGCTCTGAAAATAAAATAATTACAATATTCATAAAATCTGCGTCATTAGTAGTTAAACAATAATTTAATAAAGATAAGAGGGTAGGTACCTTGACATAAAACCTCATATCACATAATTGGCACGCTATATTTTTAATCCCAGTATGTCTGATTAGATGTATTTTAAGATTGCCAGCTTGAGAGAATTTTTTGCCACACTGTCCACAAATATAATTCTGTTCCTTATTGTGAGTTTTTATATGAGTCTGAAATAAACAATTGCAAAGAATGAAAAATCTGAAAATATTAGAAATGAGTTTATTTTATACCATTAAAACGGCAAACATGCATGCGGGCCCGCATACGTTAGCATTAAACGAGAGACGGGTAAGGGAACAGGGCATGTCGATACGAAAGTTAAAAAAGTAATATAAACTGATAATTTTAATTTATAAAGGAAAGCCAGGAAATAAATTCAAACCGTGGTTCTATAATTCAGTAAAAAAATACAGCTTTCTATGTTATGCACGATAATGAGCAAAATATTTTTGTACCTAGCAGAAATGAAATTAAAGTGCCTGTCCCTAGAACATTTACACGCTTTTAATACAGTGCCTATAAAAAGCTGGTAAGCTTGAATGTTCAAATGCGCTCATCTTAAAAACTACAGTACGTTTTAGCAAATTCTTGGTCGATAGATAGCTCATTTATTAAGATAGGTAGAGTTGGTAGCCTTATATAACATTTACACTAAAATACAAACTCTCACCTTCAAATTATATTTCTGCACAAACTTCGCATCACATATATGACAAGCATGCTTCTTCACACCCGCATGTATCAATTCATGATTCTTCAGGACATTGAGGTAAGCAAAGTTCTTCCCACATGTCAAACACTGGTACTTCCTCACACCGGTGTGTGTCCGTGAATGGCTGTTTAAGTTGCGCAGTGTGGGGAATGTCTTATCACAGTGATCACACTTGATGTCTGGCTGGAAGATCAGAGATGATGGAATTAGTCATGTCCTGCATCTGAGGAGAAAGAAAACGTAGTGTATGACTGTGAGGTGCTTGATCAAGGATAAGATGATGTGAGTGGCCAATGTACTATCGACTTGGGCGACGGATGACCACTCCTAAGGTTAAAATCGCATAGCAGGCCAACACTTGGTACCCGGGAGGGCGGAGTCACTTGAAGTCAACATGTGCAAGCGAATTTTTTTCTGAAATGGTCACCCGTCGTTCAAGTCGATAGTACATGAAATTTTTTAATAATTAATGTTTCTGAAATATTTTTCAGAGCAATGTGTTATACACTGAAAATAAATTTCGAATTTTTGGATTAGTTGAATATATTAATTGTACATGCAGACAGTACCACAAGATTTGAAAGAGAAAAAGAAACCTAACATGATCTTCAACGTTATGACATAGTGTGTTTTAAATGTGATCAATGAAAACGAATAAATCAGCATTTAAAAGAGAATTCCACTTTCGAATATACACCTAGATAGGGCATAACTTTCAGGTCGAGTAAACAAAACATAGATTATTTTTTCAGAATTGTATCCATAAAATGATCGATATTCAGAACTAATTTCAAAGCAACATAAATAAGTCGGTTGGAGTGTAGCAAAGGTTGTGCAACTGTTTAGGACTTAGAAAATATTTCATAAAATTGAAATACTCTTAAATCATTGTTTTCTTTATTCTAACCTATAAAACGAAAAATTTACAAGGCAGAAATATGGTTACTTTTCACCCCGCTACACGATCGAAAACTCAAAAAATTTAATTTACCAAATTTCGAATCCCTGAGGAAAATATTTTGTCTTTTTGTACTATATGAACGACTCACAGGACTTTAAATTCTATTAAGTTAATGTTTTCTTTATTCTATCCTAAAAAACTACTAAAATAAGCCGAAAGTAATCTTGGCACTTTTTGTCTATGATGAGTGGTTCTCCAGATAATTGCCGCTTTTGGTGCGCCATCACGACTCAGAGCACACCTACTCTGTTAGGTTAGGTTAGAAGGCGGAGGTGAGAGCGTAGCTCCCGCCGTAGCCTCCGATGGTTTTTGTTTTGTGAACCACCCGGAAAAAGGAGCCTAGCCAGGCGGGGCTCCGTCGGCTCAGTCTCTTTGAATTGCTCAAATACGCAGAGCTTACATCACCTCGGTTGAAATTCGGCAACAAAAAGCATTGATTATCTCATAAACCACTCATCCTAGACAAAAAAAGCCAAGATGATTTTCGGCTTATTTTTAGTCGTTTTATAGGATAGAATAAATAAAGAAAACAACAATTTAAGAGAATATAAATGTTTATGAAAAAAAAATTACTACCGAGTCGTTCATATAATACAAAAAGACATGAGTATTCTATCGTGTCTTCTTTGTAAATTTTTCGCTATCTCTAATAATTTCACAACAAAAGCGATTCAAATTTTATCGTCGTATTAAAAATGCCGATTATCTCATAAACCACTCATTTTAGATAAAAAATTTCAAGATGACTCTCGTCTTATTTTTAGTCGTTTTATAGGATAACATTAAAAAAACAATGATTTAAGAGAAATTTTATTTTTAAGAAATAAAATTTAAGTCCCAAAAAATGCACACCTTTGCTACACTCTGAGCAATAAGTCTGTAGCAAAATGTAAAATGTGTCATTACAAATATTTACTATAACTTTTGCGTATTTTGTTTCCAATTAACGAATGGCGTATTTATTTATTCATGTGATCGCCTCGCTACTGTCATTGTGTTGAATGCCGTGGGTTTGATTCAAACTTGGGACTAAAATAATTATGTCAAATCCACAATTACTAATTATAATTCTTTATGTTCACTGTTCGAATCTTTGATGAATCTTCTGCATTACAGATATTAATCCAAGAAGTCTTCTATAGAAATATATTTATTATACCTTTTTTCCAAAATGATTTCTCATGTGTGCTTCAAAGTTTTCATATTTTTGAAATGATTTGTCACATTTTGGACATTTCATTCTTGTTCTTTTCTTTAAAGGTCTTGCTAGTTCTCGTCTGCTTCGTATTCTCCTGAAATATTCAAATGGTTAAATTAAGCAAACAATTATAGTGTTACGTGCTGGGTTCGACGGCAAACCGACAAAAACACGTTTTATTCAGACACACAATTAAATTTAAAACACAACAAACACTATACCACACTTTTTCACTGTACTGCTTCAAACTCCGTAGTATTTCCGCTTCCGTTCGCTTCGATGAACACTTGACCGCTTACGATTGTAAACTGACTCGGCGGTGCGCGTGCGCCCTATTTATACGCGGGTAAAGCGCTTCTAGAGCTTTCCAGCTACGCCGTACTCGGCGTGTAAACAGCACGATGCTTCGAGAAAGTACCAGCATTCTCTCTAAGATTCTCGTACCGTACTACGCAGTTCCGTAAGATGTCAATAGATGGCGGTGTAAACTATTAGACGGAACCGCCGAGTCCCTCCCACAATGCCGAGAGATGTCACTGGGCGTAACACTGCCCCCCTCTTAGACATGTTCGTCCCGAACATTGTTGGATCCGTAGTAGCGTGCCAATCGATCCACATGAACGATCTTTGGTGTACCCCGTGGTCCTTTCTGGATCCGGTAGGTGACGTCATTCATCTTAGTGACTATGCGATAGGGTCCATCCCATTTTGCCTGCAACTTAGGAGATTTTCCTTTGCTGCGTGCCGGATTATGTAACCACACCAGCGATCCTTCCTCGAAGCCTTTATTGTTCGCCTTCCGGTCGTAACGGGTCTTCATCCTCTCAGACATCTGCTGACCGGTCTGTCTGATGTGCTCGTATACGTCATTCATCCTGTTGCGCAAATCATTCGCATAATCTGTTATGCTGCGTGGAGATTCAGGTGGGATGCCGGTGATCAAGTCTGCAGGTAATCGTAGTTCCCTTCCGAAGTTAGCGAAAGCAGGTGTTACTGATGTGCTTTCGTGAACGGCACTACGGTATGACAGGAGAAACGGTTGAATGTGTTTGTCCCAATCCCTTTGTTTGCTTTCTACAACTTTTGCCAGATATCTTTCCAGAGACTGGTTAAATCGTTCAACCATGCCGTCTGATTGCGGATGATAAGCGGTCGTTCTCGTTTTGTGGGTACCCATCACCCGGCATGTCTCCTTAAATACTTCAGACTCGAAGTTCCGACCTTGGTCACTGTGTATCTCTAAGGGCACCCCGAAACGACAAAAGACTTCGTGGACTAGCTTGTCGGCGACCGTAGATGCCTCTTGATTGGGAATCGCAAACACTTCCGGCCACTTTGTGAAGTAATCCATGACCACCAAGAAGTACTTGTTCCCACTTTGGCTTTCAGGAAACGGTCCGGCAACATCTAAAGCTATACGTTCCCACGGGGCTCCAACATTGTACACCTCCAATGCACCCCTGCTGCGAGTGTGTGGCCCCTTCACGGCAGCACAACTCGTGCATTTACGGCACCATTCCTCAACGTCTTCTCGACAATGGATCCAATAAAATCGTTCTCGGATCTTAACCAGAGTTCTCTTAACTCCCATGTGACCTCCCGAACTCCCATTATGATAGAGTTGTAAAACTTCCGGTACCTTGAGCTTTGGCACGACCATTTGCAGATGACACTTGTCACCTCGCGCATTCTCCCATTTCCGGCACAGAACTCCATCCTGGATAACCAAGCTTTCCCACTGTGCCCAATAACTCTTGGTGGTAGGGCTCATTGCCGCAACTTCACTCCAGTGAGGTCTCGATACACCTGTTTTCTTCCATTCGAGGATGGGTCTTATGTCTTTGTCTTCTTGTTGCGTTCTCTGCAAAGTTTCCTTCCAGTCTTCGCTAAGATCCGTCCTCAACATCCTCACTAGTCCTTCCTGCTTAGCCTCTTGCCTGGCGCAGTGCTTACACTGGTCAGGACACGGTCTACGTGACAGGGCATCCGCATTACCATGTGACTTGCCACTACGATGCTGTATTACGAAGTCGAATTCCTGTAGTTGTTCAATCCATCTTGCTACCTGTCCTTCTGGGTCTTTAAACTGTAGTAGCCATTTCAATGCAGCGTGGTCAGTTCGCAGGTGAAATTTCCGTCCCAACAAATATTTACTGAAGTGCTGCAATGTCTTTACGACAGCTAGAAGTTCCCTTCGTGTGACACAGTAGTTCCTTTCAGGTTTGGATAGAGCCTTGCTGAAGTACGCTATTACAATCTCATGCTCTCCTTTACGTTGAGATAACACGCCACTAATGCCGGTGTTACTGGCATCTGTATCTACTACAAATTCATGTTCATTGTCGGGATAGCCTAGAATTGGTGAATTACACAGATGTTCCTTCAGCTTCTGAAATGCGACGTCACAGCTCTCATTCCAGCAGAACTTTATCTTATCCTCGGTGAGCTTATGCAGAGGCCGGGCGAAGTCAGCAAAGTTCCTTACAAACCGTCGATAGTAGGAGCACAAACCAAGAAATGCCCTGACTTGTGTCTTGTTCTCCGGAACTGGCCAGTCCTTGACAGCAATGATCTTATCCGGGTCCGTTTGGATGCCTTCTTCGGAGACCACATGTCCTAAGAAGTTCACTTGCCGCCTGAACAACGCGCATTTCTTTGGACTTAACTTCAGGTTGGCTCCTCGAATCTTCGAGAGAACGCGTTCCAGGTTGCGAAGGTGATCCTCGAAGGTGCGTCCTACTATGATAATATCGTCCAAGTAGACCAGGCAGGCGTCTCCAATCAATCCAGTAAGTACCCGTTCCATCAATCTCTCAAAAGTGGCAGGGGCATTACACAATCCAAAAGGCATGACGTTAAATTGCCACAATCCTTTGCCTGTGGAGAATGCTGTCTTCTCCTTATCTCGAGGATGTATCTCGACCTGCCAGTAGCCACTTTTTAGGTCTAGTGTAGAAAACCACTTCATCCCCGTTAGCGTATCCAGAGTGTCGTCAATCCTTGGCAACGGGTAACTGTCTTTCTTTGTGATGTCATTTAGCCGACGATAGTCCACACAGAAGCGCATGCTGCCATCCTTCTTCTTAACCAAAACCACTGGTGAACACCATGGACTGGACGAAGGCTCAATCACACCTTCTTTCACCATACCCTCGATCATAGTGTCAACTTCATGTTCCCGTGCCACTGGTACACGTCTTGGTCGCTGGCGGATCGGTACCTCATTTCCTGTGTTTATTTTGTGTTGAACTAGGGCAGTCTTGCCTATGTCAGCATCACTTGTCGAGAAGATGTCGGCAAACCGGTTTAACATCGTCTCAGCCTTGTTCTTTTCTTCTCTCGACAGGTTATTCTCGCAGTCCTTCAAGAGAGAAGATACGTCGTACCTTGCCCCTTGAACTTTGGCGTTGGTAGGCTGTTCATGGCATCTACGCATCCAAACTGCTCCTTCACAGGTGCCCAATATCGTGCCCTTCTTGAGTACCAGTTCTTTGTCGCTTGGGTTCAGTGCACGTACCGATGTAACGTTGGTATTCCTAGCCAGAGTGCGTGCAATCTTCCATGAAGCATCGTTGTCCAAGCCTTCTATAATTACACATCGATTTTCCTGATCAGAATTCCTTGGCAGACAAACCGGTATGATTGTTTCCGACCTCGGACGAAGTACTACTTTCTTCAGGCAGTACACTTTGCCTGATGATGCGCCCTCCATGAATACTTCTTCTGAGCCACACTTCAATACTCCTTGACTAACGTCGATCTCACAGTGATGCTTCCGTAAGAAGTCTAAACCCAGGATGCAGTCGTCCACTATGTCAGCCACGATGACGTTGTGGCGGTAAATTTTATTACCCAGTTTCATGTCCACCCCCTTCTCACCTCGGACGGTTATGTGCTGACCGGTAGCTGTTCTTAGATGTATACATTCATGGTTCCCGTAGTAGTCCCCAAGAAACCGTCTTGCTAGTCGGAAACTGACGACTGTCCGAGAAGCTCCAGTGTCCAATGTCATCTTGCACGGCATTCTGTTAATTTCGCCTTCGATAATCAGGCTGTTTCCGTCACACGATTGTGAGATCGAGATCCTTGGGGCTCTCCTATCACTAGCCAGCACCCGCCCCGTAGTCCTGGCGTCTACTCGTTTCCCTGCTGTTGTTGCCCGGCAGGCACATCAGGTGTTCCTTCTACCGGCGACTGGTTACTGCTGCGTGGACTCCTTCGCTTCGGGCAGCTCAACCTGATGTGGCCTCTCTCACCGCAGCTATAGCACCGGGGCGAAGTCGACACTTCCCTGATACGGTGAGCTCGATCATCCCGTCGTACTGCTTCCACTTCCAGAGCGTGGGCTAGGGCGTCCTTCAGATTTTTGAAATGTCCGAGTCTCACTGCGGCCCTAACCTCCAGGTCTCGGATCCCGTCGGTGAAAGCTTGAACGAGGTTTCCGTCGATGAGCGCAGGTGAGGACTGGTACGCCTTTCGAACCAGCTTCTCCACCTCCAGGGCCCACTGCTGCAAGGTTTCACCAACACGTTGCGATCGGTCTTTCAGCTGGGCGCGAAACACGTGTTCCAGATGTGCGTCGCCATATCTCGCTTCTAATGCCTCCAACAGCTTTTCGTACGTGATGTCTTGACCAAGCGCCTCTAACACAGTCAAGGCCTGGTCACGAAGCCCCAAGGTGAGAGCAGTCAGAGCCTGTTCTTGTGTCCACCCGTTCGATTTCATGACGGCCTCGAACTGTATCTTATAGGCTGACCATGACGATGATCCGTCGAATGGTGGGACTTTAAAGCCTCGTGGTGAAGACGCCACAACCGCAGGTGCCACGATCCCATCGCCAGCCTTGAGCCCACGTATCGTTTTCTCCACTTCGGCGATGCGACTTTCGTGGCGTTGGACTTGCTCTTTCACCTCCTTCATCTCCTTGCCAACCGTTGCGCTGAGGTCTTTTAACATCATCAGCTGCTCCTCCTGGCGGCGCATACCCTCCTCCTTATCGCGTTGCAGCTGTTCCTCAAGGCGGCGTGCCTGCTCCTCCTGGCGGCGTGCCTGCTCCTCCTGGCGGCGCATGCCCTCTTCCTTATCGCGTTGCAGCTGTTCCTCGAGGCGGCGTGCCTGCTCCTCCTGGCGGCGCATGCCCTCTTCCTTATCGCGTTGCAGCTGTTCCTCGAGGCGACGTGCCTGCTCCTCCTGGCGGCGTGCCTGCTCCTCCTGGCGGCGTGCCTGCTCCTCCTGGCGGCGTGCCTGCTCCTGCATAAACGCCATTAGAGTCGCGAGGTCGGGGTTCACCGGCGAGTGAGCTGCACTAGATGGTTCCGCTGCAGCCGCGGAGTCACGTGATTCACCTGACGTCGGCGAGGGGGCGTCTCCAAAGCGCCTCTGGTCCACATCTTGCTGGCGCTGGTTCCTGGTACGCACCCCTTCCACTTCCTCCTTCGGTAGTACTGGCATATTCTTACCTTACTTCTGACACCAATTGTTACGTGCTGGGTTCGACGAATAAGAATATAAACAATATTACCGACAAAAACACGTTTTATTCAGACACACAATTAAATTTAAAACAACAAACACTATACCACACTTTTTCACTGTACTGCTTCAAACTCCGTAGTATTTCCGCTTCCGTTCGCTTCGATGAACACTTGACCGCTTACGATTGTAAACTGACTCGGCGGTGCGCGTGCGCCCTATTTATACGCGGGTAAAGCGCTTCTAGAGCTTTCCAGCTACGCCGTACTCGGCGTGTAAACAGCACGATGCTTCGAGAAAGTACCAGCATTCTCTCTAAGATTCTCGTACCGTACTACGCAGTTCCGTAAGATGTCAATAGATGGCGGTGTAAACTATTAGACGGAACCGCCGAGTCCCTCCCACAATGCCGAGAGATGTCACTGGGCGTAACAATAGTAAGAACACTTTAGGTTCATAAAAAACAAGTTATTTTAGCATTAGTTTGATCAAACAAAATTGCAATGGTATTGATCCTGCAACTAGCCTAAATGTAATTTCAGTAACTTTAGTAAAGTCACTAACTACTGTATGGTAGTTAGTGACTTTACTGTGACATTCATAAGTGTTACTTAGTGACATAAATAAAGAAATGATTTTTAGCTTTGAGAATGTTGGGACAAATTGATTACTGAAATTTTAAATGATATAGAGGATACTTTATGGTTCTGAACTAACTACTTGAATCAGCAAGCACATGTTCAGTTCAGTAATAGGTACCTATAATTGTTGCAGCCTTTTACAGGTAGAGTATAATAAGGAGTGTAGTAAAACTAGTAATTAAAAAAAGTGGCTGTGTTTCTTGCTTGTTCTTCTCATTGCTTTAATTCCTTATAATATCAGCCCTGTATTAAACTGTCCCATTACTGGGCACGGGCCTCTTCTCTGAGAAGGGTTAGGCCATATTCTATCACGCTGCCTGGCCCAGTGCGAGTTGGCAGACTTCACATATCTTCGAGAACACTATGGAGAACTCTCAGACATGCCTTACTATGTTTTCCTTCACCATTAAAGTGAGCGATAATTAAGTATTTAATACGCACATAACTTCGAAAAGTAAGAGATACGGCCTTGGGGATCGAACTTGAGACCTCTGCATGCCAGTCCAACGTTCTTCCACTAGGCTATTGCTGCTAATAATTGCTTTAACTCCTTGCTTTCCTCAATATGGCGACAGGTAATGTTACTTCATAGTATGATTAGTTAATGTAAGCAAACAATCATTAGGGTAAAATCAATAAAGATATTATGATTTTGATATCATGTTGAATTAGACATATAAAATAAATTATAGATTACCATACTGTGTTTACCTGATAATTTCAGCAGGTTCCATTGTGTTATCATCCAGTACTTCATTGTTTGTAGCAATGTCCTGACTGAGCATATCAACAGTGATTTCAGCTCCATTAACCTCTATCATATCATTATCATTTATTTGTGCCTCAAGTTTCACCTGTTGCTGCTATAATAAAATAACACAGAATGAGAATTGAGAAATCTATCTAGTATTAAACTTTTTTTATACTAGGTATAATAATACTAATACTTACAGCTATTATTTGAGATATTTTATTTTTTTACAAGCTCTAAGCTGTACTTATATATTATGATAGACACAAAAAGATGGCCTTTAAAATAATTATTTTATTGTGTCTGGTTGCCTACTAATTAATATTGATAAGTTTAGCAACGAGAATATATAATATCATATTATTAAAAGAAGTGTGTTTGTGTCTATATTAACCCTTTGACCGCCACATTAAAAAAGTTAAAGAGTGCTTTTGGCGCTTATGCACCTATGCGCATGTGTGCATATGGCACATAACAAGTTAAGATAAATTTACCTCCTCCAGAACTTGTTGTTTTAAAACAACATTGGAACGGATGACTGATTGTTTGAAATAATATGTTTTGTTCAACAAGTCCACACAGGCTTGACATACTTGTCTTGGTAAAGTGTCCTCCTCTGAAACCTTAAACAAAATAAACACAATTAGCTAAATAGTGTAGAAGTTTATGTGCTCACCACTACACTGATAGTATTCCTAGTGAGTTCCGAATTAAATTCCCTATAATGATACATGCACATGATAACTGTGTGCTGTGTGATCCACAAATAGCGCTGTTCCGAACAACAAAACGTTATTCATTACTTGAAGTTTGCTCCTAATATGTTGTTTTTTTCAATTACAGCTTGAGAAAAATGTGTTCTGTATAAAAAGCAAATAAACTATTTATTTGAGGTTGGATAATAATATGAACCGTAAGTGCCGACTGAAGTGAGAAAATAGTAGTTGAAATATAGGTTTGATATTCATACTATTTTAAAACAAAACAGCTTACCTCCACAGACGTACAAAAATTAAATACCTCAGCTGTACAAACCATGAACAGATCTTTCATTGGTCCAACGTCTGATAAACAAGTACGGCATATTTTCTTAAAATCTAAAATTTTATCCATGTTGTAACCAGTTTATTTAGTCATACTATAAAACACATGTAATATGTTTGTACTAAAAGCGACTGAAAGACTGAAACAAAGAGTATACTAAGACTGAAATCCAATCTTAAACAAACAAGGTAGGTTACTGGCATTCGATTTTGACTGATTTGACAGTTCAATGTGATGTTTGTAAGGTTTGATATGAAAGGCAATGCAATATACATTTATTTATAAAACTATACTTGCTGTGAAATATATATGCTATCCAAAAACGTAACAGGATAAGTTCTATCCTTAATGAAATGATAACATGTAATTAAGAAGTAATTAATTCTGTAAATTTTAAAATTTTTTAAGAAAGGGATAAGCCTTTGAATAAAATATTCAAAAGTTTGCTTCAGACTTATCTTCTTTCCGTTTGCCCGTTACTGTTATTGACATTGACTCTTTACAGTTGATATTTTCACACTTGATGTCTTGATAGTTGACTTTTATAAGAATTTTTAAATCAGTTTATGCATAGATTATACACTTAAACTGGAAAGTTTAAGCTTTTATGTAGATTTAAAATGGTTAATTGTTCAGTATCTACTTGTAAAAAACGATCATCTACTTCGAACATGCGAGCTAATGGCATTTCATATCATATGTAAGATAAATAAAAAGTATTTTAGTAATTGCACTGTTGTTTATGTTTACATCAACTTATATTATAGTTACTAGTTACCAAAATGCGTTTTTAACACCATCTGTTGCTCAGGTTATACAGTGCAGAAAACGTTATTAAGTATATAAATGGTCCATAAAATTTTTGTTTACTAAACATTTACAGATTTCCAAAGGACTTATTATGGCGAAAACAATGGATAAAATTTTGCAATAATGGTCCAGTCTGGAAACCATTTCGTAACAGTGTTATTTGCTCAGAACATTTCACAAATTCAAGCTGGGTGTCATTATCTAATAAAAGGAGGAGACTTGTTGATGGTGCCATACCTACTGTTTATCCAGAATTAAGTGATGGTGCCTCTGCTGTAAGTATAATAAGATTGAAAATTGAAAATGGTCTGGCTAACGGCAAATTTTTAAGCTCATCTTCCTCATTTTCTCAAGCTGCTTTTCATAATAATTAATCGTAATCAGTATGACAATGAAATTATTATTATTATTATTATTATTATTATTATACATTTAAACAGGCAGGCAGTTGAGACAACTGATGATGCCCGTATCTCGCACTTCTACTCGCTTTCACTTGTAGCCAAGTGTTTGTCCAGTCGGTTTTTAAACTTGTTAATGTTGTCAGCTGCGATGAAATGCATAAATATTCCAATTTAGTTAAAATTAGAATTTAATTTTAAACCAGATTATATTTCAAATCACAGATAAAGTTGAGTAAAACACTGCATCTTTATTTGATCTATCCAACCAGACTTGCTAAATTAGACTGATATATTTAATAAAATTAGTCAAGAACTACAATTGGATGAACTTTTGATTATTTATGTCTCTTCTATCTATATTTGTTGATCAACTTACTTCTTTGTCTATAGCTACAATAGCAACTTTATTATGCTTATACATACTTCACATTTTTCATTTGTTGATCAACTTACGACTATGTCTTACTGTTATATGACTTTTCGAAATTATGTGCGTATTGATTGACAATTATCGCTTGCTCTGTGCCTCAGAGAGCACGTTAAGCCGTCAGTCCCGGCTGCCATGAACATCTATAGCAGTCGTTATCGGGAGAGTGTCGACACAAAAGATCCCACTGGGTCGTAGTGTAGCCGGTCTGCACTGACTGGCCCCCACATAAGATACACACTACTATGTCTAAAGCTCAGTGCCTAGATTCAAGAAACTAGTTGTTTTAGCTAGAGAAAATATTTATTTTTATTTTTTACAAGACCTAAATATTTTACCAATCTGGCAGAGTAAATAACATTTGCCTATTATTTAATCTGCCATTATACAGATCTTTCTAAACTAAAATAAAAATATATTATTAATACTCTTTCTTAAACTTTTGCAGGATACTAGTTCAAAGGAGACAGAAGAAAATAGGGGCAAGATTATTTTAGGACCAGGTCAAATACCTACACCATCACAAATAGAAAAATTAATTAATGTCCATCCACTAATCAGGAAACTTAAGCAACAATTGGACTTGAAACATAAAAAAGTCAAAAGACTCCAATCTAAAGTTCTATATATTAGAAATAAACTGATTAATAAAGAGGCACTTTTAAAAAAGTTGAATTTGGAATGTATAAACTATAGGAGAATGCAGTCACGAATGAAGAAAACATGTTTACATAGTGCTAAGCATTCAAGGAATCAAATGATACCATCTGTAAAAAGAGTTATGGTTATAAAAAGAGCCTTATTTAACACTCGTCAAAAAATTCATAAACTGGCATGCAGCCTGCCTGATGGTAAACTGTTACCATAGTTTAAATATTATATGGTGTCATGTTCAAAATTATATTATTAAGCTACTATGACAAGGCATAAAGACTGTGTATTTCTATAAGTAATTCTGAAACTTCAAAAACTTAAGATTAGGAAATATTTACTGTGCACAACCAAAGAGCGCACAACCAAAGAGCGCGCAACAAAGAGGTAATATAAAATCTAATATGCATACTTATGAGTCATTTTCATAAAATGAAAATTAAATTTAAAGTAGTTCTAAACAAGTTGTATCACTATATTATTATTGAGGTCTTTCTAGTCTAACCACATTTGGCTATACTTCTATAAATTTATTGTTATCAATCGCAATCTAAATGATTATGCCTGCGACTTCGTCCACGTAAAGTTTAATGCGCCTGCGACCACATCTATATAGATAACAGCCCCCATATCTTCGGGTTTTATGAGTTCGGTATTCATGAAACGTATTTTATACAAGCTATTAAAGCGTAAAAACTGCATTAAACTCAATTTAATGTTTTTACGTGATGTTAGAATAAACAAACAGGCAAACATCTATTAGACTCCGACTTCTTTAAATGTTAAAACATTAACACAAATCTGGATATTTTTTAACAACAACTGTTAGTATTGACTAGATCCAAATACTCGTTTTAGTAAGAAAGTAGCATTGATGTAGTTTTTCAAAAATATCCTCTATGCACCGCTGCTGCCAGTGCCTAGCCAAAACGATAAGAACTCGACTAGTAAAAAATTCTAAAAAGCTACATATCTACTAGCATCACTAGCTAAATTCACGATACATGATATTATATTGGTTTGTGGTATAGCAATTAATAATGAATAGGTACATAAACACGAAAGTACAAAAGTTAGTGCCTTTCTGCTTAATGTATCATCCTGTGTATAACAGCCTATTTACAGTATTACACGCTTTATTATATATATACATATATTATTAATTTATTATATATAAAAATAATGCTGGAATATATTTTAAACCTATTTTACACGGTCTCGGGTCAACCGCCCAACTCAACTAAGGACATGTCGAACTTGGTTGAGTGGAAGCTAAAATTGATCATGTGGTCGTGGGTCGGATAACCAAATTGAGTTGACATCTAAACGACCTTGATTGCTAGCGATACGCTCGCAACTAAGGACGAATAGAAGGCGTTGAGTTGGCAAACCGAGCGTGTGGAAGCCTGTTGCCCAACCGCGCGTATTCATTTTGATCGAGGCTGCGCGAAGTGGACGCGAAATGGCGAGCGAGCGTGCAACATTGTCGTAATTTTTAGAACTATACAAAGCTCTTCCCTGTTTGTGCGACTTACGTTCGGATGATAAGCAGCGATAGCTCAGTGGGGAGATTAACAGACTGCTATGCAGAGGGACTCGGGTTCGAACCCACGTCGCGCACCTCTGACTTTCGGAAGACTTTTCGAAATAATGTGCGTATTGATCGACAATTATCGCCTGCTCCGTGCCTCGGAGAGCACGTTAAGCCGTCGGTCCCGGCTGCCATGAACATCTATGGCAGTCGTTATTGGGAGAGTGTCGACACAAATGATCCCACTGGGTCGAAGTGTCGCCGGTCTGCACTGACTGGCTTCCACATAAGATACATACATACGTTCGGATGATTATAAATAATATTACGCCTGTATTAAACTGTCCCATTGCTGGGCACGAGCCTCTTCTCACTGTCAGAAGGGTTAGGCCATGGTCCACGACACTGGCCTAGTGCGGGTTGGCAGACTTCACATATCTTCGAAAACATTATGAAGAACTCTCAGACATGCAGGTTTCCTCACGATGTTTTCCTTCTCCATTAGAGCAAGTGATAATTACCAACTATTAAATACACATATAACTTCGAAAAGTCAGAGATATGCGCCTTCGGTCCAAACTCGAGACCTCTGCGTGGCCGTCCAACGGTTTATCACTAGGCTATCGCTGCCATCTCTATATCTGATGATCATAGGGATAAAAATAAAAAAGCTAAAGCATGGAAATTGCTGGCAGACAAGTTAAAAGTTCTTGAACCTGCAGCAGATATCAAAGACGCATAGAACATAATATGCTTACCGCTTACAAAAGTAACTTATAAAATTAATATAATTATATAGTAGGTACCTACATAATAGATATGAAAGTATGTGTATAAATTAAATAAAGCTTTTTATTGAGAACTTTTTTATTAGGTAGATAGACAGTATGGGTACTGTTTTGCGTATTTGAAAGGGGTGCCATCGACATGAATACTGCTCGCCGTTCACGTTAAAACTGAAGTTGCTTCCAACCACGCGATCGTGTAGAACAGACGTGCAGTTTGATTGACACAAGTAAGGTCACGGTGATTGAACGGTTGACCCGACCGTGTAGCATAGGTTTTATTGTGAAACTTGTCTTATTTATTGTTTATTACTTAGGTTAGGTTTAGGTTACAATAAGTATATAAAACACGATGTTATGATAAGCCAAAACTAGTTTTTATATTTAAAACATTTAGGTACCATCATCATTATCATCATCATCATCAGGCTATAATAGTCTACTGCTGGACATAGCCCTCCCCTAATGAGCGCCATAGCGCCCGTTAGGGGAGGGCTGGTATGGTACCTAAGAACCGACAACCGCTGGGGTAAACGTGTTCTTAGGTACCATATTGTTCCAAAATATAAATCTGTCAAAAAAAAGTGACAAAAGTAAAGATTAAAGAGTATTTTAGGTGTCTTAACTAAGCTTTATAAAAATGAACTGATGAAATACATGTACTAGTTAAATGATCACTTGAACAATCATTAGTTTGTAACGCGTAATTTATTGCTTTAATAAATGCAGCTGCTGGCTGGAAATAAAATGTGAAATTCGTTTTTTTTTAATCTCTGCAATTCAACAGTCAAAAGAACATGCCTCTCGCCGGATGGTAAGCGGCTGTTGTAGCCTCTAATGGCTCTAAATATACCTGGCGCAAGCCCGATCCAAAGGAAAGGGAATTAAAGAATATACGAAAGGAAAGATAGTTATAGTTAGGTATGATTTTCTCCAAAACCTTTACTCACCGTGTGAAAAGCGGTAACAGTAATAAATCTCTTGCACCATTTTCCTTTCCGAGGGTGATACAATCAGCAACCTAAGTCTATTAATATCTGCGAGATTAGGATTGCCTCTGATGTTTCAAAATTATAGCAAATGTTAGTCTATAATATATAATATATAAAAGGTTAAAAGATAGTTGATTTAATTGCAGTTCAAGAATTCAATGTAATAATTAGGACCATTTCATTAATGTGTTTAGTTAATTTTTAACTGAAGGTACTTCCTTAGGCAAGCCGGTTTATTCGCACCGTCACTTATTTATTGGTAACCGAGGGATCTGCCAAACAAATTAAATATAAAAAAGAAAACATACCATAAAGAGTACTTGCATTACTATACATATTTGTAATAGCTTGACAGCAGATATAGTAAATGCCACAATTATTAGCAATGGTAAAAAGTGCAAAAATAAATAAAAACTGACATTGCGCAGATTGTTTTTTGTTGACACGGCACAATTATATTTTGTGTAATCCACAAATATTGGTTCCGAGTCCGGGTGTTCATTGTGTCCGTTATTTGAATGTTTGTAAGGTCCCGCGATACAGCAATTATACCTTTTTTTTTATGTGCATGCTATGGATTAAAAAAATTTTATTTCCATAGCTGCCTTGCCAGGCTCCTTGTATCAGGGGGCGCATTTCACGCTTTAGTAGTAAGAGAAGAGAAAGAGAAATAAATAGTTGTAATCCCTGTGGCTACCATAGTCTCAATCTTTCTGTGGCTCATACAGCTGAAACTTTAGTCAAAATTTAATACCAAACACTATGGGCAATGCAATGCCAAAGAGGATGGTTGTTTTCAACTAAAAATTATACAGAGACTTAAGATGAATTAAGATTTTCTAAATTATGTAATTTAGAAGATCTTGATAATGTGCGTATAAGCAACAGGTTTATATTGTATATCACTTCATTTTAAAATTTGCCTCAAACCACAGCTGAATGTGTCCCACAGGCACCGTGCTTTTATACGGATTAAATGTAACCTTTGTCACTCGCAACCTACAAATTATCTTTACTTATGATAAAAATCACGCCTACCAATTATCCCGTTGCTGCGTCAAAATATAATTAAACTGCGATGATTTTAAATAATATAATGTAAAGGTAGCGACATAAGTCGATAAACATTTGTGAAATCTTGAATTGCTTTATCACATACACACAATTATGATAATTTCTAATATTTTAAAAGGATTGTTATTTTAATTACAATTTATTACTATAGAACAATTATTAGACATTTCTTATTCATAAGATACTGTTAAAATGAATTAAATGTTTAGCTATTTATGTCGTTAACTGTACCTATATCTATCTAAACTATACCTACTATCTAAGAATATAAGAATTAGATACTTCAACTACATATCTAATCTAAACTACTCTACTCTATCTAAACTTACTATAAGTACTTTCGTAATACTATTTCGAAAAACATTCAACACGCATATACTTATACCTACACCCAACAAATCTATGTCACGAAATATTAAGTAGCGATTCCTCCGCGGACTAATTTTATTCCATTGTAAGTAGTCTTCAACCTAACATTAGACTTCGGGCACCTTCAGCCAAAAATCAACATCAAACGATGTCGAAGGGTTGACTAGAAGTGGTATTTGGATAAGATAAAAAAATACGATATGAGTAGGTAGACAATAAGCGCTATTTAACTACGTAGATACTTATTAATTATGTAATTTATATTAGGCAATAGGTAAGTAAAAGTAAGTACCTAGACACCTATTTAAAATTGTTTTGTTATGAATATTAAGTACCTACCTACTTATATAGGTATACAATACCTAACATATGAATTACCCCTTACAAAACATTTCATAACATGTTATTGACGTTATCAAATAATTGTTCAATTAGCGAGTTATACTTGTAGACACTTAAAAGCTATGCTATGTAGGTAAGTTGGTATATTAAATTGAAAGATGTGTAATGTTGTCATCGTCCAGTTTACATTTGTTTTCTAACATCAAAATTAAATCAATGACCTTTCGTACGGAAGAGCAGACACAGATATCACATTCTAAAACAAGTTTTACCTAACTGTAAATTTCTTTAGCCAACAATACAAACGTTTGTATACTTGATTGAAGATTCATTAAAATTATACATATTTATCTGCCGGATAAAGATCCAAGACCCACTACGTCATATTTAGCAGTCACACATAGTCATAGCAGCTGTGTGTGCATTTTAGAGGTTATACTTTATTAAATATCATAAAATTGATACAAATGTGTATTTAACTAATTCTGTATGTGAAAGTAATCTTATCAGTGGAATTTTAAATGCAAAGAATTATTTATTAGTAAATGAGCTATAGACGAGGTGATTGATCTAAGTGCAAGTGAACAGTTTATTTATTGTGAACAAACGCAGCTGATAATAGCACTTGTTACAGTGTAGCGAATCAGTGCCCACGTCGCTCTCGAATTCTCGATAAGGACAATATTCAGTCAGGAATTTTCAGTGTCGCGGACCGCTTGTGTGTTTACTGAACTGTTTCCGTTTCCTTTGTTTACGTGTTACACCCTCCAATACCAATTCAGATATGGGCTCTAAAGATACTAGTGACGAAGTTCCCGTTACGAAACTACCGAAAAATGAGAGAATTAACCATTTAAATGATATTTTTTGTGAAGAATTCGGATGTGAACCATTGTTTTTTGTTAGAGTGCCGGGCCGCGTCAATCTCATTGGTGAACACATCGATTATTGCGGCTACCCAGTGTTGCCTATGGCGTTGGAGCAAGATATTCTAATAGCTGCAGGATTATTAAATCGACCTGAACTTCATATTCGAAACGTTAATAATAAATATTGTAAATTTGATACTGAGATTAAAAGCTATGAAGATATTGAAATAATCCCCGACTCTAATGGGAAACCCTTCTGGTATAATTATGTATTATGCGGAGTAAAAGGAGGGCTGGAATTATTAAACGATAAAATCGATAACGGCCTACAACTCTGCGTTGATGGTATCATTCCTCCAGCGTCCGGTCTTTCAAGTTCTTCAGCATTAGTAAGTGCAGCATGCTTGGCCCTGTTGTATGCACAAAATGTTCACATAAGCAAAACTGAAATCGCATCATTATGTGCAAAAAGTGAGAGATATATTGGCACTCAAGGAGGCGGAATGGATCAGGCTATAGCTTTTTTGGCGCAGAAAAATTGTGCGCAATACATAACGTGGCAACCCTTAAAAGCTACACCAGTAGCCCTACCAGAAAATGCCGCATTTGTCGTAGCTCACAGCTTGGCAGAGGCTAATAAAGCCGCAACTAATGATTATAACCGCCGGGTGATAGAATGTAGGTTGGCAGCTAAAATTATAGCTACATGCGCAGGTGCAATTACTGATAAAAAAGTTATTACTCTTGGCCAAGTACAAAATAAACTTGATAACACGTTGGAAGATATGGTAAAACTTGTACATGAGTATTTGCCCAAAGATTTGTACACAAAGAGCTCAGTATGTGACATGTTGAACATTAATGAAGAAGAACTGGAGCAATTGTATTTCACAGAAAATACGAGACATTTAAGTGAGTTTAAATTGAAACAACGCGCTCTTCATGTGTATGAGGAAGCATTACGAGTTGAGGAATTTCGTAAACATTGCTCGCAGTCTGTTCAAAGTAAACACGGCTTCAATGGAATAAATGACACAAACGGATCTATTGTTCACGAGAATGGAAACAATGTCGACGTTATAAACATCCTTGGTCAGCTGATGTCCGACAGCCACAAAAGTTTGAAATATCTATATGAATGTTCTCATGCTAATTTAGATCGTCTGGTCAATTTATCGAAGGAAATGGACGTTGACTCTCGTTTAACTGGTGCGGGTTGGGGCGGATGTATTATAGCTTTATGTTCAAAAGAGAAAGTAGATGAATATATTGATATGTTACTAGAAAAGTTTTATGTAAAACATTGTAATAAAGATAAAAATGAAGCACGTTCATATGTATTTGCTACTACACCAAATCACGGTGCTGAAATATATGTTAACAAATAATAATGAAATAAATATGTACTTGGAATTAATTTTGTAAGAACGCTTTTATCCACCGTCGTGTAGAACGTAAAATTGTTTATACTAAATGTAACTTGTAAGTATCGATATTAATAAGTTAATTTGAAATTTACGTAAACTGTAAACACACGTAATTTATTAATTTTAAGTAAACCATATTTTTAAAAGGTGTCTATATACCTACTTCTAAATATTACGTCAAATCAACTTATTTTTAACATTTGTTGCATTTCGATTGCATTTATGAAATAGTCAAATTATATAGAGTTATAATATAATAGATGTTTTGAATAAGATTTGAATAAATGATAAAATATTCTTAAAAGAGTAATTTATTTCATCCTCATCCCCATGTAATTCAGCTTAATAAGTAAGTACTTACTGTTAGTTAGGGTTATTTTACGAGACACAAGTGTGTCATGTGCACACGTGCCTCGTAAAATCTGTCCCTCATATAAGTTATATTTACGAAAGAGTAAGATGTCAAGAAGTTTTGTATGATGCGCACTACCTACACAGAAAGCAAGTCACACGCTCTGAGGGTTTTAAATCTGTACCACCACACTATATTGCAAGCCCGACTCACACTTAACCTGCTTTCATAGTTTGCTGCGTTAAAGTTTATAGTGTAAACTTTACGGTGAATTCAAATCAAATCACTCCAAGTATAAAGCTTGTGCATCTTGCTTCCGTTTTTACGAATGAAAAAATATAGGAAAACTGTTTTGTCTTAGAAATATGTCATTTATAGTCGAATTTCTTCTATATTATTTTAACAAATAATAACAGAATATTTGTTATTCAGTGAATATCCTAACGCATATTCACTAAATAATAACAAAAACTAAATAACAAATATTCTGTGAACATTTAACCGTCTGCATATTATTAGGTATGACATTTTAAAAGATTAAGTCTCTGAAACGCGGGACACACACAAGGCGGCGTAGAATTAGCATTTCAGAAAATTTGAACGTGATTATGAATCTCAAGTGAGACTTTAAATGTAACTACACGTATTCATAGCCTTTGAAGTTTAGGTTTAACATGGTACATATTTATTGAATAAGTAATTGACAGAAGAATGTGTTCATGAGATTGTATCACATAAATTAGGGAGAAGCTCATTGCATCATCAAGGTTTCTAAATTGAGAATCACATGTCGAGAACGATAATTATATACCTACTCTACTTATGTACCTAAGTATTACTTACTTATACACTTTGTTCTATAACAAGTTTCCTTAATGCTATAATAAAAAAGTAGGAATTTGAACATAATAATAATATGATGTTAAGCATTTACCTAAATACAAGATATTTAAGTAAATACCTACTCTTTTCAGTTGAAAGTGATTTTATGTAATTCGATTCTGTAAAAAATATTTGAGAATACTCAATTGAGATATGCTAGTTCTCTTTATTCAGAAACTAGGGGTAAGTCTCTCGGAAGCCTTAAATAAGAAGTAGACACGGTTTATGTGCTTTATTAGCGTAGGTATATAATATGAAGTAAGTAAGTCTAGCACTAAACCTAAATTAATAACATAAGAAAGAGAAATTCTAATCCATGCTAGGGAATAAGATTTGCGTAACAAATCCTATTTATAGCTTAAAAACTGTATACTTAATGAATATTTACTTCAGAATCGTTAATTTCTAAACCACTCCTTAAGCACGCATTTACACAGTACGTTAAGGTAATTATGAACATACTAAGCCCATAGCGTCTTTATTAAAATATTTTAATCATTATTTTGATCATTTATAATTATGTCAAGACTACGTTGCAGTATCCCCATGAATTTAAAAGACATAATGCGAATACTGAACTTCGAGGACAGACTCAATCATTAATTTATTGGACATAACAGGTGTTACAAACGCTCAACTTTGCCGTCAAAGTGTCAAACATACTGTGCACAATATTGTGAGTATTTTTGGAAATATTCAATATTTTCTATTTTCAAATAAATTGGTCGTTACAATTAACTTACCATCATAGTAGATCGTAACTTATACAACAATAGAAACAAATACTTTATTGAATAAAAGCAGTCGATTGGAACAAGTAAACGTAAGTATAATAATAGTACAATCATTACATATCAAAACTGTATAGTAAATCAGTCTCTGTATTGAAATTATTTAACATTTAGACTAATTTTATAGCTTAACAAGGATAAGCAACAATGTTTGATAGACAGGTATTTGTAATTTTTTAATTATTGGTATGATGTGTCACTTTGTATATATAGGTTATGTTCCAATGCTATTGTCTCATATGTTGATGAAATATTTAGTTATCTCGCTGCAATAATTTTATTTAGTACGTAGGTATATCGCCAATTACAATCGCTAACAGCTAGTAGATGTTGTTCGTTTTTTATTTGCACTCTACTGTTGTGTAGAAATTGCTTACAATTGCAATATTTATGTACTGTACATAATTATGTTTATATTAGTGTAGGCTACAAAAACTCTCTTAAGCTTTTATCAAAATATGATAGTACTTGTTTTCTGTTTACTTCACTTGAAATTATCTCTTACTATTCTATATTTATACATTTATCGTTATTGCATGAGTAATGCAATATTTATAAGATTTTCAATATTAGACCAAATAAAAATGTAATAATTTATGTTAACCAAAAAATATTATTTTATTTTTCTAAACAGGACATTAGTAGATATATTGAATACGTTGTGCATGAAGAGCGACGACCTTTCTGGGTCGACGATTATGACCCACCTGACAGACCTGTAAGATTGGATATTGCTACAGCACTATCCACTCTTAGAACAACTGAAATTCATCATACTGAACGGATTGGACCACACACTCCTGAAGGTGATGGGAATGAGAGTGTAGTAAGTGTATTTAATAAATATAGGCTTATGATTTCACTGTATGATGGCCGGAGTGAAGAGTCACAAAACTAAACTGAAAGTATATCAGAAAACCAGTTTATTCCTTGGGTTTGTTATATTTGGATTTTTATTTAAAAACAGAGTTTGTGTATTATAAATCAGTTGAATACTAAATAATAATACAGAAGCCGTCCTGTAATTTACAATAGAATACTTAATTCATTTAATAATATATAGTATGACATCAAACATTTCATTACCTAGTAATTTAAAGATTAAAGAATTAAGATGAAATAAGGAACACATTTGGTTACCAGTTAATAGTACATAAACTTGTCCTCTAACTAATCACAATGTAGTAAAGAGCATATCAATATTAAAACGCTATTATTATTCTTAAATATATTTTTATGTTAATTTTTGTTTTAAATAATGTAGTCTTAGCTATGGTCCTTATGGGCATTATGTGACACCTTAAAAAGGTAATATTAAGTGTTAATATTTGTATTTCTTTTATTACAATAAGCACTAACCGATTCGTTGCGGATGACACGGCAAGCATGCCATCACATTCTTTGCCCATATGGCGGGTGTGTCGTGTCATTTTTAAATTCCTTATAACTCGCTCAAATTGTGATTTTAAGATTTCAAATTTAGATCATGCCTATAGCCTTTGTTTCTGGATATAATGTGAATCAGACAACGAAATACCTACTGTATGCTAGTGTGTGATATGGTTTATTTTTGCGTGGAACACTATGGACTCGTAAAAAACGTGCCGGCGCACTGTGGGCTGAAAATCGACCTCCATAGACATAGAAATGAAAGTTGCTAGATGTTCGTTTTGTTGACGGATATGGCTTCTATTAGCTATTATACACATAACAATGTCATCTGAGCTAACTCCGCACAAAAATGAATTTATTATAAGGTTTTTTCGAAAAAATGTATTGAGCTAGCATGAAAAATCTGAATATCTCTGAACTTGCAAGGAAAACCGTAATATCCTCAGAGATGGTTATAGGACTAATTATTTGTGATTTTTTGGCATACTTCATATAACGGTTGCTGCTGCAGAATTTTTTTTAAAAATCATCGAATTTTTAATTAATTTTTTTTAACATTAAACGATTTGTTTTGGTGTATAAGTAAAGAAACAACACGTTATATGCATATAATTCTAAATCTTCGCCAGTTATTTGTTAAAATATCAAGAAAATTATTTTTGCCTAACATAGTATATATGTTTTAAAACAGTTAATTGGATACCATTACTGAACTTTGCATACAGGTAAACTACTGAATAATAAATTAGCCTTCTAATGAGTTCTGAATAAGAGATTAAGTGATTTGCAATGTCGCACAATGGTAACTACGGATTACACTAATTAAAATCTTACAGGTAAGTACATAAGTAACTTAAATAGTTAATTAGACATGTTACGAGTTCTAAGAAATATTTTCGACAACTGTCTAATGAGGTCGTTAACTAATGTTGGACTGAAATATAAAAGGGTTAACATTTTGCATCATAATTTAGTTTATTCTAAGCTTTGTTACCCCTAACATATCACTGTGAAATTTTATAATGGAAAGTTTAAATACCAATTTAGACCTATTCGTTCTTCTAAAATGTAAGAGTACTTCATTTGATAATGAGGTGTTGTTTAGTGAAGTTATATCCCGCCTAGACGATTGTCTTTCCGTTGAAGATCAAGTGACTCTAAAAGAATTTTGTCAGAGATTTGTACGAGCTGCATCACAAAGGTGGCAAAAATCTCACCGAATTCTTGATACTTTTAGAAAACAATACGAAATTTGGCTGCAAGCAACTATCGATTGGCCAAGTTGTATAAATTTAGTCGCTCAAGAACCAACTGTTGCTGAGGGATCAAGATCAATCTCTCCAGAACCCTCAACATCATACTCTGTTGGTACAATGACAAAGAGGTCACGAAAACCATTCGAAGATCTGGGAAGCAAACAGAAGAAGAGAAAATCTGATGAGCATAAAACTGACAATCCCAGTGAATTGGCACATACAGCAGCAGCGCGTTTTAAGGAAGAAGGTTGTGAGGATATCGCATCTGTAATCGAATATATGCTGAAACATCCTGAAGCAGCCTCTGAAATTAAGGAAACGCTTAAGCAACCGGTGAAAACTATCTTATTTACACCAGAAAAAGCACTTGGATTACTCCTTTCATTAAAATTATCAAAGTGGCAATACATCACTTTACGAGAGGCAGCTATTCGGGAAGGTAGAAAGGATATTTATCCATCCTACTATAAAGTGCAACAAACCAAGCTGGCATGCTATCCTCCGAAGCAATCAGTGTTAGTGACCGATTCATCGGCAAGAATAACCCTTCAAGCTTTACTCGACATTACGGTCAAAAGAATCCTCCAAAGTTTTCCTAACGATGATGTGCAAAATAAGGATTTAAAATTGATATCTAAATGGGGTTTCGATGGTGCGTCAAACCAAAGCCGATACAAGCAGAAAATGGATAGCGATCAAGACGATTCAAGTATTTTCATGACTTCCTTGGTGCCACTAAAACTGACTGATGGAGACAATACTTTGTGGATGAACCCAAAACCATGCTCAGCAATGTATTGTCGTCCAGTTCAATTTACTTTTGTGAAGGAAAGCGAAGCAGTAGTCATCGAACACAAACGACAAATGGATGAAGAAATTAAGGCTCTCATTCCTACAGAGTGCAATAATAGAAACAGGGTGAATCATCACCTAATGATGACAATGATCGATGGTAAAGTCTGCACGTATTTGTCTCAAGCCAGATCAAGTTCATCATGCTATTTGTGTTTGGCAAAACCGACAGAAATGAACCGTTTGGGTGTAGTAACAGCAAAGACCGTATCTTCTGACATATACGAGTTTGGATTGTCATCTCTACACGCCCGTATAAATTGTATGGAATGTTTACTACATATTTCGTATAGACTAGATTTTAAAGAGTGGGCTGCGAGAGGTAACGAGCACAAAGAAATGCTAAGTAAGAGAAAAAAGATTATTCAAGACAAATTTAAAGACGAATTAAATCTATTGATTGACATTGTTAAACAAGGTTCCGGAACTACTAATGACGGCAACACTGCAAGAAAGTTTTTCAAATTTCCCCATAAAACTGCAGCCATTACTGGGTTGGACGAAGAACTAATAAGAAGATTTGCTGTGATTTTACAGGCAATAACTTCCGGGGAAAAAGTAGATATAATTAAATTTAAAGATTATGCCTTCAAAACAGCAGAGAGGTACGTGGAATTATATGACTGGTACTATATGTCATCAACCGTCCACAAATTACTTATACACGGGGCAGACATAATCGAGAAGAATGATGTTGTACCCATAGGAAGTCTCTCGGAAGAAGCATCCGAGTCTCGCAATAAAGATTTTAGGAGGTTTCGGGAACATCATTCGCAGAAAAAGAGCAGGCAAGATTCGAATCATGATATCCTTAATATGTTAGTTGTTTCTTCGGATCCTTTTATAAATGTACAAAGGCCCAAGTTAGATGCCAAGAAAAAGGAGGATTTATTTCCTGAAACCCTCAATTTAATTCAGTTTCAAGAAACTGACTTTGAGTTTGTAGGCAATCTAGATTCTGATTCAGAAATCGACGAGAGTGATAAGGAAAACTAGAAACTTTTAATTATAATTCTATTCAATGTAATTTTTTCATGATCTTTCGTTATTTAGCTTTGGTACGTAACTATGTTTTGCAATTGATTTATTTTTAAATATTTTATATTACTATTCTTGTACCTATTTATATTTTTGCATACTTTTGTACCTATGTTTTGTTTTATATAAATTTTATCAACTATTAAAAAATACCTTTTTAATTTATTTTTCTCTTTATTTAATGCCTATTATTAGCGTTAATAAAATAACTAACTTATCGATTGATCTTTACTTTGACATTAGTAGAATTTAATGATTTAAAAAAATACCTTCATTTAGACATAATAATAAAATAATTAGACAGTTGTCGAAAATATTTCTTAGAACTCGTAACATGTCTAATTAATTAATTAGTTTACTTATGTACTTACCTGTAAGAATTTAATTAGTGTAATCCGTAGTTACCATTGTGCGATATTGCAAATCACTTAATCTCTTATTCAGAACTCATTAGAAGGCTAATTTATTATTCAGTAGTTTACCTGTATGCAAAGTTTAGTAATGGTATCCAATTACCTGTTTTAAAACATATATACTATGTAAGGCAAAAATAATTTTCTTGATATTTTAACAAATAACTGGCGAAGATTTAGTATTATATGCATATAACGTGTTGTTTCTTTACTTATACACCAAAACAAATAGTTTAATGTTAAAAAAATTAATTAAAAGTTTCTGAACTTGCAAGGAAAACCGTAATATCCTCAGAGATGGTTATAGGACTAATTATTTGTGATTTTTTGGCTTACTTCATATAACGGTACTTGCTGCAGATTTTTTTTTAAAAATCATCGAATTTTTAATTAATTTTTTTTAACATTAAACTAGGTATTTGTTTTTTTATTCGTTTCGTGGTTTATTCAGATTTTTCATGCTAGCTCCATACATTTTTTTTCGAAAAAACCTTATAATAAATTCATTTCTGTGCGGAGTTAGCTCAGACGACATTGTTATGTGTATAATAGCTAATAGAAGCCATATCTGTCAACAAAACGAACATCTAGCAACTTTCATTTCTATGTCTATGGAGGTCGATTTTCAGCCCACAGTGCGGCGCGTCTATTGTCTGCGGGCCGGCTAGTAAACAATAACCACCGGCGCATCTTGTAACTGTTTTAAAACTTTTGCTATTCGAAGTAATTAGACGTGACATGATGTGAATTGTTTACAAACTGTTATCTGAATAAAAAAGTCACTTACCAGCCATTGTCAGTAAAACACGTAGTTAGTCACAGTAAAACCACTTTACACAACGTATCCTGCTGTTTACATCCGACGTTTGATGTCAACTGAACTTAATTAAGACTAAACAATGAAAAAGAGCATAAAAAGGACATTTTGTTTTGTACATGGCTGATGGCACAATAGCTGTGTCATCAACTTATAGGACGCTTGACACGACAACCGTGTCAAGAAATATTTTTTTTGCCGCCACAGAAGAGTTCGAAAATGGGCGCCACAACGAATCGGTTAATGTAATAACTACTGGATGCCCAAGTTAATAAATAAAAAACAACATTATGATTTTTTAAAACATATCTGAATTGAATCAAATTTCAATTTATTGAAATTTTAGGTATTTGTATAAGATTATTTAATCAAGAAGTGACCTAATATTGTAGTTATTGAGGTAAACATACAGGTATTTAATTTTTTTTATGGTTAATGATATTATACTTTTACAGAAAAGTATTACCAATACAAAATCTAAGAAAAAATCTGAAGCTACTGCAAAGCGGAGGAATAGACGCAATAAACTTAAAGCTCTCCGAGCCGGGACACATTGCGCTCCAGCAAATAATAATATCTCAAATGAACCAGGCAGTTCTCAAATAAGTAAAACTTCTAATAAAAAATTAGAAGCAAACAGTGCCACAGAGATAAGAGATGAGAAAGTCAGTCAAGTAAACAAACAAGAAGAAGATAATAAAAATATGTCTGACAATAAGGCAAGAGATGATGTGTTAGCCGCTAGACAGGCTAAAAAACTCGCTAAACAAAAGGGCAACAAAGGTAAAGATGTTGCAGAAGTAAAAGACTTGCCTGCAGAAGTTATGAAAGTAGATCCAAAAAAGGAAGTAACTGCAAACCAAGATAAATTAAAAGAAGAACCTAAAGTAAGTTCACTCAAAAGCACAGATGAAGTGGATAAGGCTTGTGTCAAATTAGATTCTGTAGCTATTGATGACGACAAAACTAAAGAACAAATAAAAGCTGAAAGAGCTGCTAAGAAAGCGGCTAAACAAGCAAAGAAAAAAGGCGCAGGTGAAGGTGAAGCACCTAAAATTGAAAAACTTGTTTCTGTACCGAGTCAAGATGTCTTAAAGTCTGTCAACGAAAATATGACTGTTAAAGATGTAGTTGAAACATTGAGAGACATTGCAACTGTAGCTAAGGATATAAAGGAGGTCACAGAAAAAGTTAGTGCTATTGATTTAGGTGGTAAGAAGGTAAATAATAAATATAAATTTGAACATTGCAATAAGTTTATAGAAAATACTGTGTTATTTGTATTTGAACCAGTAATCAGTAAAACAGAAAATGTTGCAGATCTAATTGAAATCTTAGTTATGAAATCAATTTCGTAATTAAAATTGATACTTTTCTCAAGGTAAATTTTTGATGCATTTTAAAGGCTGTAATTATATTTAATGTCATAGTGAGTTTGATAAGTGTGTTGTTTTCTAAGATTTTCAAGTATGCCCATAGTTCATAAATAAATGATTTTTAGCCACAGGTGCAAGAAGCAGCCAAAGATAAAACTGAAGATAGCGGCAAGAGCAAGGCGGAATTGAAAGCAGAAAGACGAGCAAAGCAAGAAGCACAGCGAGCTGCCAAACAAGCCGCGCAAGTACAGAATGAAGTTGCTAAACCGAAAGAGGTTGCTAAGGCTACATCCGATAGAGATACACCTAGTAAAGAGGTAGGTGACAGTGGCTTAGGAAGACGGAAAGCAGTGATATATTCATTCTAATCTGGAATGACCTGACCTAAGAAGTACTTCCACCTTGCAGAAGTTGCAGCCTAATAACCTTGTATTGTGTTACTGCATTTTGTGGTTGCTCTTAGAGCTCTTTATAGTGGTATTTTGCTGTCTACTTTAAGTCATTTGTCATCATATTTCGCGCCTGCTAGAAACGGTGGCGTCGGCAAGACACAAGTTTTCAATGATGTCTGGAATTGCCACAATTGACTGGTTAAACGATAAAATATTCTATGTTTTTAGGAGAAAGCGGCAAAACAGAAGACTTTGGAGAGGAGCAAGCCGAAAGCTCAGAGCTCTAACAGAGTGAACTGGTTCCAACATTTATACAAAGAGCATGATAAGGAGTCGCTCAAGTCCATCGCAATCAATTCGCAGTGAGTACAAACATATACGAAATTTCATGATCGGTTGAGTAGTCAAGGCGTGAAAGCGTAATATTCAAACAAACTCACATTCGCATTTATATTATCCTAATCCTATTTAATATTTTAAATGTGAATGTGACTTTGTTTGTTACGCTTTCACGCTCATTACTCGACCGATCATATCATGATATAATCTATATTAAAGCGAGCGAAACCGCGGGCAAAAGCTAGTATCATAATAGCTACTGTTGCAATAATTGTCGCATATAGTACGAGGTCAATTATACAGGAACCTTGCATTCAATAAAATAGTTCTCAAAATCTGTTACAATGACTGATGATTAGGTTTTATGACTGGAATGGTACATTGCTTTGTGTTTTATTCCGTTCAGTAATAATTATATACAAACTTGTGAGAAGTAATCGTAATCCTAACTAATATTAAAAATGCGAATGTGAATTTGTATGTTACGCTTTCACGCCTTAACTTCTTGACCGATCATCATGCAATTTCGCGTACACGTTGTCATGGGAACAGAAAACTTTTCGGTAACATTCATCCAAAAAATAGTACTATTACTAATCTAACCTTACCTACATTTACGCGAGCCAAGCCGCGCGCAAAGTCTAGTACTTACTATAGACTTAGGAATTTACGGACATCATTTCGTTAACAATGTTTTGACGAACAAATACCTATAGCGGCATTTTAAGTACATGTATGAGTGAATTTTCTGTAGTAAGTATTTTAGAAATTATCCATTTCGTTTTTTCTTGGCAAAAAGCGATCAATGGCTAAGTTAACTACGTAAGAATCCTCATTTTTATTTATACGTACCACATTTGACGTTTATTAAACTCCGTCGAATCTCGTAACGTCGGCTTTTCGGCCGATTGTATTAGTGTGAGTGCGTATGTGCGAGCGGTCTGGTTGAATTAGAAGCACGGGACAATTTCTAGTTTGGTAGGTGCCGTCTGTAAATTCCCACGTTTATGGTACGTGTATAGTTTCATTCCTATATACTGTTACGCCCAGTGACATCTCTCGGCATTGTGGAAAAGACTCGGCAGTTCCGTCTAATAATTTACACCGCCATCTATTGACATCTTACGGAACTACGTAGTACGGTACGAGAATCTTAGAGAAAATGCTGGTACTTTCTCGAATCATCGTACTGTTTACATACCGAGTACAGCGTTGCTAGAAAGCTCTAGAAGCGCTTTACCCGCGTATAAATAGGGCGCACGCGCACCGCCGAGTCAGTTTACAATCGTAAGCGGTCAAGTGTTCATCGAAGCGAACGGAAGCGGAAATACTACGGAGTTTGAAGCAGTACAGTGAAAAGGTGTGGTATAGTGTTTGTTGCGTTTTAAATTTAATTGTGTGTTTGAATAAAACGTGTTTTAGTCGGTAATATTGTTTATATTCTTATCCGTCGAACCCAGCACGTAACAATACTATATTTAATATACAGGGTGTCCGGTAATTAATGGATAACCTTAAAATGTCTTATAGTAGAACTGATGGCAGATCAGAAAAAAAATAAAAGTGCTTTAGCTAGTCATACTTTTGTCTGTCTGTCTATTAGCATAATTAGTGTTTAATATAATAATATTACAACAAAAACCGATGGAATTCATTCATTTATGATCGTAGTGTACAAGAAAGTTAAATATGGTACCTTAAAAAAATTCATATCTCAGGTAGTAGTACGGATTGATTTTTCTTTTCTCTTTTTCCTGAACGGCCATCAGTTCTACCATAAGACATTTCAAGGTTATCCATTAATTACCGGACACCCTGTATACTATATTATGTGAATGAACCTGTTTTTAAACAATTTACTTACATAGTTATGTTATTTGAGTTTGCACAACTCGCTAGTAATTTCAAGTTATATTACTGAACTAAGCTGTGCTCGGTATGGGATTATCAGTCAAAACACTTCAGTACCGGCACGGCGCCCGACACTAAGCCTGCGGCAATAGGCTCGCTCCCTAAGACAAAAAGCCATAGTTGTCCATCTGCTTGTTGTACTACATGCGATTTATGTTTCCAGCTTGCATCCAGCGATCGTCAAGTTGGGTGTGCAGTTAGCGTCTCGGGTTGTGACGGGCTCCAACGCTAGGTGTGTAGCCTTCCTGGACGCACTTAAAAAGGTACGTCACTATTTAAATATTCTACATCTACCTACACTTTTATAAAACTATAATGTATTTAACTATTTTTATTTCTTTGTACCTGTCTGTCTGATTTTTTCTATCGGCATCACGTCGTTATATGTTTGGTAGCTTGGGCAATTTCGGTTTGACCTTAATATCTAAGCCTCTTTTCAGTATGCTTAAGAAGCTTGAGGCCATAGGCATCCGTGGAAACCAACTCGATTTCTTTAATAGCTATTTACAGGGTCGAGTGCAGTGTGTAAAGATTGAGGATTTGATTAGCGACGACTGTGAGGTTTCTTTTGGAGTATCCCAAGGTAGTATCTTGGGCCAACATTGTTTTTGATCTTTATTAACGACCTGTGTCAATTAAACTTAGTTAAGGGGAAAATAATCACTTTCGCCGATGACACAGCACTCTTGTTCTACGGGGATACTTGGGAAGAAGTCTACCAGCATGCGCAGGTGGGCTTTTCTATTGGTTCTAATTGGCTTAAACACCACTATCTCACACTCAACATCGACAAAACTAAGTACATATCATTTAGTCTGAACAAATCTAAATATAAACATGACACACATTGCATAATAGCCCACACTTGCAACAATATTCCAGCCATACCCTGCGCATGCCCAAAACTTCAAAGAGTTGATCAAGTGAAATATCTAGGAATAGTCATCGATAAGAGTTTGACTTTTAAAGAACATATAAATGCTTTATCGGCAGGAACAAGAAAACTCTATACGTTTTTAAAAATCTAAATCATGTTGCAGGCAAAAAAGTGATAAAAACCACTTACTATGCTCTGTGTCAATCATTATTGCGCTACTGTATCTCATCTTGGGGTGGCGCTGGAAAAACGTTCATGCTGAGACTTGAGAGGGCTCAAAGAGCCGTACGGTAGCGCATAGCCTTCCCTACTATCATCCAACCACAGCAGTCTACAAAAAATGTGAACTACTAACTGTTAGACAACTCTTTATTTTACAGACGATCTGGCGAAAACATTCACTACTAAATTACGATCCACACTCGCTGTCCAAAAAGCGTATTAAGGGTAAAGTGTGTACAAACACTTTACTAAGAACCAGCCTATCCCACCGTATTTACTGCTTTCTCAGTAGCTATCTTTACAATAAAATTAACACCATTCTTCCAATATATTCTTTCCTTAAAAGCAAATGTAAGGAGGTAATCACTGTTTGGCTCCTAAAACAGACTTACATTAGTACAGAACAGCTCTTAGTCGTTCCACAATAAAACCGATATACATATCTTACGACAAGCGCACAAGCGCGCACTCAGACACCTACCTATTAATTTATTTTTATTAGTATATCTTTATTTTGGGTAATAGTTTTGATCTACCATGAAGTCATTTCCACATAGCACTATGAATCTGAATTTTGACTTCATATTGTTAGTTTACACTGTATGACAGGGCAACCTAGTTCAGATACCAGTCTCCCACAAAGGATCTGTTTTGTACATTTGTAATTTTATGCATAAGATACCTTTGTGGAAGAAAATAAATATTTTTTATTATATTATTATTATCCTTGTGAAATAAAACTGGAGATGACTTAGACGCCTTTAAAAGGAATTGACATCTTGCAGATTGCTAAGCGCAGGGTGATTTGGAAATCTAAAGAAGAGGATTTATATTACCAAATTGGTAGGCATGGGGTATATTATTACACCTACATTTTGTCTTGTTTTCGATTTGACATAATAGCAAGCGTTTTTCGGGAACATTCTGGAAAAGTATTGCAACTAAGAATTTACTGTGAAAAAAAGCCAGTAGCATTGCTTGACCAGGGAATAAAACGATTGGCTGCAAACATACGCGCAAAATTTTGCTACGGTAGCGACTAGATAGAAAATTGTTATTTTATTCTAATGTAATTAATTTATTGTATTGTAATTTTGTTGATAAGATAATTAAAACATGTTTCCTGTAGTCGGCATGCGTATATCTCAACACAGGAAACCTTTGTCTCTCGCCATGATAAATAACATACAATCACGACCGTATCGTCTCGAAAGTCTAAGCAGAACTATATCATATAAATATTTGCATTGGATGACGCAGTGGTTTAAAAGGTCACTTAGACAGTGCACTTCTGTGCACTTTTTCTGTTTCGATCTCCATGCTTGACAAGACATTGGTTAAACCACTATAGGGCCGTTTAAGTATTACGTAAGCAGATTTATTACAATTATTTACTCCCCCATCCCCCTTGTCAGCAAAAGTAAGCCAAGGTCTTTAAAAGGAGCAATAACTATTTAATTCTCATAAAATCATAGTCAAAACTGCGTGCGATGGGTTTGACCTCTGCGTGGCTGCCCAACGGTCTCCAACTCAGCTATGACTGCTATTTCGTTAAAACGAATAATTGTTTAAAACATGCTGTTTCGTTACAGATGGTCCGCGACTACACGCTGCCGGCCAAGACGGAGTTCTCCCGCGGGCTGGAGGCGCAGCTGTCGCCGGCGTTGGAGTACCTGTGGGGCATGCGCGCGCCCTCCGCCTCGCAGGTCAATGCGCTCAAGTTCTTTCGATACCACCTCACGCAACTGCCCAACAACGTCGCTGACTTTGATGTGAGCATACACTTTATTAAACTTCTAGAACGTTCTTATAAAAATATTGAGTAGTTAAGACCCCCCATAGTGAGAAGTAGCTATAAGCCAAGTTCCTATATTTAAAAAACGCCTCGTTTAAACTAAGGACAGTTAGTTTTTGACACAAAAGAACTGGACATAGTGTACATGGATTGTAAAAAGAAAGAGAAATTAACCAATAAATCCTCAGAATAAAAAATGCAACCCAATGAAATCGGCGTTAAATTTCCCAAGTACACGAACCAGTGACGACCAAATAATATAAAACTTATTTATAACCTGTAGGTGTACCATGAAATATAAATGCCATAATTTCGGGCCGACTGCACAAACCGTGAAACATCCGAAATTTGTGCTACATTTCGATACGAAACCTCGTGATTCTCCGTTTCATAAAGCAGCCAGAACACCATTTCATTTTGTAAAGAAAACCGAGCGGCCCGAAGTTTCAGACAGATATTTTCATGGTAGACCTATTGCAACGTATCCTAGTTCGATGTGAAACAAACTCGAACTCGCTTCTACATTAATATTATTCTAATTTTATTTAAATTTAATTACATAAGATTGTAGACATACCATTTATTTGTGTTGTTCTTTCCAAATAGGCAAAGAAAACCCTCCAGGAAGAGATCGATAGATACATTAGGGAGCAGATCGACATGGCCGGTGAAGCGATTAGTATAGCTGTGCGCAATAAGATCTCCAACGGTGACAACATCCTTACTTACGGCTGGTATGTTTCAGAATCAATAATATAATCACTACTAAATGTATACCTTTTACATTACAAGCATAGAAAGTTTAATACCATTTAGAGTCGTTGCAAAAACATGATATCGGCGCCGTCAAACATGTTAAGTGATTTGTCCAAGGCATTTGATAGGGTTCGTGTTGATACATAGAAAGTTGCATCGCTCATAACAACAAAGATAGACATGGATCGCTTATACTTTTATTTATTTATTTATTTATTTATTGATATAGAACAATATAAGCTTACAGTTACAAACCAAATCGCTTATATGTTAAGTGAAGCTATACAATTCTAAAACTATCTTAGAAAATACAAAATAGAATTTGAACATTTAAAACAGATTACAAATTATACAGGACATTACACAATTATATTTATTATTAATTATTTAGATGTCATGTTTAGGAATAGAAATATTGAATTGGATAATTCACCTAATTTATCATAAAATATGTCAGCATTAGGAACAGCTTCTAAAAGCTTATTAATTAATTGAATTGCTCTAGCCTTGGGACTATTACTACACAAATTTAATCGCCATGATAATGGGCAAGTAAGTAGTGGATGTTGTCTCCGTCCAACACCACGTATATAACTATCGGGTACGTAAAAGTGCAAAGATTCCCGTATCGAGGGATTGTCAACCCTATTTACCAGCAGTAAACAATAGTGCAAAATATGCATGTAGTCCCGTCTCAGCTGCAAGGTATCAAGACCAACCATCCCTGACACAAACATGGAAGGATACAAAAATGGATAGTATCCATAAGTCCTCTTGTATAAAAACCGTGCAAATTTGCGCTGGACTCTTTCTATCATAAGAGTATAAAGCTTTTCGTGTGGGTTCCATATGGCAGCATTATACTCCAATTTACTTCGAACGTACGCGTTATATAACATTTTGATGACTGCGATGTTACTAAATTCATACGAGGTTCTTATTACGAATCCTAGAGATTTATTAGCGCTTTTAGATACGTGCATGATGTGCTCATGAAATGTCATTTGGCTATCAAATATTAGTCCAAGATCTTTTATTGTGGTCACACGCTCGAGTGAGGATCCTCCAAATTTGTAGGTAGTATTAGTTGGACTATGTTCAGCAGTGGACTATTATAGCCTGATGATGATGATGATGATTAGTTGGAGTTCGAGCCCTGGTAAAGGTTATAGTTTTACACTTAGAGTTATTGAAGCACAGTTTATTTCTTTCACTCCACTCAAAAACTGCATCAATGTCACGCTGCAATAATACACAATCTTCAGGTTCAGATATAGAAAGAAATAACTTAAGGTCGTCAGCGAACATTAAACACTCAGCCTTACAAAGAACACTAGGTAGATCATTGATCATGATAAGAAACTGGGTAGGCCCGAGGGTACTACCTTGGCTTACACCGGAACGCGTGTAATATTCCTGAGATCTATACCTTCCAACCTTGACATACTGTTTGCGATCTCTGAGATAATCAGCCATAAATTTCAAAAGGAGAGGAGAAAAGCCTAGAGCTGATAATTTTGCAAGAAGGATGTCATTGTCAACAATATCAAATGCCTTGCTAAAGTCAAAGTAGGCTGCATCTACTTGGCCTTTAAGTAAAAGGATTCAGAAGTTGTATATTACTAAAACCAAAGCCCATTTGTGTGTGATTCAAAGGGGGATTCCTCAAGGCTCTATCTGAGATCCGGTATTGATTTTAATTTATATAAATTAATCGTTAGTCATTTAAATTTTGTAATTTAACACATATTTAAAGATGCCTACATATTAGACGTTAGAGAAAGCACTAAAATAGCGCAACTGTGGCGACCGTATAAGTTTTTGCAGTGACTACTCTGACTCACTAATTTCAAAGTGTTAAGAGGTTTCGCGATGAAATTAAATTTGCTGTTGTATATCTTCCAGCTTTGTAATAACAGACTTTTCGCTATGACGATTAACCTCTCACTCAATCTAGTTATCAAAAATACAAAAAGCTATTCAAACAAAAAAGACGATCATAACAAAATTTACGTTTTAAATAGTCTGGTTAAGCTTGGTTGGATGCCGGCGTCCTAGTCTTGGTTGAGAGATTAAGATTAGGAAGGCTTCTAATATGTTTGAGAGATCGATAATTAAGATTTCCTGATTTTCTCACTTATAATTTGTTATTTTCTTTGTTTTAATTCTATCTACTTACTATTGTTTTTGTTTTTATTTTGTTGTATTTATCTTAATCGCAATATCGTATTACCGTATATAAATCCTCTTATAAAATCGTTATAAGTGAAAAGTTGTAATTGGCCTTTGTTTATACATAGATTCTAATTTTATTGTTGAACTAGCTGTAAGTTTTCTGAACTTGAAAATAAAAATAAATAAGTAATGTATCTTGAACTAACACAATATGCAGTTCGTCTCTGATCGAGCGCATCCTGCGCGAGGCGTGGTCCGCGGGCGTGCAGTTCCGCGTGGTGGTGGTGGGCACGCGCGTGCACCTCGCCGCCGCGCAGATGCTGCGCCGACTCGTCGCGTGCGGACTGCGCTGTACATACGTCGACATCACTGCGCTCTCCTGCGTCATGAGCACGGTCAGTATACAGCTTATGTATACCCTGTATCATCAATTATGGATAAGACCACGAAACTAAATTAAATTTCTGAATGTTGATCTGTTTGTGGGTAGATGGACATGGTTTCGTTAACATGTTTTGTGAGAAAGAAGTATGATATTGTTTTTGTTTTTCATTATTGTTAATTTTATTGTATACTTATATTTAGTATTAATTTCCTGCTGCTGTTCAAATTTAACTTAACTAGTTACCGCCACTGCGTTAAGTCATGTAATTTCGATCCCCACACGAGACAAAAAGGACGATGATAGAAACCCATACATTGTTTTAAATATAATAATAAATATATCTGATTTAACTCAGCGTCATCTTCTAAATTAGTTAGTGCAAAAATTTTTGTTCGAGAAGGCCGAGAATAATATATATTCAGTCATGAACTTTTGTAGGTTATGTCTGCAGATAACTTTCAATAACATGTTTAATATCTAATATTATTTAACTTCGAGAGATTAAAGGGCAATATCGCATAAGTATTTCCCTTACCTAGTTATTTCAGGATAAAATGTCTTGTAAAATATTTTAAAAGTAGGTCTATAGGTAAGTCCATTGATAACAGGGGCTAAGAAAAGAAAGCACTCTGCTGCGTCACACATATTGAAAGTGCACCGTACTCAT
The DNA here is from genome assembly GCA_930367265.1 of Catocala fraxini. NCBI lineage: Eukaryota > Metazoa > Arthropoda > Insecta > Lepidoptera > Erebidae > Catocala > Catocala fraxini. Next base: position 27,591,973 of record OV884025.1, on the reverse strand, counting down.
CTATGTGTGCGTGATTTGAGAGATACCAGATGAATGAATAGGCAGTACATGCAAAGATGACGTGTCGATCGGCGGTCCGACGTACTTATTGTGCGTCACTTTCGATATACGAGGCGCTGAGTCCTTTTTATTCTAATCCTAGTCATTTTTTTATCCGGCCCTAACTAGTTAATGTGATACTTTAAAAAAACGTAGACAATTAATGGAATTTCTTTCGTAAGTAATTCTCTTTCAGACGCTCAAATTTACGTTAGCTAAGATTTCGCCATTGTTCTTTGTGTGACTGACACATTTTTTTTACGCTTTTGAAAGGCACTGGCATGGCATATCCACCAACAGAGTAACTTGGAAGTCCAAGATAGAGGCTTTTGCCAAGCAGTGGGACATACAAAAAAGCTGATGAAAATGGACCCATTTTTTGTTAAGATCTATAACTAGTACACACAGCGACGCATCAACCTAGACTGTCTGGACTTTGAACTATTAGAAGTTGAACGCTGCGAATCGTGCGAGAGAGTGCGTTATATTTTTGTTACGCTCTATCCTTACCATTACATCGACACCACTATGCACTGTCTCTTTCCGTCAATTCTCTATTTTGTATGTAGCGTAGTTATGCGTATATAGCGTGTCTAACTTGATGTGTAGCCGTGTGTACTAATAGAACTTATCAGTTTTGATAAATACCAGAGGACACCGTATTTGTAGAATTCGAGTCAATATCCGACCATCCTTTAGTTTACGTATTGCTAATATAAAATCAATCAATAATTAATGCAAATTCAAATAACCATCAATATTAATGTCAGATCATTTGAACAATCGTCGATCCGATCCATCGATTTTACGCTGCAGCTTTTGAGCTAATTCCTAAAGTAAAAGCTTACTCTATGGTTTTAGATAAACAAGGTGATCCTGGGCGCGGGCGCGCTGCTGGTGAACGGGTCGGTGCTGGGCGCCGTGGGGTCGGCGCAGGTGGCGCTGGCGGCGCGCGCGCGCAACGTGCCCGTGCTCGTCGCGTGCGAGACGCACAAGTTCTGCGAGCGCGTGCAGACCGACGCCTTCGTCTACAACGAGCTCGGTGACTAGCCTCGCGCACACGCCTTATACACATATAACGTAGTCTTATTTCTGACCAGTCCCTTACTATGAGTTGGAGTGTGTGTATTTTAATTTTTATGACGTCACTTTAACAAAGCCACGTTATTACGGGCTATGGTAATTGTCTTTTGCCGTAACAGCACTCATAATTGTTACTATACCCTATTTCAAGATCTTCAACAATGTACTTGAAAATATGAACTATACAGCGTGTAACAGAAAGGTGTGGTCCTATTTTAGGACTGTAATGTATATCTAAAAAATAACCTGTGCCCTATCCCCGGATATATACAAATTATTTAATAATTAATGTCAATTTCAAACATTTTATTTATTTATAATTTAAACATCAAAACAAACGTTTTACATCACTATCAAAATTGCATTATATATAAAGTGGTGTAAATGTATCACATTAATTGATACCACATACACTACCGTCCAAAAGTTTGGAATCACTAGGGTAATTTTAATTAAAACGACTATAATATGTTTAAAGTATCCTTTATCACACTTAAATCTTAATCAAACCTTAGATTAGCATTCAGTTAAATAGAATCAGTACAAATAAGAACAAAAGTATATAGTCTCCGTTAAATTTTGGCTTCGTCAAAATGGCCATCCTTATTCTTAATTACTTGTTCACAAATTTTACTCATTCTTTTGATTAATTTATTGAAGTATTCGGAGTCCAGTGACTTCCATTCGCTCTGTAAATATTCCCACAACTATGCTGAGCTCGATGGACACCGGTTCTTCACTTTTCTATCCAGTTCATCCCATACTAATTCGATCGGAGACAAATCTGGCGATTGTGAGGGCCACTTCATAATTTGCAAAACTTTTTCACTTCGTTTTTGCTCTAAAAATGGCATAATTTGGATGAATGCTTAGGGTCATTATCTTGTTGAAAAACAAAATTTCGACCGATTAATTATCACATTAATTCCAGAGGGAATGGCATTTTCTTCAAGTATTTTTAGATAGCCTTCTTTATTCAATTTTCAGGTGATGTTTGATCAGATGGCCGGGTTTATTATTACCAAAGCATCGCCAAACCATCACACTACCACCGCCGTGCTTAACAGTCTGCACAGTACACGCTTCTAAAGCCCGCTCCTCTTTTGATCGGCGCACAAAAACTCGTCTATTAGATCCAAAAATTTGAAATTTGGACTCATCCGTCCAAAGGACTTTTTCCAGTCTTCTACTGTCCAGTTTTTATATGTTTCGACCCATTCCAGTCTTTTTCTTTTATGAACACTAGTCAATCTGGGTTTTTTGGCTGCTACACATCCTCTTAGACTAGCAGATAGCAAACGCCTTTTTACAGTTGTTATTGAAACTGGCTTTTCTCGGGTTTCATTTAAAGTAGCGGCAATTTGAGGTGCAGTTAAACGTCGATTTCGTTTCGATAACGTCACAACGTAGTTATCTTTCTGCTTTTTCGTAGATTTGGGACGTCCAGATCTCTTCCGGTCTTGATTTCCTCCAGTAGCTTTTTTTCGTACAAGAGTATAATGTACACCTTTGTATGAAACACCGACCTTTTCTGCGATTTGGCGCATAAAATAGCCATCTTCGCTCAAAGTACAGATAGCACTCCGCTGTTCAAGCGAAATCTGTTTCCTTTTTGCCATTTTATGAACTTGCGAACTTTTGTAACTATCACATGAACGTCACAAATCACACTGAACTCTAAACTGATAATTTTTGCAATAATAACCCATATTCCGAAGATTAGACACTACTCATTACTACAACAATGCTTAAAAGCGCCAATTCTAAGAAATCTTCAAACGGTGGTGTCGCAACTTGAGTGGTCATAAAACACGTGTCGGTCTTTTTTAAAAAACAATGGATAGTTGATAAGAAATTAGTGTTTTTGTTAAATGTTATTGTTAGTACGGTCGTAAAAATACTAATCTCCAATAACAATACGTTTTTTGATGGATTTATTGCGGTATAGTTTTTCCGTCGACGAAAATTAGGGTGATTCCAAACTTTTGGACGGTAGTGTGTACTACATGGTATTCTTTGACGATTTACAAATTAGGAAACAAATGTATTCAGTAGTTTAGCCACAGGATATTTTTGTAGTTTTGCATAATTTAGAAACTTTAGAACATCGTGTAATGCAGAGATAAAGTACTTAGGTGTCAAAGATCTTAAGCAGCGATATTTTAAAACCGTCGTATTGTATTCGGATCCGGGAATTTCCGGTCTTAGCGAGATGACAAAGACGATTTCTCGGCACTTATGACCGTTAGCAAGCTGGGAACAGCGCACGATGGTGTTCCAATTTGTGTCTAATTTTATTTTATTTCTTTTGTTCAAAAAAATAATTTCTTAATTTCTGCGAAAATAGGTTTTTGTTTATGTTAACCGACTTATAACAACCAGCTTAAGGCAGTATATCATTTAATGTGATAACATTTGCGCCACCTTGTATATTATATTTATATTATTTTATATTTTTTTGGATCCACAGAGGTCACCGAGGCAACTGTTAGTGTTATTTAAATATTAACTAGAATATGTTAATATTGATAAATCTTAAAAAAATAAAATGCTATTCTTAGTGAAAATAATGTATACGGATTCGTTAGTCCCTATTTTCCATTGTACTGGGGCATTACATGACAATCAAATATGACCGCACATTTCTGTTACAGGCTGTAAATTATACATTTCTTTTTAAAAAATCTTACGATAACTGTATTCTCTTTAGGTGACCCAGACGATCTAATTGATAAATCGGATGAAAACTCGCCTCTAAAGGACTGGCGGTCAAACCAAAACCTGACGCCATTAAATCTGACCTATGACGTCACACCTGCAAGTCTCGTCACCGCCGTCGTCACGGAGCTCGCCATATTACCCTGCACCAGCGCACCTGTCGTACTGAGATTCAAACTATCCGAATACAGTGTATAAATAAAGATTATCATGAATTTAAAAAAATATATATAGATTAGTTCGTACTGTCTATAAGATCCTAAGGAATTATTGAATGTAGTCGATTTCCTTGTCTATATTAACATTGTGGTTCAATAAATGTTTATTTATTTTTACATCCTATATAAACCTTAATCGGTCGTAGATCCATGGCGTAAATAATCTGATAATTATTCACCCATATATCTATTATAAGTAATTTTTATTAGCAATAAGATGGCAAATATTATGGTGCCAATTCAATATTGATGATATTCAAGTAAATATAGCTGCCCATAACAAGTATATACTAGGTTTCTTAGAATAGAAACTAACCTTATCGTGAGGACATCTGTTCATGGAAATCCATCTTGAAAAATATTGCAACAATCAGATAAATGGCAGCATCATTATCCACATTTTATTTTAAATTGTGGTATTTTTGTTTTGAATTGATTTATCTATGGAGCGAATCCTTTTTATTATAAGGGCAGCTGCCATAGATACCTATTAAAAATTTCAATTATGTATATTAATTGAAAGAACTCTCAGATCTTAAACAATTTTATAATATTAGTGACCATAGGAAATGGATTTACTAGCCAATGAATAGTGTGTTGCCGTTTAACCTGTCCTGCTACCGAATAGAAAAAGACTTAAAATACACCGACTCATGTTGCTTCTTCTACTTCTGAATCCGAATAAATGCTTGTGTTTACATAAAATTTGGTTATTTGAACTTTCTCGTAAATAATTTTGTTAGTAGCATAAAAACGAATCTTGGTATATACTCAAAATAATTTGCCTGATGATATTGTAAATAGTTCCTGCGGTTTTGAATATGCACTCATTAAAATATACTTCTTAATATATGATTTTATTTTAATTAATACCTAGTTTCCAGCATTCTTTAACATATACTTATCTGTATAACTGGTGCTTTATTTCAACATTTCACAAGTTATGTTAAGGTGGGTATACACTATGTTCGCGCTCCAACAGCGCTCCGCGCTCCTGCAACTGCTCCCCGTAGTGGATACGTGCGCGAACACGGAGCGTGCAACGTTGCACGCTCCGCGGCAGGCGTTCCGACTCGTGTCGGTTTTTAGCGCGAACACAAAGGGGAGCGCAGTGTGTCCGTGGACGCGAGCACGAAGCCACGTATGTGTACGCTGTTGCAACGCGCATCACGCAGTACGGAATGGTCGGAAGAAAAGTCTTTGGCACTAATTGAAGTGTACAAAAATTATACCGTACTGTGGGTAACAGTATATCAGTATACAGCCTTGGCCAAAAGTATTAGGCACCCCCAATATAGTTATCACACACCTGTGCTATTTGAACAATTAAACAATATTCTATAGAACTGCGATACCGGTGTCATAAAACACTATTTAAGACAATAGGCGGCATTTTTTAAGCAGTCGTAAAACATCTGGTGCGTCAATAATAAAATTTTATTTTTTCCAAAATTTATTTTTAATGTTTCGTCAGTTACCATTTGGAAGTCTTAGTGTAAAGACAGTGCATTTGTGGTTTTGTGAATTAATTGAGAAGAAATTCATTTGAAAATGCCAAAACGAAACGAAATTAGTATTGAAAATCGTGTAAAAATTCAACTTTTACATGAGCAAGGCAAGACTCAAAAAGAAATCGCGAAGTTGGTGAAATGTTCGCGATGCGCCGTTCAATCTGCTATCAAACGTTTTGTTGAGACTGGCTCTCATGCAAATAAACCAAGAACAGGCAGAAAACGCGTGACTACTAGCCGTCAGGACAGAAAACTTATCCGAGAGTCTGTGAAAGATAGAAAAAAAACTTCTTCGGAGCTTGCTGTGGCTTTAACTGAAGAGACTGGACATCCCATAAGCGCACGAACTGCAAGACGAAGGCTAGTAGAAGCCGGCTTAAAAGGTTGCAAAGCTAGGAAGAAGCCGTGGCTATCCGCAGACAATAAAAGTAAACGACTTGATTGGGCTCTGAGATACCGACATTTCACAGAAGAGGATTGGTCTAATGTGCTGTGGTCTGACGAATCAAACTTTGAGGTAAGTTTTTTTAGTGAAGTCTATACCACAATTACAACGATCATTGTTGTGTTTGTCTTCAAACTCAAATGTTATAAAAGTTTGTAATGTGTGCTATTTTTTGGAATCTACAGGTATTTTGAACACCAAGTGTGACGTTTGTGAGGCGACGCAAAGGCGAAGAATATCACCCAGATTGCGTAGTACCAACCATAAAACACGGCGGAGGCAGTGTAATGATTTGGGGTTGCATGGCTGCGGATGGAGTCGGCAAAATGTTTGTTTGCGAAGGTCGCATGAACAGTGAAAAATACATTAATGTACTGGAAACTGCTCTCGTACCTTCGCTTTCGTGTATTTTTGGTGAAACTAACTTAAATGGTGTGAAATTCCAACAAGACAATGCTCCGTGTCACAAGTCAGCTACTACGATGCGCTGGTTTACTGAAAATTGTATTGATCTGTTAGATTGGCCTGCCCAGTCCCCGGATCTAAATCCTATTGAACATTTGTGGAGTATTTTGAAAAGAAAAATAAAAGAGCACTCGATAACACAAAAAACTGCTTTAAAAAACGCGTTAGTGCAAGAATGGGATGCAATTTCTCCAGAGGAATGTGCGAAACTTGTACGTAGTATGCCCCACAGAGTTGCTGCTGTCATAAAATCAAAGGGTGGCCCAACAAAATATTGATGTTTTTACAATATTCTAATGGAAATAAAGTACTTTAATCATTATAATTAGTTTTATTTCTCTCTAAGCCTGAAATATGCAGTAATTTATAGGGTGCCTAATACTTTTGGCCAAGGCTGTATATGCTGCGCTAGCTACTGACTCTGGTGACGACATGTTCGCTCACAAGTTCGCGGTAAACTGAGAAACGCACAAGGAGCAGGCGTGTTGCACGTAGAAGTGCGCGCGTCGTATCCATTGGAGCAGTTGCAGGAGCGCGGAGCGCTGCTGGAGCGCGAACATAGTGTATACCCACCATTACAGCATAAATACATAGGTAACGTCTCCTGGTTCCTGGATATGTAGACAGAGACCACAGATATCGACGGACTCCAATCCTGGCATATCACTTGCTTCATCCACAGCAATTTGCCAGCGATTTTAAGTTTAATGTGTATGGGGGATAACTTGAATGTCTCGCTGGTCTAGCGACGGGTGCAAATTGGCGTATCATGGATTCTTTTCTAAGGGCCTGGGCCCTAAACAACAATGTCCAATCTATATACAATCCTAGAATCGATTTGAAACCTTACATTCTACATGCAGGCCTCTTTCACATATACGCGCTAGTGCACACAGCCTGGAATCAAAGTCTACAGCAACAAAAGTTAATGGGTTTTTCTGTCAAGAAACCTTTAGTAACTATCTGGAGTTAGTATTTGATTATACTATGCCTTCAAAAGCAACTATTACAAAGTTTGTTAGTTGATCTCTCAAGGACTTTATATTATTAAAAGAGACGCGCCCCTATAGCAGTCCGCCGGGCTATAATTCAGACACTATTATTATGGAGATAGTTTCTGAACAAAAACCCAATGACACTACCCAACCTGTGACTAGACCACAGGACCTACCATCAGTTCTTTGGGCATGGGACTAATAAGGCAGTGTTAGGCCAATTATTTATTCAGAGGCCCTTTCACCACTTAACTCCAACCATGTTCTATAACAATGCTTACAGACCAAGTTATATATAGTAATTACTAGAAAGGATCCCTCTCAGTTGAGCAGAAAATAAAATAATAATTAAAATTAAATTCAGTTTTGTAATGAAACATCAATAAAACCACAATTATATTAATTAAAAATCACTTTTATTCAGAACATAACATTGTAACACTATAAAAATGCACAAGAACTAGATGTGTTTAAATTATAAATGAATAAGTGTTATTAAAAAGTTAATATATTAATCTTTATGATGGTGATCAGCCTTATGAATAGAGAAATCTAATCTTACATAAATAATTACACATAGGAATAGAGCATAGAGGAATCCTACAACAAGTAGTGGCTCCTGCAACATGAGAAGACGTGGGAATGTGTAGCGTAGTTGAAAGTCTTGAATGTGATTTTCAACAAGATTGTTCTTAGTGAACGAAATGACTGGACGCCCTTTAGTGTCTAGGTAGGTATAGTGCAAACTGTCAGGTGATCTGGTAACAGTGTAGGGCAAGTTAAGTTTGACACTTGTTGATCCTTCAGGCAAGATAATTTTCGTAACTAACTCATCAACTTGCATGTCATCATAGATGTGATCAATGACTCTCATCTTGAGTAAGTACTCATTACCAGAGTGGTACAAATATTCATAACTGGGCACATTGTATCCAAGAGTGTAGTGAGTTCTCCAACCACCAAACAGTGGGTATCTAGGCCTGAGATCTAGTTCTACTGAGTCTTTCTTCACCTTCATGTTTGATGTGGAAATGTTACCATTGGTGTCTCTGTAGTACACATCTGAGGCAGATGCAGGCAACAGGGTCTTATAAGACCGCACACTGGCTGGCCCGCTATGGTGATCTTGTTGGTAATCATAACGGGAGAAGGGACCCTTCAACTTGGCTCCAGTGTGCTCAATCTCAACTACTTCTTCAACAGCAATGTTGCCCCAGTGTGATACTTCGATCAGTCTTTCCACACGTGTTACAGTCAAAAAGGGCGAGTTATTCCTGTAATGAATTACTAATTCCTTCTCACTAAAAGGCTTGGCATTAGGGTATGGGCCATATTGAACAGCACCATCTTGCTGAGAGAATGGCTTCACTTTGGTGAAGGATTCGATATTCTTTGTATTCATAATCACATTGGTTTTCTGGGAAGTGACATAATATGGTGAATACACATACAAGTTACCAATGTATTTGACTAGTTGGTCTTCTTGCTGTGTGATGGCTGTAGGATAAGGTTGAAGTGCTTTAGTGAAGACTGATTCTACCGTAATCAATGCTGACGCGCCGGCGTTTAGTGGCTCCTTGAGTTCCACACGCCAAAACTTGACATAGTCGTATCCCCTTACGGTGGTCTCAACAAGCCGCAACTCTTTATTGCTGCTATCCTTAGTTCCAATGTAGGCTACATGGTTCTTTGCAAAGTCTTCCACCGCTAACAAGAAATTCTTTACCGGCGTACCACCAGTGTTCTCCAAGGTTACTTTACTTGAAATTTTAACAAGTTGTGATGATATATCGATATTGCGGTCGACATTTTTAAATCTTATATCACTAGATATATTATCGACATTAACACTTTCGCAATTTACTATAATTATAAGAAGAAATATAAAAGAAAATCTTAATTTCGCCATCGCCGGTAACATTGTTATTTTTGACGTTTGACAACGCAATAAAGTATAAACGGAAGTACACGACACCACATCAAAACGGAAATGCCGTTGAATTAGTTTATGGTATGGTTACCTTAGTGCTGACATCTCATTTTAGTCGATTTTTATTTAGAGCAGGTTTTATAAGTAATTCTTCAATAATAGATTATTGGCTTTGGCATTCATTCATAACTTCATTCATTCGTCAACACTCGTACACTTCATTCATTCGTTTACTTTTTCAAAGTAGTAAAGTACGAACTTGGGACGAACTTGTGATCAAGTAAAGGCCGAAAAATTAATTTATTTTAATATAAAATAAAGTGTGTAATGTTACGGCTTTTCGATAACACAAGACATTATTAACTTAAATAAGTGATTTGATAACAGCTGGAGTAAATACAGCGTTTTGATAGTTATATCTGCAGCTCCTCTGGACGAGTGGTAATTTGTTCAGCGGTGTCCCTGCAGGAAATCACAGCGATCAAGAATGATAAGTCTATTGGTTCGCTTAGGCCTTGCACTACTTGGTAAGTAGATAAATGGTCTACTTTTGATTTATAAATAAATATCAAATATACCGTTAGTTTGGCGTAAATCCGAAAGGCTTGTTTTATAAATGTTTGTTTTCTGAACTTGATTTAAAAATGTAGATCACCAGGGCGGTGGTCTAGTGTTATTATTTTAATAATGCGACTGAACAGTTTTCAATTACATGATGGTGGACTTCCCTTTTATTTCGTAAGCCAAGCTTGTGTATTCTGCACTTATTGAATGTGCTAAATAAGTTTGTGTTGTAAATCGTGGGTTTTATATTGTTCCAGTACTGAATCTTCTGACACCGGCTGACGCTTGGGGCAGCCGAGGAAGCAGCTACAGCAATAATGGTAAAGGCTTTAAAGACCCAGGCAAGCCCAAGAGTTTTGTCGGCAATAGCGCTGGCTTGCCGCCACAAAATGCAACACGCAGAGGTTTAGGTATATCCGCATGGGGAATAGTCATACTTGTGGTGTCAATAATTTTAGCTGGAATGGGATTCTATTATTTCTCTATCTGCTACAATGTTTGCCAGCCAACCAAGAACAAGTATGATAAAATGGGTATGCCCACCATAGCTTAGATTTAATATGTGTTAAGTCCTGTGATTAGATAATATTAAGGTATCATACACTGATAAATGAAGATTGATGGTGTTTTGTATATTGAGGGCATAATGATTACAGTATTCTGTATATTTATCTGTGCCTACAAAGATTTCCAATGTTATGTACCATGTGTCTGTTTCTGGTGATTGACCATACCCTGGGGTTTAACAAATGCACAAAATAATTATACTCTGTCCCAATAGAATTAATATTTTATGTAAACAATTGTTTCATGCCTAATTAAATATAAAGTCATTTCGAAAATTCAAACTCTTTGAAAAGTAGTTATTGAATACAATAAGCCGTATGAAAGTTCTTCGTTTGATAAATATCCATAAATTTATTTAACAGAAAAATATTTTATGATAGAAGTCACTAAAAGTTGTTTACCTTTTTCTCAAATTCTATTGGAATAGACTATAGTTCTATATTAGTTCTACCGAAATATATATAAAACATAGTTTGTTCCGTGTTGGAATGTATAAAATTAACATCAACTATAATTTATATTAAGTTCTTTAGAAGGACATTGCTAGCTTTAATTTTCTTTCTATTTTTATTTTGATAGTTTTATGAATTCAATGAGTAAAAAGTTAATATATTATTAGAGTTGGTTTAGAACTAAATGCCTAGGTAGATTTTTTTCCTGGAGAGTGTAATTTAGAAGTACATGACTGGCTAACTATTATAGATGAATATAATTTTTATAAATTCTAAAACGGAACAAATTACTTATTACATATATTTCGTTAGAACTAATTATTATTTAGTGCATTCGTTAAACCGTAGGGTGTGGTCAATCGCCAGGTCCAGACACACTTATGTATGTACATTGTAAAATAAGTGAATCTTTAACTGCCCGAGTTTAGAATTTGTAAAATAGTGGAACATGTTTTTAAACATTGTTTAAATATTTATGTAAATGATATATTAAACGGTCTTTACATATCTTAAGAAACTAAATTACTGTATGAAGGCTATAAAAGGTTGTGACCTTATTTTATAATTTTGTATAAGCATGATACAATTTTAAATTTAAAGAAAAGTATCGTAGGTGCTATTTTGTAAACTTACTGCCAATAGAAGATATACATAAACACTCCCTGTCTTGTATACTTTTAGACCAGTCTTTTTCAAAAGATTGGTCATGGTATTTTAAAGCAGAATCAATCTGGTTTTGCGAATGAGAATTAGATCTATAACAGAGTAACGCAATATTGTTCCTGACTTTTAGGACAAATGTAGATCTATATGGCTTTATTATAAAAATAAGACTGCTTTGGACCAATTAAAATTATTATACAAAAACATTACATTTTTGTAGTGATTTAGATGATATTTATTGATAAATGAACTTTATTGTGTTCAGATTAAGTAGGTATAATATTAAACAAACAGGTATACAATTTTATTATGTATAATTACATACTCAGGTTAACTAGAAATAAGTATTAAGGGTTAACGTATGAAATTGCCGATTTGTTCTGAAAAATTGAAATTAGTTTTTTCTAAGATGTAAGTACCATATTTATTTAAGTAATCGAAACATTTACCCTCATTATTTATACATTGCTGCCATCTAAACGGAAGTTCATTTATGCCATTACGATAGAACTCCGTGGATCTAGATTCGACAAACTGTGTGAAAGCATTTTGTACTATATCAGGTAGAAAATTGTTTAAATCACGAAAAAAATGGTAGTCCTTTGGAGCAAGGTCTGGCGAGTACGGAAGATGACGTATGGTTTCTAATTGCAGCTCCTGTAGAGTTACAACGGATTCTCGTGCAGTGTAAGGTCTTGCGTTATCATGGAGCAATAATGGTGAAGATCGATTCACGAATCGGGGCTGTTTCACTGCCATTTTCGCCATCATTGTTCGAAGTTCGGCACAGTAATCATTTGCTGTTATTGCTTGACCAGACCTGAGAAAGCTATAGTGAATAACACCATGAAGAGACCACCAAACAGTTACCATTACCTTTTTATTGGTAAGCTTTGCTTTAGGTCACTGTTGCGGCGTTTGACCTGGGGTCAGGCATTGCATTTTTCGCTTACGGTTATCGTAAAGAATCCACTTTTCGTCACATGTCACAATTCGATCCAATATTCCTTCATTTCTGTACCGATTCAACAAGGCAACACAAGATACAACACGCATTTCTTTCTGCAGATCAGTCAAATCATGAGGCACCCATTTTTCATATTTTTTTATCTTATTGATTTGATGCAAATAATAATAATATTCTATCACATACACACAACACCAATGACCCAATATTGTAGGTAGGGTAATGTTAAACCATGCCGCTAATTCCTGGGTAGTTGGACTCGGATCGGCTTCCACCATCTCCTTCAATTCAGCCTTCACATATATGGGCGGTCTTCCACGTGGTTCGTTTTTCAAGTCGAAGTTTCCATTACGAAAGCGTTTTAAACCAAAAACGCACGGTGCGTTCATTAGCAGTCTCCTCTCCAAACGCAGCGTTGATATTGCGAGCCGTTTCTGCCGGGTTAGTTCCGCGTCGGAACTCGTATTAAAAAATACTCGGATTTTCGAAGTATCCATCTTTCCCGTCTAAGCTGAATAAAAATACAATTAAAATTCGAAAATCGAATGTTGCACATTTTTAAAAGAAGAATCTTATAGGTATCATGTGGAATAAGTTTCACTCGAAAATCTCACACCATGAAGGTTTTATGTCAATTCAAAGTATCTTCTGTACTATACAACGGCAACTTCATACTTTAACCCCTATTATTAACACAAAGAAATAGGTGCCATATAGACTGGAATAAACAATAATGTTTTCCTTATTTCAATTATATATAAATCTCATACAAACATACTCATTATTACTAGACAGGTATACAATAGTACTAATAACTTCTAAAAGAAGTTGAGTGGGTGAAGGGCATATTGATACGCCCTAATTTGCAATATTGAATGAAGTATAATGATAGGAAAATATCTATTATTACTTGGATTAACAGTAGGGATAAGTCACCACTACAGGTCGCAGTCAAATTAACAACGTAGTGTTCTCGGATTCTTTTCTTATGAGCTTATTGAATGAAGAACAAATACATATATTCTATACTATTTAGGTTTTATGGACAACACGTTCCTCGTACGTAAATAATGGGATTATCTGTGACCTGTGACGGAAGTTAATCTACATTGACATGCAAATTGAACTGTGTATATTTACGTAAGCTATGTATACAATTACGCTGAACTATGTCGAATAAATTATCTCGCCTAGGGTTGTACTATTAAATTGAATAATTTCGGTGATGTACGTTTGTATCAAAACGTATTATGTATATTTTAGGTTCGTGTCTTATAATAATTACTGGAAAGCTTTTGCGAATTAAGGCAACTTTTGTTAGCCTTTAATTGAATGCCCAAAAATCTATATCAGTCATATTAGTGTTATTGTCAATAAAATATCATCGGCAAAATATTAATTCGCAAAATCTAGGTATTTGGGTAGGTATAACGACTGCCGATTTGAACATTTCGTAGTATTGCCCAGAATACTGCCCGTCTATATAATATATAAGACTGTACACAAATTAGATGTATGTAGAATAAGATCCATCATATCATATTGTTCAAAACCAATGCTCAAATAAATATTATATACGTAATTGTGGTTTTCATGTCCATTTCTGTCCGACCTATCGATACGCCACTAGTTATGTCGGTAAAACCGCAACTAATGAGTAAATCTATTAAAAACCTTGCTAAACTAAAAATAACCAAGTCAGCGAGATAAATTGATTAACAGTCGCAAGATTTTAAATTGGTTTCTCTCATCCACCATAATAGTAATTCCTCACCTTTTACTACAGTAGCAGTGAAGTCTAGTTAGTTTAATAAAAAATATTATTACAAAAACAATAAGGAAGTGTTCAGATAAAATACTTTCTAGTTCAGCTACTAAAGTCGCTGTCTATACCACTAATAAATTAAAAAAACAAGAAACACGTGTTTTAGTGCCCTGTATTTATCTAAGGCTAGCTGTTACCCGCGACTTGGTTCGCGTGGAATTTTTTGCGGAACTCTTATAGTTTTTAAAATAAAAGTAGCCTAAAATAATCCTTATAACATCAGCTATCTGCCAGTGACAGTCGCGTTAAAATCGATCTAGCCATTTTAGAGATTATTTGGAACAAACAGAGAGTCAGAAATTTTTTTAAAAAATGTTTCCTATAGATACTGTATATATAGGTACTTTCTCATACATTTAGTAAAAAGCTGTTATTTCGACATTAAAAACAACTCAATTGTATTTATTTGTATAGACGAAATGCTGAAAGTAACATACAAATAAGAAATAGAGTAACGAAATAACTTTTAGACAAGGTCTCAGACTCTCTACTGATGCTAAGGATTCCCTAAAAAAGCAAGACACTGCCCGCCCGGAAGTTAATTCACCTTCATGATCAGTAACCGCGACACAATCAATCAAACCAAAGCCTTTAAGTGTGAAAATCGGCTCGAAACAATATAATGCTTGTCTCTGACAATACAAGAATGATTCCTAAAGTGGGAAATATCGGACCAACAGAAAATTATTAGGTTTTACTGAGTTATGAAGTTGGCAATGTTGTAAACCTCCGTGCGTCGGCAAGCGCGTAAAGCCGTTGGCTCTATGCTTAACTCTCATCGCCATGTTGAAATAATTATAATATTGCCTACGCCGGCCGCCGCCAGTCAGTCTCCGTTAAAATTGACCGCTGTTGGCGAAATTCTAACCTTATATATTTTTATACAGTATCTTTAAATACTTTTCTCTCTGACTGCCCCGATAACGTAGTGTTAGTAAATGTGAATACTGTTCACACAAGTGCAAAGTGATTTTTTGACATGATACAACGACGGTGGCTCTCCAGCAGGACCATCACCCCTATATGGGCAAAAACTATAGTTGGCGAAAGGTAGCTGCAATTAGGTGTATCGCTTACCGCTTCAAAGATAACTAGTTATGACGTCCTATGTTCATATTAAAATATTTTCTTCCATTCGTTTCTATTGTTTAAAAAATCAAAGATAAATTTTCGCTCTAGGTATAATCTTATGTCGCGAGAGGTTTTACGGAGAACAACGAAACTCGGAACAATTAGTATTTATGGATATATATCAAATGTCCCCTCTTTTACGTAAATCAAATCTCGTGAATCAAATCTGCTACGAATGTGGAACGGCGCGGCACTTAGTGATGTGATTACTTAAACCATTGCATTACACCACCCGTGCAGCCCACCATTCATGCATTGCAATTTAATCAGCATGATCTTTCACCCAACACATAATAGTCAACACTCCGACCCATACAAGACAATAGATAGGTACTTATAGCGATGTTCTTTTTTATTTTTCCCTTGGCTGTAAGGCGAATTTGTGATTAATATAAAATCTTATGAATTCTGTGAATGGCATCATTTCAGTCATCTTAACACATTCATCGCCTTGGACCCACGTCGTTTCGTGGGCTCACTATTGCCGCATTTGAGAGCATACGAACCCACGTCGAGGGCTCATACTAAAAATACATTTTTCATTGCAAATACACAATAAAAATTAAAATAAAATACTACAGTACCTATATTTATTTAACGGATCTTCCTAGTGGTGGTGTTGGTTTTTAGATTTAAACATACTTTTTTTTTTTTACTTCTTCCTAGATGCCAAGGACCTTCCGCGTGGGTTTATGATAGGGCTGGTAAACAATAATATTATGCAAAATATCCAATATTTCCTTCATCTTATTATAATGTGTATTGCCGTGAAACTTTGAGATCTCCAATGCTACCATTCTCCCAAAATATTCGTTACATTGAAATTGCTTTTCTGCACTCATATTGCAACCTTCGTATTCCATCATAGTACCCATTTCTCTTGTTGCAATAGTATTTTTGTGGATATATTTATCAATTTCTCTAGAATAGGATAAATCATCAAAAGGTTGAGAATCAGGTAATTCATCTTGCGAGACACAGGTTTCCTGGCTGTCAACTGATTTGCTTGACACTGGCTTGACACCCTGGTTATCATTGGCAAAGTTTCATATTTAGTACACATATTCTGGGATTCGGAATTAACATTTTGCGTTTCGCTAATTAAGTTACTACCACGTTTAGTAATCTTGTGCTGATATAAAGATGTGAAAAATGTAGGTTCAGAAATACATTGAAAAATAAACAATTTTAATTGATCTTTCTAAAAAGGTTGACGATGCATGTCTCATGATGACAGCGAATAAAAAAAAATTGTTTACTTACCCATATCTTAGTGTATGTACCTACATTCTAACTTGAAAACAGCACTAGAATACTTTTAGAAATCCTATATCTAGAAGAATTATGACAATATTCCTAATAACGGGCGGGTTTTGTGTTACGAGTAATTGCTGTATACCACAGGCCCACGACGTGGGCTTACCCCAAAGCATCTGTATTACCGAGGTACTAGTAAAATGTATGGCGGTATGGCGTATGAAGCGTGTAAAAGTTATGAGGATGCGAATGTGTTAATGCGATGCAATTATGCGCCTAAAAGCTCGTGTTTTGAAGAAAATATATGATGCCCAATAATTACGGCCTCGTAAAATCAGTAAAAATCACAAATTCATTAATTTCAGTTAAACCTGTTGTACAAGATTAAGAAGGTATATATTCTGTTGTGTAACTATTACAATAAATGCAACTGCGAATGTTTTATAAATGTTTTTAAAAAATTTTAATGTCGTATAGTTTGCGTCACATAACATAGGTATTATTTTCAATCATTACATATAAAACAAAGTCCCCCGCCTCGTCTGTTTGCGAGAAACTCAGAAACGGCTGAACGGATTTGCATGCGGTTTTCACCAATAGACAGAGTGATTCATGAGAAAGGTTTAGGTGTATAATTTGTTAAGGTTTTGTACTACCCGTGTAAAGCGGGGCAAAAATGAAATATGTGAAAGTCAAATGACATTCATATATTTCATTAGTCACCCTATGCTTTATTCGTTTTCCTAATCTTAACTAATATTATAAATGCGAATGTAAGTTTGTTTGTTAAGCTTTCATGCCTT
This sequence comes from Catocala fraxini, assembly GCA_930367265.1. NCBI lineage: Eukaryota > Metazoa > Arthropoda > Insecta > Lepidoptera > Erebidae > Catocala > Catocala fraxini. The sequence continues at coordinate 27,574,340 of OV884025.1, read as the reverse complement.
AACTACTTTACCCATCATTATGAAATTTCGCATACACTTTGTCAGCGGTATAGAAAAGAACATACCAGTACCTTTCATCTAAAACAAGTAGGTACTGTGCCCGAGGAATAAAGACAAATTGGCATTACCTACATTTACGCGAGCGCAGTCGGGAGAAAAATCTAGTAATTTTTATATTACTGTCCGTTTATTCAGACTTAACCCAAAGCTGCTTGCTCGTCGTTTGATTGCAGCATGACGCATCGGCAAACAATTTTATCTGTTATTCTGTTTGGGGTGATTACGGTAAGAAGGCACATCATACTTACTCAATTCCTGCGTGGCTATTCTTAGAATTATAATAGGCATGGAAAACTTACATTTAGCTTGGTTTAATGATTGTCATATTAAAATTAATTGTCAAATAAAAATAAATGAAATTTTTAAACTGCTTTAGATAACGTAGGTCATAGAATATGTAGACATTGTTAATGAATAGTTAGATAAACCGTAGATAGATATATATAACACAAAATAAATGATTCCACGTGATGACGTTGTTAACTGACTGTTGATTTTCTTGGTAAGTAGGTATGATTACCGCAATTCCCAAAAATGTTTGGCGTCATCCATGACATTACAAAATGGATGACAGTGGTGTCTACTAATGTTGACATCCGTTCTATTATTTTTACATGTGTGTCATACCTAGTGTTAGTGACTTAGTTTAATATAAATAGTCAGTACTTAGGTAAGTATATTGAAAATCTAAGGATGCTAGTGATATTATTGGTGTAGGTTGGCAATATAAAAAATCAGTACTTAGACATACTTATTGAAATTTTACGGATGGAGCAGGCTGTAAACATCTGGCCATATTTAAATTGCTTCAAGTCTCTTTATCATATAGGCAAAGAACATCCTAACTAGTAATGTTAAAAATGCGAATGTGAGTTTGTTTGTTACACTTTTACGTATTAACTACTTGACCGATCATCAGGAAATTTCACATACCAACCGTTCATCCGGGAAAAAGTACCTACTGTGCCCGAGGAATAAAAATTTATTCCCGAAATCTAGATTTACATGTTTACAAAATCTAGTTTGAAATAAAGGCGACAGGAGTAGAAACATAGGTACCTAGTAATAAATATATGGCAACATTGACTAAGATAAAGGTCATAGAACCCGAACAAAGAATGTTTAGATTTTATCTAGTTTCTGAAAAGTAGAACACAGCGGCAACTCTGCTCGAAGTAACAAAAAAGTTCAATTCGTTTCATTATTTATCCCCTCAGAAGGTCGTAAACACAGTACGATGTGACGCGTTTCTGCAGAGATTAGGATTGTTAAATTTCTGCTGTGGTACCACCACAGTGGTGGTGTCAGTGCTTACAGAAGCAATAATTGTCTTAATTTCTCGCATAAGTATCGTCACCTAGATTTATACGCCAAATACACCCTATTATTTTAATATAGGATTCGAACGCATTCATTTTCGATCGTTGAACTCGTTTTTTCTACTAAGTAGACAGGGGTTTAAGACTGCGCCGAGCGAAATGTGCCAAAAAAGGCGGTCACAGTTAAGTGAATAAAATCAACACTTTATGTTTAATACAAATATGAAATATACCTACATTTACCATAACTATGAATGTGTTTACAATTACTACGTGTAAAAACTTAAAAACATTAATATTTTCGCCTACAAAATTACGTAAATTTGCAGTGCGGGCTTACGGTTTTGCATAAAATGCAAAACCGTAAGCCCGTGTTACGTGATTTTTAGATAATAACAGTAGAAATCTACCCTATTTTACAGCTTAAACGAAACATAAATAGCTATATTACAATTTGCCCGTCCCAAATATTTAAGTTATTGGTTGACAATAAAGATACATATTTACCAAAAAAGAACTTCAAATCCTCCATACAATTTTACTATGGCGGCCGCGCGCTGATTTGAATATGCGCCGCACGAGCTGTCATTATCTGTCTTACGCTCGGCGCAGTCTTAAATATAACAAAGTAGGTAAAGCCTACGCCGCGCCGCGCCGTAAGCGTCAGCAAGGCAGAACCGTCCGTTTTTTATTTATTTTTAATTGTTCTTTTTTTCTGTTTAGTGAAAATGGTAGCTGGTGATAATTATTATTATGTAAGTACCTCGTCAGTAACGATTTTTTTGCAGAGTCGCCAAATCGCGTGTGAAATGGTGTTGCACAACCACAAGTTGCTTGCCACCTTCGTTCTACAATAAGCTGTAGATAAATAAGTAGGTAGGTACTGTTTTCGGGTCAACATTTATAATTAGCTTTACATACCTACATACCTTTATTCTAATTCTATTATAATTATGCACAACACAAAGTGTTTTGTAAGGCTCATTGGCCTACAGCCAAATTGTTCCAAAGTCTAAAAAAGGATATCTGTGACAAAGCACACAATACAATGTTATAAGTTTATGATAACAACGAGGCACGTACGTACCTGAATTAGAATCAAATCAAGGTACAAAGACAGAATTATTTCTTGAATATTTCCGATAGCTATATGCGGCAAATACCTACCCAAGGGAAATAATTGCTCTGATATTGATATGCACCCGTAGCAATAAGTGGAATAATTAATTTCTACGATATATTTACCTGTTAAACACCTGTCAGATCGGAGGCGTTCTGGACAAAGGCCAGGTTAAGAGCACCTTGAACCGACGGGCATGTATGAGGAATGTGATGAAAGTGAGTGAAGCCAGAGAAGTGTGTCAGGATCGTAGCAAATGGAAATCCGTAGTTTCTGCCTACCTCTCTGGTAAACAGGCGTGAATCTATGTATGTATGTATGTATGTATGTTAAACACCTACATTTAACGTCAATAATAATACTTTGTACAAACTTCCTTATAATAACACCGGTCAACTGTGCAAGCCTAGTTGCCCAGTAAACCGTTGAACAGCCACGCAGATGTCTCGAATTCGATTCCAAGGCAAGCACCTCTAATTTTTCAAAGTTATGTGCGTATTAAATAGTTAATTATCGCTCGCTTTGACGGTGAAGGTAAACATCGTGAGTCAACCTGAATGTCTGAGAGTTCTAACTAAGATTCTCGAAGATGTGTGAAGTCTGCAAACCCGCACTGAGCAAGCGTGGTGGACTATGGCGTAAACCTCCTCATACTGAGAAGAGAGGCCCGTCTATTTCGATCTTCTGTTAATTAATTCTTATGATATAAATCTTTGCGGCCATAAACTAGATTTAGGTTTTGCTCGCGTTAATATAGATATTGTCCATCAATTTTAATCCCTCTCGAACAAATCCTTTTTTCCTCTTCTGTACAACTATAGACAACACATACATACGCGAAATTTATGATGATTGGTTGAGTAGATAAGGCGTGAAAGCGTAACAAACAAACTCACATTTGTATTTATAATATTAGGTAGTTATGGTTTTCATTTTTTGCTAAATTCGGCAATAACGGAACGGGAGTGGTAATTCTTTTTAGCGTTGCCTATCTAGCATAAAACACTATATTTTATAAAGTGCAAGTAAAACTCAGGTACATATTATATCCCATATGACTTAATAATCCTACTTAAATCATTAAAGTAGTACCTACCCTCGTCTTGCCACTTTTTCTACCAGGAAATTCAGGAAACGTGTTTTGGACAGGCATTATTTATAACTACTTATATCAAACTTTTGTTAAGATATGCGTCCGTGACAGACAAAATAAAACCTAATTTCGTCCATGCCTAATTTTTAAAGTTCTGTTTTTACAATTTAGTACGAAACCCTAAAAATCTCCAAATCTTTATCAATCAGTCGTGATTGTCATTTATCTTAATTGACGTAAGAATAGTGGTTTGCTTTGCACAAATCTATAATATTTCAGGATTATCTGATAAATATCCGGATATCGTGGACATTTATCCTTTTATTGACTTATCAGTATGTAGCTTTTCCTTCTTATGATTTACCTACCTACTTAAAATATTGGTGACCGCGATAATACATAATCATTTGTAAATAACATTTCTCGTTTAGCACTAGACACTCCACTCAACTGTGTTTGTTACTTTGTGCCGTAATTTATTAGTATTCTTTTTATCCTTAAAATGAAGCTGAACGTTTGTGGTATCTACTACCTAGTATCGGAAGCATGTCAATTGTGCAATAGATGGTATTTGAATCAGCCTTAGGTAAGTGCCTACAGCAGCTGGATTACCGCAGCTTTTTTAAATAATAAGAAAATAACCTAACAATAAAACAAATGTGAACTTGACATTACGAACTTAATGCATTATATCGATATCTATCTACAAGTCCATGGACGTAGGTAAAAACGAATTGTAGGTCGGTATTATAATTGATATATTCTCTAATTAATATAGTCTCATTATATAGTAATTTGTATTAACAAATTACAATTACCTAATTGGGGTTTCCTGTAACGGATGAGCGGGTTGTAAGTATAATTATTTATTTACTTATTAGTAATTAGGTACGTGAGCATTAAATATAAGTGTATGTGAATCAATCTGTATATTTATAATAAATATACAGGGTGATTTTGAAATCGTGTAATTCCTTTCGCATTCTACTGGTGATATAGAATAACCCTGACCATATTTTATTTATTAGAATTATTTTTTGGCAAAATAACGTAGGTACCTACTGTATTTTTACTTTGTGAAATGGTTTCAGATAGTCATATGTTAACCACCCGACACATTCTTCTTTCTTAGCCTTTATTATTCCCAAGTCACTTGGGATCGGCTTTTCTGGTCTAACCGGATTTGACTGGATATCAGTTTTTACACGGAGCGGCTGCCACCTGACCTCCGCAACCCGAAGGCTAACGATACCCTAAGGCTAGACCAGTGTCAGGATATTAGAGGGTACTGACATTCCCAATAACGACTGCCATAGATGTTAATGGCAGCCGGGACCAACGGCTTAACGTGCTCTCCGAAGCACGGAGCAGGCGATAATTGTCAATCAATACGCACATAATTTCGAAAAGTCATAACTTCCGAAAGTCAGAGGTGCGCGACGTGGGTTCAAACCCGAGACCCTCTGCGTTGCAGTCTGTTGGTCTCCCCACTGAGCTATCGCTGCTATTTTTATGCTCTACAACTATTGCAATGAAAATAAACTCTTTCTAAGTCGCCCGAAATGTCACACAATTTCTTTTACTAAGAACAAAAAGAAAATTCACTTTAACTATTCTATTAATAATGTTATACTAACAAATGTCAATTTAGTCCGTGATCTAGGTGTATTAGATTCATGTTTGCATTTCGACAAACACATTGATAGTATAATTAACAAAGCTTACAAGATGTTTGGCTTTGTCATAAGAGCTTCACGGGACTTTTTGCGGCCCTCTACACTTTTGATGTTGTATAAGACTCTAATAAGATCACAATTGGAATACGCCGTATCAGCCTGGAGTCCACACTATGACAAATACACGCATAGTTTAGAGATAGTTCAAAGAAAGTTCTTACGAACCATAAATTACAAATGCAGTCGTTCCCGTGCCCATTATACAGAACTCTTAAACAAATTCAATGTCATAACTTTAGAATCCAGACGCTTGCTACTTGATGTCATGACGCTGCATGATTTTTGCAATAATAGGTTTGATTGTAGTGAAATCACTAGTCAATTATGTCTCATAGTACCTCGTACTGTCTACCGGCGGGGAGTTCGAGTTTCCAAACTGTTCCATACAGGTACTTGCAGGACTAACGCTGGCATACGCGCACCCCTTCGCCGCATTGTGGACAGTTACAACAAACAATTTGCTACTATCGATATATTTGCTTTTTCTAACTGCCAATTTAAAAAACAGGCCATTGAACTTCTTCGTTCAATAAATCCTTAATTTTTAATTTATTTAGTTTGTTTGCATTTGGTACCGTATTTTCATTGTTTTTTATTGTTTTTATTATTTAAATTCTTTTATCAACGTTTTTGGAGTAGCATGACGTATTATTATTTTTTTGTTAATCAGTGAACAATGATGTGGGTTACATGTTAACATATTTGGTGTATGATTTGTATATAGTTATAATCCAACATGTAACTGTTTTTTGTTCCAATAAATAAAAAAATAAAATAAAAAGCTTGCCATAAATAGTTCGGCGATTTATTTTACGTAATGTAATTGACATAATTTCAAAATTAAGAAACACAAACAACAGATTTTCTAATAGATATAATATTACTACGAACTTACGTGACGTCATCTCGAGAAACACGTGCACTCAGAAAAATATAATGTATTTATTTTATTTTAACGTATTTATTTTATACATTTCATGGACAAATGAAAATCGGCTCCGTTTGTCGGTTCGCTAAAACGCGACAATGTGTAAATAAGTACAAACAAATTTAGCTCTTATTTCGTATTGATTGAGTTCAATGTAAAAATATTGAAAGTCAAAGAAATTCCTAACCAAGTCTGGTTAGGAATTTCTTTGATTTTCAATATTTTAAATGTAGGTACATAGATTTTATTTCTTTACAAAACAGCTGTTGTTTTATTGGGTTGATATTGGTGTAGGTAAATATCTTGGGTACAACAGAGGTAGTCAGTATCAGGCAATGATTTATTAATTATAAATAATAAATCCAATCGTAGGTAGTTTTGTAAACTAAGTGAAGCAAGTAACTCAGGTTATTGTTAGACCTCTTGGTTATCTTAATACCGTTTAGTTTGCTTTGCTTACTTGGTATTTATATTTCTTTCTAGTCCCCACAGACATACATTAAATATACAAATTAGTTCTAGCTGTGATAATATAAGTAACAAGTTACTTGAAAGCTGTGGCCATGTTTTGGTAAAACCCATTATTTTTCTGTGCAACTTGAGTTTAGCAACTGGCACTGTCCCTGCTTGCTTTAAGACTGCAAATGTTTGCCCTATATATAAAAGTGGTGACCCAAAAGCCCCATCTAATTATCGCCCGATCTCTTCGTTGACAACACTCTTCAAGGTTTTGGAGAGGGTTGTTAATAAGAGATTACTGCCATATTTAGAAAAAAACAACCTTATATCTTCTATCTGATAGTCAGTTTGGTTTCCGCATTGGCAGGTCCACGGAGGATGCAGTAATAAATATAGTCGACTTTATTTCGCAAAAACTAGATCAAGGTATGGCATGTACTGGTATCTTCCTGGACCTAGCCAAGACTTTCAATACTGTGTCTCGGAAAATACTTATCAGAAAAATGGAGCTCTCGGGAATCTGTGGCGATGCATTAGCATGGTTTTCCTCATATCTGTCTGACAGAAGACAAAAAGTGATCGTGGGTGACTATTGCAGTGAACTCACAACCGTTAATTTTGGAATCCCACAGGGAAGCGTCCTCGGCCCGACACTATTTATTATTTATATAAATGGCTTGTGTGCCCTGGACTTGTTTCAAGCAAAAATAGTAACGTACGCTGACTACACGCAGTTGTCTTCTTCGGCATAACCTGGGATGAAATACAGACTACGGCGGAAGAAGGTTTACAAAAAGTTGCTCACTGGCTCCAGATGAATTTATTGATCCAAAACACAGAGAAAACAAAAGCGATTAACTTCTATGTGTCAAAACGCTCTGCTCCTAGATGCACAATGACCCTGAGACTACAATCTTGCTCGACGACCAATAAATGTAACTGTCCTTTAATAGATCAAATTGACACAATAAAAAATTTTGGGATTCATTAGGATAGCCTACTAACGTGAATCACACATCGCATTGCCTTCAAAGTCAGGACAAGAAAGCTTATGTGAATCTTTAATCGCTTAGGTAAAATTGCTAATGAAAAGACCTTAAAAACGGTATATGTTGCCCTCTGTCAATCGTATTTAAATTATTGCATAACTGTATAGGGTGCAGTAGGCAAAAGTAATATGATAAAAATTGAAAGAGCAACGTGCACTCTTAAAAACTGCTCATGACCAACTATACAGATACGTGGAGTATCTTAAACTTGCTATATTCAGAGCTGGGATTGCTTAGGGTCCGTCAGTTGTATATTTTATCTATTACTTACATAGTACATAGTAGAACTGACGGCAGTTCAGAAAAATATGAAAAAGTGTGCCATAAGTTAAATACAAACGGTAACAATGTTTAAAGTTGACTACTTACCTAAATAAACCTAAAAAAAGTTACTCAATATTAAGTAAGTAGGTACTTACATACGTCTCAAGCATTCGGAGCTAAACTCAATGTCCTAAAATAATATGTATATGTAGGTACATCATAGTACACAGAATTTACATGAGTTTATACAGTGTGTCCCTGGATAAACTGCAATCCCGAAAGGGGATGAAACTAGACCATAAATTATCGACAAAAAAATTGAAAAAGTTAAAAAAGTACATTCTAGGTTTTTTACGTTTTTTAAGATTATAATTTTTCATTAAGGACCCTATGTACAAATATATCGATTTCTTCGGAAGAAGTAAGAATTAACTCGAAATCAAAAAAAATATTATTACTAAAACCTGGAAAATACTATAAAAGTAGCTACCATGACTAAAAATAAGTTTTTGAAAGAAAATGCATCTTTTTAACAGCTTTTTTTAAATAACTTAAAATTACTAAAATTTTTGCCCTAATAACTACGTAATTTTATAGCATATTATTCATCAATCATGCAAGCTTTCAAATTAAAAAAAATCATCATTCTAATTTAAAAAACGCGTTAGCTATGTGCTTCTTAAGTGGACACCTTATCTCGTTACCATTCACATGTGGTATTTTTGCCATAGTTTGGCAGCTGTGATCAGAGTCCTTTTGTTCTAAGGTCCAGGTAGCGTAGAAGGGTCGGAGTCGAAACAGGTTTCATAATATCAACCAGACAGTCGCTCCGATATTCTCACCGCTGCTGCTACCTCTGTAGTCGTACTGTGCATTGAATTGTTATTACGTTGTTGTTTTGCTATTGGTGTTTTGTTACGTTTGACTATTTGTTACTGTTGTGTGTTAGCGAAATGCCGCGATTGACAGAGTTTGCACCTCCAGGAATAGCCGATATGCATTATTATTATGGCATGTCACATAGTCGTACAACAGTCGCCTGGACTGCATATATAAACGCTTTCCCAAACAGACTTGCACCGTCAGCACGGAATTTCCAAGAAATTCATAGGAGGTTATCCAACATTGGACTTGGTTTGGCACGAGATCGCCGTGAGCAACCAGCTGTCATTATTGACAATTCGATGGAAGAAGCTGTTTTAAATGATTTTTTTGCGGACCCTACAACTAGTATTAGACGATTAGCGTTTCGTCACGGCATATCAAAGACGTCTGTCTGGCGAATTTTGAAAACGGATCCTTACCATTACCAGCGTGTTCAACATTTACATGGAGACGTAGACTATCGTCTTAGATATATAGGTCCGAATAATGTCAACGTGGATTCAAATGAAAATTAGAAATGACGCAAATTTTACCAAACGTATTTTATGGACGGATGAGGCGACATTCACCCGAGATGGTATCACAAACTGCATAAATTTGCACCAGTGGTCTCACGAAAATCCACACTTGAAGCGGGCGTCTACCTTTCAAATAAAGTTTTCAATCAATGTATGGGCAGCCTTAATCGATGGAATTCTTATTGGACCAGTAATTTTAACCAGGACTCTAACTGCTAAACGTTTTTTAACGCTATTACAAGACCTACCCGTCTTGATGGAAGATGTTTCTTCATCGTAGCCCTGGCTACGAGACGGCGCGGCGGCGTGGGCGTATGTATTTGCAGATGAATGGATTTCCTGCACATTACGGGCGGGAAGTGCGACGGTTTTTGGATGAAAATTACCAGAACCGGTGGAGTGGCCGACAGGGGCCAGTAGCCTGGCCAGCGCGTTCACCTGATCTGACACCCCTAGATTATTTTTTGTGGGGTGTCATGAATCAAAGAGTCTATAGCACGCCAATAAACACCGAGGCAGAGTTGCGAGACCGTATAATTTAGTGCGCTAATGATATTAAAAATGATTCAGAAATAATCAGTAGAGCCACGAACCAAATTGGTATTCGCACAAATAGCAATGTGCCTACAAAATCGCGTAGGCTATTTTGAGAATTTAATGCATTACATAAAAATGAAAATTATTATATTGACTAATTAAAATTATTGTGATTAATTAGTAAATTAATTAGTAATTGTGAATAAGTAACATAGGAGTTGTTACTTAGCTAACCTGAATGATGACGTGATTAGGCGTCCACTTTAAAAGCTCGTAGCTAGCGTATTTTTTGAGTTAGAAGGATGATTTTTTTTTCATTGAAAGCTAACGTAATAGAAAATAATAATATGCTATAAATTTACATAGTAATGTGGGTAAAAATTTTAGTAATCTTAAGATATTTAAAAAACCATTTAAAAAAAATGTATATTTCTTACAAAAAACTTATTTTAGTCATGGTAGCTACTTTTTGGTGTACTATTTGTTATTTCATAGTATTTGCCAGGTAGGTAATAGTCATAATAATTTTTTTTATTTCACTTATATAGACCTGCTACATAATAAAAAAATTAAATTTTAAAACACGTAAAAGACCTACAATATTTTTTCAATTTTTTTGTCGGTGTTTCATGGTCTAGTTTTATCCCCTTTCGGGATTGCACTTTATCCAGGGACACACTGTATACATACATGTAGGTATCTACCTAATCAATCTCTAGGTACACGCTTATTTATGCCCTTTTAGATATTACTACATTTATGATCGTGTTGGGTGTGCTTATAATTTATTTTTACCTTTGTCTGTACCCACGGCCGCGCAGTTTTGCTGTTCAATCCTAATACAAGTTATTATTATGGGAATCATTTCAAATAAGGATAATTTCTAATGTGACAATGGTACATCCAATTTATTTTTGCCTTTAACTGTATCTACGCCGCACCGTTTTCCTGTTCTTTATACTAATTATTACCGGAATTTTCAAAACTAGTGTCATTTATACATGAGTAGATACAAGATAACACTGTTAATATGTTTATTTAAACGCAATTCAGTACCTAACAGTCAAAGCGTCATGCGTAAGCAACGTTAATGCGACCAAGTTTTTATAGGTTACGTCTTTCGAAAATTCTATTCTGCACAACTACAATTGAAAATACAATACAATTTTATTTCAAAGATATACATATTCAATAGATTCTATTCGTTAATTTAATCAGTCAATATGTACGCGACTGTCCGTCGACCAAATCTATGTAGAAAACTAAGCATGAATTTCTCTTTTCAGAAGCACCGACTAATTCTGGCAATTTGGGACTAATATCGACCAATTACTGACTAATTATTGGTGCAATCAAATTATCGTTAGGCATTGTGGTTCCCGAGATAATGTGGTGGCTGTGCCAAGATGAGCGCTCATCTTGCCACAGCCACCAATAGCTTATATCCTTTAAACGGGGGCTCGTACAATGCTGATATTTTGTGCTCAATGTCGACTAATTATTGGTATAGTTAGATCTTCGTTCGGTGCTGTGGTTTTGGAAATACAAGGTGTCTGTGCCAAGATGAGCGCTCAGTTTGGCTCAGCCACCAATACCCCCTTTTATTATTTAATCGGCGGACCGTTATTTTACGAGCAAATTCGACTAATTCACAACGTAAATAGATTTCTAGTTTGCGATGGTGGCTGTGCCAAGAAGAGCCATACAGTAATAACTTACCATCAGGCTATGTACATATGCTTATTTGTCATACATAGCGTTATAGGAAACATCACAATAGTGTATATATTTAAGAAATACTTTTACTTCCAGATAGGTCAATGCATTCAACATATTACAACCGTTAGTCATTGGAAATATTTTCCTGATATTGTTATGGGCATTAACTTAAATAAAAGGGTACACTAAAATTTTTCCTGTACTTAAAATATTGCTGTTTGTATATTCCCATTGACACATAGGTATTTAGATTTGGACTGCCCCGTTAGCAGCGATAGTGAACGCAATTCTCAGTAAAGCGCAGTGTTTCAAATTGTGCTCGAGGAACGTGAAAAGGCTTACATATAATGCTAGGTAACACACGGGTCTTACTCGCGATAAAGTATTTAATAGGTAATAAATAGCTATTGATTGCCGACGTATCCATCAATCGTGGTCACGGGTTGACTGGTGTAAGCTGAGCGGCGCCTTCGTGAATTGCGAATTTCGGCAACTACCCTCACTTGGTCACTATTATTTATATTAGCAGCGTCGGTATTTCGACACAGTCTAAAGTTTCGTCTCTTATTACATGGGATCCAAAACCATACCTAGCGAAATTAATTTGTTATACACCTCTGCCTACCCTACCACTATAGGCGTAACAATATGTATATATTTTGTTTTAATTTATGTATTCCATAAGTATGGCAATTCAATTTTATGCCAGACACATTTCGCAATACATAATGACTCCCTATTGTGAAATGACAGAAGTTTAAACAACTTTTTGCCGATTGCGGAAATAAATATCCGTGCAACATAGATAGTGCCGCAACCGTTCTTGCTTGTATCAATATGCCAGCCAATAAGACACTAAAATTAACACATGAAGTAAATAAATACAAACTAGAATTTATTATTAAAATTTTATTACAGATTTTTCGAATTCATAAATTTATCCAAATCTTTTCACATCAGTAAACACTTACCAAAATGACATACATAATGGAAGAATGGTAGATGGCTCATGAATCATGCATATTTTTATCATTACATTATTTGACTAACTTAAGTATCGGCATGGGTAATTAAAATTATGATTCAATTATTTATATCAGTCATTTTAACATTCGCACTAATAGAGTCAAAACTCATAAAATATAACTAAACATTGTGATTTCTGTTTTAAAATAGCTTATATAAAAATAAATGTACAATTATATGTATGGAATATATAATATAAAGATCTGAAAAGCAGAACGTAAATAGAAGCAATAACATCGCGATCAGCGGTGGCGATCATAAGATATTCCATTAGCAACAACAATAAACGATCACGTCGAAATTCATAAAAAAAAAAATGTGATCGCCATCGCGAACGCCGCCGCTAGACGCAACGTGATCGTTTCAGTTTACTCAAATGTATACAAGAATTATATCATACTTATGCATCACTGAGCAAAATAAATACATTAACCAGATAAATGCTTTCTTGCGCATCTCGTGAAGCAAACAAAACTTCGACAGTTATTATGCTGAGGTAGCTAACATGCAAGCGACGCATTGCCGACTAGTTTTGCTTGCCCCTTGAGTTGCCTACTGCGACGCGACCTAATCAGACAACCGAGTGATAAGTTTTATATTATTATTATTGAGAGCGCCGCCTTATGAACGTGTTAGCATCACGGTCGCATCGCAGTTGCCTGAAGGTATGCAACCTTACATAGTATGTTTTGATATGGTGTTCACAAAATTGAGGAATACACAGACGTGACGTCCGGTTTCAACACACAGTTCACATCACAAAAGTCTTGTATCACTTATAACTCGTCCTTCTCAAGGTCCACGTCGGAGAGGTCGATGTCTTCTTCGAGAGGTAGCTCGCCATCTTTGCCGTCCCACGGGTCGGTAGACACGATCTTGGGCATCTCTGCGCCTTTCACTGGTGCAGTTTGGCCGCGGCCGAACGACAGATCCCTGAGAATAAAAGATTTATTAGAATCGTTTTGCAATTGGATATTGTTTCTGCAGGAGACTTTATTAACATTGAAACATTAGCTTACATGGTTAGAATGCATGGAGCACGAGGCTTGAAACTTTATCATATGTATGAAACTCTGACTAGAGTTTATAGAGTTTCAAGCCTTGACATATAATATAATATAGTTGCTCGTTTCGAAGCCGGAAACCATTTGCTGATTTCCACTTACCCTATTTAGATAATATTGTTACGTGCTGGGTTCGACGGATAAGAATATAAACAATATTACCGACTAAAACACTTTTATTCAAACACACAATTCAATTTAAAACACAACAAACACTATACCACACTTTTTCACTGTACTGCTTCAAACTCCGTAGTATTTCCGCTTGCGTTCGCTTCGATGAACACTTGACCGCTTACGATTGTAAACTGCCTTGGCGGTGCTCGTGCGCCCTATTTATACGCGGGTAAAGCGCTTCTAGAGCTTTCTAGCAATCAGTACGATGATTCGAGAAAGTACCAGCGTCTTCTCTATGATTCTCGTAAGCATACCTACTACGTAGTTCCGTAAGATGTCAATAGATGGCGGTGTAAATTATTAGACGGAACTGCCGAGTCTTTTCCACAATGCCGAGAGATGTCACTGGGCGTAACACTGCCCCCCTCTTAGACATGTTCGTCCCGAACATTGTTGGATCCGTAGTAGCGTGCCAATCGATCCACATGAACGATCTTTGGTGTACCTCGTGGTCCTTTCTGGATCCGGTAGGTGACGTCAGTCATCTTAGTGACTATGCGATAGGGTCCATCCCATTTTGCCTGCAACTTAGGAGATTTTCCTTTGCTGCGTGCCGGATTATGTAACCACACCAGCGATCCTTCTTCGAAGCCTTTATTGTTCGCCTTCCGGTCGTAACGGGTCTTCATCCTCTCAAACATCTGCTGACCGGTCTGTCTGATGTGCTCGTATACGTCATTCATCCTGTTGCGCAAATCATTCGCATAATCTGTTATGCTGCGTGGAGATTCAGGTGGGATGCCGGTGATCAAGTCTGCAGGTAATCGTAGTTCCCTTCCGAAGTTAGCGAAAGCAGGCGTTACTGATGTGCTTTCGTGAACGGCACTACGGTATGACAGGAGAAACGGTTGAATGTGTTTGTCCCAATCCCTTTGTTTACTTTCTACAACTTTTGCCAGATATCTTTCTAGAGACTGGTTAAATCGTTCAACCATGCCGTCTGATTGCGGATGATAAGCGGTCGTTCTCGTTTTGAGGGTACCCATCACCCGGCATGTCTCCTTAAATACTTCAGACTCGAAATTCCGACCTTGGTCACTGTGTATCTCTAAGGGCACCCCGAAACGACAAAAGACTTCGTGGACTAGCTTGTCGGCGACCGTAGATGCCTCTTGATTGGGAATTGCAAACACTTCCGGCCACTTTGTAAAGTAATCCATGACCACCAAGAAGTACTTGTTCCCACTTTGGCTTTCAGGTAACGGTCCGGCAACATCTAAAGCTATACGTTCCCACGGGGCTCCAACATTGTACACCTTTAATGCACCCCTGCTGCGAATGTGTGGTCCCTTCACGGCAGCACAACTCGTGCATTTACGGCACCATTCCTCAACGTCTTCTCGACAATGGATCCAATAAAATCGTTCTTGGATCTTAACCAGAGTTCTCTTAACTCCCATGTGACCTCCCGAACTCCCATTATGATAGAGTTGTAAAACTTCCGGTACCTTAAGCTTTGGCACGACCATTTGCAGGTGACACTTGTCACCTCGAGCATTTTCCCATTTCCGGCACAGAACTCCATCCTGGATAACCAAGCTTTCCCACTGTGCCCAATAACTCTTGGTGGTGGTGGGAGTGAAGTTGCGGCAATGAGCCCTTTATTGCCGCAACTTCACTCCAGTGAGGTCTCGATGCACCTGTTTTCTTCCATTCGAGGATGGGTCTTAAGTCTTTATCCTCTTGTTGCGTTCTCTGCATAGTTTCCTTCCAGTCTTCGCTGAGATCCGTCCTCAACATCCTCACTAGTCTTTCCTGCTTAGCCTCTTGCCTGGCGCAGTGCTTACACTGGTCGGGACACGGTCTACGTGACAGGGCATCCGCATTACCATGTGACTTGCCGCTACGATGCTGTATTACGAAGTCGAATTCCTGTAGTTGTTCAATCCATCTTGCTACCTGTCCTTCTGGGTCTTTAAACTGTATTAGCCATTTCAATGTAGCGTGGTCAGTTCACAGGTGAAATTTCCGTCCTAACAAATATTTACTAAAGTGCTGCAATGTCTTTACGACAGCTAGAAGTTCCCTTCGTGTGACACAGTAGTTCCTTTCAGGTTTGGATAGGGCCTTGCTGAAGTAAGCTATTACAACCTCATGCTCTCCTTTACGTTGAGGTAACACGCCACCAATGCCGGTGTTACTGGCATCTGTATCTACTACAAATTCATGTTCATTGTCGGGATAGCCTAGAATTGGTGAATTACACAGATGTTCCTTCAGCTTCTGAAATGCGACGTCACAGCTCTCATTCCAGCAGAACTTTATCTTATCCTCGGTGAGCTTATGCAGAGGCCGGGCGATGTCAGCAAAGTTCCTTACAAACCGTCGATAGTAGGAGCACAAACCAAGAAATGCCCTGACTTGTATCTTGTTCTCCGGAACTGGCCAGTCCTTGACAGCAATGATCTTATCCGGGTCCGTTTGGATGCCTTCTTCGGAGACCACATGTCCTAAGAAGTTCACTTGCCGCCTGAACAATGCGCATTTCTTTGGACTTAACTTCAGGTTGGCTCTTCGAATCTTCGAGAGAACGCGTTCCAGGTTGCGAAGGTGATCCTCGAAGGTGCGTCCTACTATGATAATATCGTCCAGGTAGACCAGGCAGGCGTCTCCAATCAATCCAGTAAGTACCCGTTTCATCAATCTCTCAAAAGTGGCAGGGGCATTACACAATCCAAAGGGCATGACGTTAAATTGCCACAATCCTTTGCCTGTGGACAATGCTGTCTTCTCCTTATCTCGAGGATGTATCTCGACCTGCCAGTAGCCACTTTTTAGGTCTAGTGTAGAAAACCACTTCATCCCCGTTAGCGTATCTAGAGTGTCGTCAATCCTTGGCAACGGGTAACTGTCTTTCTTTGTGATGTCATTTAGCCGACGATAGTCCACACAGAAGCGCATGCTGCCATCCTTCTTCTTAACCAAAACCACTGGTGAACACCATGGACTGGACGAAGGCTCAATCACACCTTCTTTCACCATACCCTCGATCATAGTGTCAACTTCATGTTCCCGTGCCACTGGTACACGTCTTGGTCGCTGGCGGATCGGTACCTCATTTCCTGTGTTTATTTTGTGTTGAACTAGGGCAGTCTTGCCTATGTCAGCATCACTTGTCGAGAAGATGTCGGCAAACCGGTTTAACATCGTCTCAGCCTTGTTCTTTTCTTCTCTCGACAGGTTATTCTGGCAGTCCTTCAAGAGAGAAGATACGTCGTACCTTGCCACTTGAACTTTGGCGTTGGTAGGCTGTTCATGGCATCTACGCATCCAAACTGCTCCTTCACAGGTGCCCAATATCGTGCCCTTCTTGAGTACCAGTTCTTTGTCGCTTGGGTTCAGTGCACGTACCGATGTAACGTTAGTATTCCTAGCCAGAGTGCGTGCAATCTTCCATGAAGCATCGTTGTCCAACCCTTCTATAATTACACATCGATTTTCCTGATCAGAATTCCTTGGTAGACAGACCGGTATGATTGTTTCCGACCTCGGACGAAGTACTACTTTCTTCAGGCAGTACACTTTGCCTGATGATGCGCCCTCCTTGAATACTTCTTCTGAGCCACACTTCAATACTCCTTGACTAACGTCGATCTCACAGTGATGCTTCCGTAAGAAGTCTAAACCCAGGATGCAGTCGTCCACTATGTCAGCCACGATAACTTTGTGGCGGTAAATTTTATTACCTAGTTTCATGTCCATCCCCTTCTCACCTCGGACGGTTATGTGCTGGCATATTCTTATCCCACTTTTGACACCAATTTGTTACGTGCTGGGTTCGACGGATAAGAATATAAACAATATTACCGACTAAAACACTTTTATTCAAACACACAATTCAATTTAAAACACAATAAACACTATACCACACTTTTTTACTGTACTGCTTCAAACTCCGTAGTATTTCCGCTTCCGTTCGCTTCGATGAACACTTGACCGCTTACGATTGTAAACTGCCTTGGCGGTGCGCGTGCGCCCTATTTATACGCGGGTAAAGCGCTTCTAGAGCTTTCTAGCAATCAGTACGATGATTCGAGAAAGTACCAGCGTCTTCTCTATGATTCTCGTAAGCATACCTACTACGTAGTTCCGTAAGATGTCAATAGATGGCGGTGTAAATTATTAGACGGAACTGCCGAGTCTTTCCCACAATGTCGAGAGATGTCACTGGGCGTAACAATATATGTATATAAAATCTTTCTTTCTATGTCTTATTAAGAACTTGGAATATTATTGTGATAGTTTAAAACATTTTAATATCAGAATAGTGTAACACTCTTATTTCCTGTCATTCTTTATATTTCGTGCCCTGTCTATTTCAAATGTATGAAGCCCTAGAAAAATCTAGACACCGGGTTTTTCTTTGAAGTGCCACTGGACCTTCGCCAACACGATACCACTTAATATTACACTTTTTCATACAGATAATGATTAAAAGTTGATAAAAATTTAATGTTCATAACAGCCAGGGTCGATGCATTTGCAAATAGTGACCTTTTTTTGCACCTTATTGCAATAGCTATCTCGTTATTGAAATATTATGCGATTTTTTCTCATGCTTGACATACCTCTAACATATTATATTTAGTTCAATAATGTATAAATAACACTCACCTGAGGAACTCATTGATGCCAGTCTCAGAGAATGACCCTCTGAGCGTGGAGAACTTGAGTTTCTTGGCGTTGACGACAGCCATGGCGGGGTAGCCGAAGCCCCCGAGTTCTAGCGCCTCCTCCAAAGCGGTCTGTGCACCGGCCTCCGCCCACACCCATCTATATAAATGGAATATTATTTAATATTTTGTCCTCCGATATCACCGATATAATTATGATTAAGGCACTGAACGATGTTTATTTATTTATCATCATTAGTTTAGCGTTATAATTAGCTCCAAGTTAAATGAAGTAGCAAGGCATTATGAATTTTGTTATTCATATTTATAATATTAATTCTATTTGTTATTCTGTAGTTATGAATTGGACTAAAATAAAATACTTTGAATTTATAATTATACAGTGAATTATCATTATTTTATACAGTAAGACAATTCAAAATCTCACTAATGTAGACAAAATATATCAACAAATATATATGAAATTATCTTTTTTTTTTTTTTGCCAATAAGTATATGTAAGTACGTCAGTACGTCAGTCCGTCAGTCACGGGGATCGAAAATACTCAGGTTAGGAAATAATGATTTGTGGATCACACAGATTTTTTACTTCGTCTAAAAGAGGCCCTTCAGCACTCGCATCATTGACAGGATTTAGGTTACCAATTTAATTAATGTATGTATAAAACCTTCCGCCGGCAACAGATTACCTACTCGGGTGGTTTATAATTGTTAAATCAATATAATTTGAGTATTTAACAGTAACAGTTGGTTACTATGGTTACTGATGAAGCGACATTTGAGTGCGCGATGAGTTTTTTAATATAATAACACAGCAGTATATAATTCAGAGAAATTATTCTCTCCAGATTTTTTACGATCTGCTATTGCCATACCTGATAAAGGGTTAACTAACCACAGGACGGTATAGTGCTAAAAGAGATAGAAGTAAGAAATATATAGGTGGCATTAAATTTTGACGATTCCTGGTGGACTCACCCCCACATCTTGTTTTTGTACTTGTCTCCGAGTCGCGCGAGGATAGCGATGTAATCGTTCCGGCACGCCGCGCCGCAGTCTAGGATGTGTGGCAGTACTGACACCACGCACAGGGGCTTCTCTGCGCATGCCTTCATGGTTTCCTCACTTACCACCTGCACATAATATTTATTTATTAGGCATATAAACAGAATAAACACATACATTTACATAATTATTAACTAAGGCTAGGTCGTGTGCTTACGTCAATTATGCACAGCATTTACTTAGAGACAACATTCTTAACGGACACTAGCCATCTACGCAGGACATATTATAGTGCACAAGCGTGTGTGCAAACACAAGAGCACTCTCTGTTCCCTAACTCTCATGATCCGATGGGACGGTAATCCGACACGATCGGAGAGAGATCGAAGGCAGGACCTTTACGTGCTTTTCGAGACACATGGGTGTCTAACACCGCCAACTTCCTAACTCCGGGCTGCTATTGAGTATTCTTATCACAGTACGGCAGTCGCATTCACTACTACCGCTGCGCCACGGAAGACCACTACTCTAGTACAAACAACTTATAGGAAAGTATTAAGTATTAAGCTGCACGCCGACCACTGGTCATGAAGACAATTAAGTATAGAAATGCCCTTACTTGTATAAAAATGAGCAAAGAAATATTTAATGCCCAATTTAATCATAAGAAATCGTTTTACATCCTCCTGTTTTATATATTATAGTACCTATTCCATTATATCTATTCTAATATTATTGTTACGCCCAGTGCCATCTCTCGAGATTGTGGGATAGACTCGGCAGTTCCATCTCAATAATTTATTACATCGCCATCTATTGAAATCTTACGGAACTACGTAGTATGAGTACGCGACACGTAGAGAGAACGCTGGCACTTTCTCGAATCATCGTACTGTTTACATACCGGGTATAGCGTTACTAGAAAACTCTAGAAACGCTTTAACCACGTATAAAAAGGGAAGGGAGTCGCCCGAGTCAGTTTACAATCGTAAGCGGTCAAGTATTCATCGAAGCGAACGCAAGCGGAAATACTACGGAGTTTGAAGCAGTTACAGTAGTAAAGTGAAGTATAGTGTTTGTTGTTTTAAATTTAATTGTGTGTTTGAATAAAACGTATTTTAGTCGGTAATATTGTTTACATTCTTATCCGTCGAACCTAGCATGTAATATTACAAAGCTGAAGAGTTTGTTTGTTTGAACGCGCTAATCTCAGGAACTACTGGGTCGAATTGAAAAATTCTTTTGGAGCTGGATTGCCTATTTATCGAGGAAGGGTATAGGCTATAAAACATCGCGCTACGACCCACGGGGGCGGCGCAGTAACGATAAACGCGGGTGAAAGCGCGGGAACATCTAGTTGATAAATTAAATGTATTAAGTACGAAGGCCCTGGTATCCATAACACAAGTTCAATATTGACTTGGGTACCAGTGTTAAACAAGTAGTAGTGTTTAACAAGGATTGTAAAATTTACTTGCATATTTTTTATGTATTCAAATGAGTGTATCTTTTTATGGACAATAAACGTTATTATTATTATTATTATTTTAAACCTGGAGTACCTAATTCATGAGTTGTCAACTCATTTCATCCTTGAAGCAACTCAACAAGTTTATTCGTCGTCATAATATTTCTAAAAGCGCACCTCAACCGAACTGGATCATCAAAATGTTCGATGTCTAATTTTGCCCTGAAGGCGGCAATAGGATTGCCTCCTATAACGTGAGAATTAAAAACTTAATTGGCAAAATGGAGTGTGATACGCCTCTTTGCGTAAGTCACCTAGCCAGTGGCACTGGCTGTCTTCTAAAACTACAGCGACATCTGCGCAGTCGAGTATTCATAATTAAATAATAATTAGTATAATGATACTACGCTAGGTGGCGCTACGCATAACTTATAATTAGGGTTGCCATCCGTACTTTATAATAAAGTATTGTAGGTTATTTCAGGTAAACGTACTTTATACTTTATTTTACTTATGTCGACTTTTACAGGTTTTTTTTTATTGTTTACTTAAAGCAACACTGTAGAGATTGACTAAATTGAATAAAAACAATTGTTTATCTATCTGAATATAGAAATATACAGAGTGTTTTGAAATCGTGTAATTCCTATTAACCACGCTTTCTACTGGTGATATAGAATAACCCTGACCATATCTTTTTTTATTTGAATTATGTTTTTGAAGAAATTAATGTTGAAATTTTTTTCGTGAAATGGTTTCAGGTATTCATATGTTAACCACCCGACACAATCTACATATAACACTAATTTAAAAAAAATAACAACAATAATTGATGTCGTAAATAATAAGGGGCAATAAAAACGACCGCCCGTTATTATTTACGACATTCATTATAGATTTTTTAATTAGTAGATAATTAGATATGCTTCGGGTGGTTAACATATGACTATGTGACAACATTTCACGATAAAAACGGTACATTGATTTAAAAAAAAATATATGATCAGTCGTTATTCTATACTACCAGAGCGTGGTTAAAAGGAATTACACGATTTCAAAATCACCCTGTGTAGTAAATATCCGGTAAGATGTTCCTTAATAATAAATATTGGTTAAATGTTTCTAGCATCAACAAAAATATGTTATCAAAAAAGCAGGTTAAATAAAGAATACTTTTTTTTCAGAGCTTTTAGTTTATTTTTGCACCTCAGATAGTAAATATACTCTATTTGTTCAAAATAAAGGTGGCTATATTAAAAGTATTCAATATACAACGTGGGCAGTCTACATTTACCTTTTCTCACATTTTAAATATATGTATTTTAGAATAGAAGAGCTTCTGTATGAGGGATTAGGAATTGATAATCGTAAAGCTAACCATGTTACACAAAAAATTAACAATTGTATCACAAGTCTTCTCTTTCTTTTCGTGTGGTTAGTGGCCAACCTGTTGTCAAGAGTTGATCAAGCCGCCCGTAAGCTTCTGACATGGCTTAACGACTGCTCTCAATTTGGCAACAACCGGGACCGACTTTTTACGTGCCCTCCGAAGCACGGAGACGGTTTGATGAAATACCACTAAGCGGTCACCCATCTATAGACTGACCGCACCCAACGTTGCTTAACCTCGCTAATCGTTTACCGATCAGTGAGTGCAACTGGCTTTATATTAAACGAGTGTACTTGTAGTTTATAAATTACTAGATTTTGTTAATAAATTAATTTCAATCCCTCTGGAACAGCACCTTTTTATTAAAGGTACTCTTTGTCCTTGCCTGTGCCTTAGACAACGTGTATGCGAAATTTAACAATATTAACATTACCTAGTTGGGATTGATTAAATTTTAACTATCTGATACATTGTTGTTATAAAAGGGCAACAACTTTATCAATTAATTGGCGCCATTCAGGCGATTAATTGAGGCGCCATTACCATCTTTTACCATACATACATACGTAGATAGACAGATTCACGTCAGCATATTGTCACAGAGATAGATAGGGTGCATTACATCAACATTCTGCAACTTCGTTTCAGGTGCCAGATAAAAGCCGGCAAGTCTATTTTATTTTACACATTCAATTTGTTTTAGTAGTTTCTAAGATACGCATGCCATCAAGAAATTTATTTACAATTATATGTAAACTTCGATTAAAACTACTAATATTATGTTAGTTGCAATTACAAGGTTTAGAAAAGATATTGTGCCACGTGGGCCATAGATGAGTTCAGTAATGATGTTGCACTGCATTCTGTTTTATTTTGACAATTGCTATTTTGTCTATGTGAAAAACCAAAGCGGATTTTTTAAGAAACTTTTTTAAAGTTCGAGATTATTCTTGATGGTTGAGCGATTGCGCTTGCACGCTACAATTAGCGTAACAAATATGCATTTATATAACATTTATTAATAAAGGGGTTAGTTTGTAACACAGCAGTTGTATAATGTTATTATTACCGAATTTACATGAGTCGAATCGTAAACAAATAATAATCACGGCCCGAGTTACATGAACAATGATTATGTTTGTTATTTCAACAGTAACATACGGCGTACTAATATTAAATTTTACGATTGATCGCGAAAGGTGCACCACAATTCACTTCCACTTACGTTTTAGTACACATTTTGTTACTGTTTATTTACGGTATGGACGTTTTCTTTTTATTATTGGTTTCGAAAATAATATTTTTATTTATTTATATTAACATTTGACTTTTCTTCTACGCAGATCTTTTTAATTTTTTGTTAGTTCTTTGGTAATAATAAGATAGTTAGTCTAATTAAGACAGAAAAACGTAACATATATGTCATTAAATATATCTAGCGTGCTTTTGGGCTGAATGTTAAAAGCGTTAGTGACATAAAGGTTGGGCAAATACATAAGATTAAAGCTTGTATATTCTGGGTCCGTATGGATTCTTTATTACCTATATATTTTCATTCTATTACTATCTATCTGGCACAAATAATATGCATTAGCAGATTCAAATATATAAATAAACTACTACACTTTTTATCCTAGCTTGTAATTATTTTTAAATGGAACAATATATTGAAGTATGTTATATTGTACAGACCAGCAAAACATTTAATTTGACTCACGGCATAGTAGGTACCTATAACAGAAATCATTAGGTATTTAAATAGTTTTATTAATGATAAAGCCAGCTGCATTAATTAATTATTATAATTTCTAATTCTTATTAAGTATTTAAAATGTTTGGCATCAGATCTGTTCAAAGAGTTGAACGAAATTTTGATTATATTATTTTATTTTTATTGTCTTTGTATATTTATCTATTTATTGGACATATGAATAATCTTTAAGCAAATTATAACGCCTGCGTATTTAGCTACAATTCTTCTTCTTTTACTTTTCGTGTGGTTAGTGGCCAACATATTGTCAAGAGTTGTTCAAGCCGCCCCCGTAGGGCTCTGACATGGCTTAACGACTGCTGTCAATTTGACAATAACCGAGACCGACGTTTTACGTGCCCTCCGAAGCACGGAGACGCTCAGATGAAATACCACTAAGCGGTCACCTCTATAGACTGACCGCACCCAACGTTGCTTAACCTTGCTAATCGTTTACCGATCAGTGGGTGCAACTGGCTATGAGCGCCTAGCTACCATTTAAAAACTTTGAAAGAGCTTATATGCAGGTTGTATTACAATCAGACACCGCAAGGGCAGGTTGTAAAGAACACACAATAAACCCCTGCTTCTGCGAAATCGGATAAAATCTCATAAATAAAAATAATTGGCGACGTATAGCCGGTAGTGCCACAAAAATATATGGTATGATAACCAGAACAATATCCTTCCATATTGTCATGATTATTATCTCTTTATTAGCACTAGTAGCCATTACAGTTATCGAAAATTAGATCGCGGAGCTGTAATGTTTGATAATACTGCCGTGACGGTGCTGTATTGTCCGTTAGCTGACTCGAAGCGGTTGTGAGAAGGCATTTATTGGTAAGTACAATAAATAAATAAACTTATTTCTATACACTATGGCTTTCTATGCCTATTATCTTGACAAACACTATTTTTTCAAATACATGCAAATTGACAAATAAGCATACACCCGCCTGATGGCAGTCGGTAACCAACTAGTCTATCTTCGAATTAAATAAAAATAATAATTTATACGTTGTTTATCTTATTCCAGAAGATAATTACGAACTTTTGTGTATTTAAAGCAAATGTTCTTGATTGTCAAAATAGTTTTGCAATCAAATAATATTGTGTAGGATCCTTACTTTTTATCTTTTGCGCTGCAGGAGCAGTGGTTTTTTTACAATAAAAAGTTATGTTGTGCCAGAGCGTCGTCCAGGAGTCGTCGCCTGCGGACACTGCCTCTCTGCATTGGGCACTGCACTACTGGGTGGGTCGCTCTCGCTGATGTAGTTTCAGTTCCAGCGACCCACCCACTATACAAAACAGCGAGTTGTCTCACAGTGGTGGTTTTAGTTGGTAGGCCCGAAGTCTCGGGAGAGCCCGACATAACCCTCTCGCCTCCCCTTGTGGCGAGGGCGTATACATAACGAGCATATCCCCACGTAAAAAAAACAAAACCAATGTGCTTATTGTCCATCACACGAACCCTGTTTAATAGTGACCTTGTATAGTATCTTTTAAAAATCTTGTTCTAGTCTATTTTTGATTTTGCGGTATTATTATAAAACTGTTTACTTATAAATCAACGATATTATCTTCCTAAAGATTACATGTATATAACATTAGTAAATCTATTAAATCGGCTTGTTTGATCAAATAAATTACATCAAAGTGCAATATTATTTTATCAAAAGAAGATAATATTTATATTGGTTTATATTTGACTGTGTACTTTATTGCATGTCAATACGATAGTCAGTAGATTTTAACTGCTTGTGTGCTGTATATAAAAAATATTTATTTTATTTATATTTATTACTTCAGGTATTAGCTAGGAAAGGTTCAGTATTTAAAATATTTACTAAGAAATACCGAGTAGGAGAAACGTATCTGAGTAAAGTAGCTTGATATGAAACTTTACATTACAATCATCGCAACGTTCCAGCATAGGAAGAGCGTAAAATTTACACGAAAAAGATGATCAAGTATCACACGGTCACTATTTTTCGCAGACTTGCAATTCAGATGACAAAAAGGTATTTAACTCATTAAATAATTATCATGGACTAAGAGTATACAAATCAAAAGAAATCATATTTGTAAGACATGTGAACGACACAATATTACAAATTCCTGTAATGGAAAACCAAATCAGGTATGTCATAGAGGAAGGTTGGTTAAGATAATGCCGAACCGTTAAGCTTGCGACCGCTGTAGACTTTGATGAAGGTAATCTATACCAATATTTCAAAGTGGAAAGATTTGATTTTTTGTTTGTTTGATTGTAAGGGTTTAACTTAAAAACTACAAAACCGATTATAAAAAATCTTTCACTTAATGAAAGCTGTATTATCACAGAGTAACATAGGTTACATATTATTATTATAAAAAAATACCGTTACGTTCATAACCTAATCTACTTTTACACGGGTGAAGCAACGTTTAAAAGCTAGTCGAAGTAATAAAGGTAAAAAAATCAATACTACGCGGCCAACCCCACAGCCTTGACGCGTCTAAAGCTAGTCGTCTTCTTGGGCGATATGTGAGAGAAAGCTATAAAAACGATCGTAAACTTCTTTACGGGGACATCAAGGTAATGTACCATTTTATCTTATTACCTTTTTTAGTTCACATAGCAAAACTACATCAATATTTGAATGTGATGGCGATTTACCAGAAATCGGTAATAATAAGGCTTTCTAATCGTGAAAGAATTTTAAAATCGGTTAATTAGGTTTTTAAATCCTTAACAAACAAAAAAATTAACATTTCCACTTTACAATATTAGCATAGATTAGGTGATGCCCAAGCGTGTTCTACCCTATCGCTGCTATGGAATACTATTTATTAAATATAATATATGTACTTAAGTTTATTAAAATGAGTGTATTTATTTTAAGTGTGATGTTCACCAAAAAAGGTTTATTCGAAATCGTCACTTAGCTTAAAATTTAGATTTTTTATACAAAAATTGACAAAACGCCACATTTATTCTACCGTTAAGGATTATCTGGTGATTAAAAAACTCTCTTAATCGAGGTCAAAGCAATGTGCTATAGATTTATTGCACCGAGTACGTTATTGCTTCATTGTAAATGCTTACTTGTATCAAACTTACCTACCTGTATTATTGACAAAATCGTCAACGATTCAAATGAAGTTATTTCAAATTCGATTCTGCCGAACGGACCGCTGTGGATGCACGTACACACGTACGTATCAATGTGTGCACATACACATGTACACACATTGATACGTAAACTTAATTAAAATAACAATGTATATGTCTAATTTAGTTTGTGGAATGTCGAGTCTAGTTTGGTAATCGTTAATTTAATGACTAATTATTAATTTAGCAATTCTTAATTAAAAAACTAATGTAACATGTATTTGCCATTATTTAAATTAATCTATTGGACTGTTCTTGTGAATATAAAAGCGACTTAAAAAGTTATTCTTATTTCAGTATTGTTACGTATTTTATATACATATATAATAGGTATGTAGTGTCTATGTTCCAACTCAGAACAGCTTAATGTTGAGTTTTTATATCAAATAAATTTTAATTTTAAGTTGTCATCAAAATTAGAGAATATATAGCCCATAATTTGTTAATGTTTTCTTACAGGGTTGGCAACGCGCGTATAAGACCCTTGATGTTGCAAGCGCCCAAAGGATGAAGTGTAAAAAATTGTGTTTAGACAGTAACTATACGATAAAGATACTTTTATTAGTTAAACTTTATAAACTCATACCTACATATTCACGCTTCTACCAGACGCGGGTAAGCAATGATATTTATATTACACCCATATTTCGCCTTCTTTGATTCTAGGATGTATTAGGGGGAAGGCAAACCTTTTGCCATATAAGCCACAGTTTCAGATTCTTAAGCTCCCACCGAAAATTTATTGAGAAACTCTGTAGCAGCACGGAGTCCCAAATTGTGCCTGGTATGATAACTCAATAATACTTTACCCGACACGGTAATCTAATCAAAGACCACATGCACAGCAGTCACATACACTGCGTCACCAAGTTGGTAAATATGCTGGTCAGTAATAGTATCTAACCTGAATAATTTCTGGTGCCGGCACGTTCTCAGCGAGCTTGTCAAGGGCCCACGCAACGATATCACTGGAGGTCCTGCCTCCGTTGTAGTCTTCTACCGAGTCGCTGGTCTTCTTGCCTGATGGGAACATCTTGATGGTGGGGTACCCCTGAACTTGGTAGCGTGATGCCATCAGCTGGTGGACCGTCGCGTCCAATGCTCCGAGTTTAACCTGAAAGGTATGGGATTGGTTTTATTTTCGCTTTTTTATAATCAGATTCTTACAATATTGGTGGTGCAAAAATTTTTTTCCGAAATCTTACGGCTATTGGTACACCCCCAAACGGTACAAATAAGTTAAGACGATTCTTTGTACCACTTTGGGAAACTCCAACTGATATAAAGATTTAACTCTCTCGCTTCGCCAGCTAACTTTAGGTGCCGCGTAATAAGGAACAAGTAGTAGTTTTTTGTGCGTGGTTGTGCTCAGTTGTCTTATTTGTTAGTGAATCAACAATATATTTCAATGATCTTAAAGTTCCCCGCGACATAAGCAACTCGAAAGCATCAATACATTTAAAAATGTCTAAGAGGATGTCGATATGTATTCCAATATACACCTGAATAGCATCATGTCAGACTGAGAATCGAACCAGTAACGGCTGTAAACGTAAGTGTAATGTCATACGACGCCAACAAGAGACTGGAAAATTAAGACACTATATGTTGGCATGCTGAAACGATACAATCTGTGTTTTGTGTATGTCTATAATTGCACTGCAATTTTTTTTTTGCAATTGCATATGTATGTATTAACTTTGCTTAAAAAATAGTGTCCATTATTTTATTCGAATGGTATTCGAATACCAATTGTATTCGGTGGAACGCGTTAAGTACTTTGCAAGAATGCCACGTAACGCACTAATCAATTCGAATGAATTGCACATCGCTAACGTAAGGCGTAGATTTACCGACCTAAGATATCATATCATAAGTGCATTGCTAGAAGCATAAGTAGTACTGATAAGTTCAAGCAGGTAGCATGAAATTGATTACGATACAATCGTGCAGCTAGTCGTGAACTAGTAATTACACACTGGGCTGTTAAATATAATCGTAAAACTAACAGTAGGTAGTTTATATTTTACGTCTGTCGAATTATATTTTGTATACTCACTACTTTATTTCAACTCATGCTTTCTTTCAGTGGCTTTTCTACTATTATGCATGTAAATATAACAAGTGTTTATGTTACAAGGACAGTTTGACGATTTTTTAAAACTTCATATAGTGCAGGGATAACCGTACTTAGGTGTCAAAGACCTTAAGCAGCGATATTAAAAATCCGTCGTATTGTATCGGGTCCGGGAATTGCCGGATCCTAGCGAGATGACAAAGACGATTGCTCGGAACCTATGACTGTTAACAAGCTGGCTACAACGCACGATTGGTTACAATGGTGTTCCAATTTGTGTCTAATTTTATTTTATTTATTTGTTCAAAAGAATAATTTCTTAATTTCTGCGAAAATAGGTTTTTTTGTTTATGTTAACCGTCTTATATCAACCAGCTTAAGGTAGTATATCGTTTAATGTGATAACATTTGCGCCACCTTGTACCTATATGTATATGTCAAAGGTTATTTGAAAAAGGGGCCTAAGCCGACAGAATACATAGGTGATCTTCCAAAGCCTTGGGATTTATTTATTTTAACATATCGACTTTTGTGTTAATATCAAAATGTAAAGTCATTTATTTCCATAAAATAGTACAAATATTTTTCTTACTTGTCAAAATTCAAGAACAATATATTTTAGCATTATAAAAAAATCTATGTTTCTACAGGCATGCAAATTCTATTATTATTGAACTTCATAAGACTAGCATACGTTCTTGTAGTTACGAAACGTTGTGAGGAATTAACTTTAAAAATATATGTGTATCTCTTTCGCTTTCTACTATTCGACAACTCATGACGCCCCTATTATATCAGCACCATATTATGTGACGATAACGTTGCTCAGATAATGTGTTGCAATATATGCCATACGTAGGGTATATAATAGCTAGGGATCCCACCTTTTTGTACGAGAATCCCACACGGGACAAAACATTGTGTTATCCACAAAGGGTTGTGCCGAGTTGAATGTTTGTAAAGTCTCCCGCGACACAGGAATTATTCCAAGTGAGGGAGATGTCACTTTAAAAAAATATATAGAAAGAATTTTGTTTTCTTTTTCGATAGAACAATAAAAAGTACAGGCAAAAAAGTATAATACTATTTTTAACAGTATGATTGGCAACCCTAGTAATAGCCTTCGTGTATTCATATATTCATTTATTACTCAATTACGCAGTCTGTAAAACGTAACTTCATTATTAACGTAATGTATCATATTTTATAAAATTTAGATGTATGTATTAGAAACTACTGATAGAATGCAATATACAACATGCATCAACAGATTATAACCGTAATTGGTTGTAATTATGTTGATTAAAATCAATAGCTACAGGTATTGGCGATAATTTTACAGCTTTATACCAAAACATCTATGTTTTTGAACGTTTCGCTATGGTAATAAATGTAGCCATTAGTGATTACTATAATGTTTTATGTTATTAACCGATATTACATGACTCAGATTACACACTAGCTAACACACGATTAAAATCGTGTAATCAACGTGGCCAATGTATATTGGTCAGTAATACTAGATCTGATAATACATGTCAAGAAGTCAGGTAGGCGTCGTACTACCGTCAACACAAAAAATGTTTTAGATGACGCAACACAATTATTGTATGATGTTATTGACAACGCTGATTGATTTAATTGATAGAAACAATATTAAAAATACCATATAATATGCGGTATAATTTATACTGTCTTATGCAGTGTGTCCATGGATAAAGTGCAATCCCGAAAGGGGAAGAAAAGAGGCTACGAATCATCGACAAAAAAAATATATATATTGTAGGTTTTTTACATGTGTTAAGATTTCAATTGTTTATTACGGATCCTGTGTACAAAAATATAGATTTTTATTGCAATCCAATATCCTATGTACAAAAATATAGAATTATCGTTGCATATATTTTTTGTCGATGTTTCATGGTCTAGTTTCATACCCTTTCGGGATTGCACTTTATCAGTGACACACTATATAGTATATTCTTTAAAAGGTAACTCTTCTATAGAGACGACAGATATCTCCAAATGTACGTTTCTCGCTTTACCATTAATTAAGTAATTGATTAGGCGCACCCAATTTCTAGGAGCAGCATTATTAACTTTATATTTCTTTTATAAAGATAACTCCCCCATTAGAAACCATTCCTGTGTCGCGGGGGGCCTTTACAAACATTCGAACAACGGACACAAAGAACACCCAGACTCGGAACAACCATTAGTGTATCACACAATTTTTTGTCCCGTGTGGAATTCGAACCCACAACACTCGGCGCAGTGGTAGCGGCGAGGCGGCCACTTAACCCACAACGCCATCCGTGCAGCCGAAACCAATCTACTAATCTATGCCATATTTGTTTACTTTTGGCAAATAACTAGATGCTGGTATTTCACCCATTAGCAGTACTAACCTTTCCTTGAAGTTCAGTGGCAGCTTTAGCCCAGTGAGGTTCCAGGTTTTTGCAGTGTCCACACCATGGCGCGTAGAATTCAACCAACCACAAGTCATCGCTGTCAAGTACTAACTCCTTGAAGTTACTGTCTGTCAGAGTGATCACGTCTGACTGAAAAAATAAGAACAAGTTTAAATTAAGAATTATAATTAATAAAGCGTTAGTGTATTGTCAGCTAAAGGCAGTGTCTTTAGCAATTGCTT
The DNA here is from genome assembly GCA_930367265.1 of Catocala fraxini. Taxonomy (NCBI): domain Eukaryota; kingdom Metazoa; phylum Arthropoda; class Insecta; order Lepidoptera; family Erebidae; genus Catocala; species Catocala fraxini. The sequence goes on along the minus strand of OV884025.1, from coordinate 27,542,252 downwards.
TTCTTTTCCCCCTTTAGAAAAAATAATCTGGTATTTTGGGAACGGTCAATATCGGACCGTACCAGGTCAATAACTAACTAAGAAATAGGTGTAAGTTTGCTATCACGAATTTGCTGTTACTTCTGCAAAGTCAAAATAAGCGTGTATCTTGTACACTTCTTCTACACTTCCATTATACTAAATATTGTGCATAAAGTGCTGGTATAATCAGCATTATAATCTCAGGCCTCGAAACATTTCTGCAAGCGAATACTCTAGGCAAAGACTAGCGTCGAGCTCATCTTCTAGAGCTTTCAGCTTCGAATGTAAACTACTTGGATATAAAGACAAAATGCACACGCTTTTGATACGACAAAAGTGTGTAGTAAAAAATTGGTCTGGGATTAAAAATATGTAGTAGCGATGTTTTTATTGGAATGAGATAGGCCTCCATAACATATGCCTCGATACTGAAAGTATATCAAGATATGTTTAAAGATTAAATATATATCATGAATGTCAATAACGAATCCTTTTAGTTACGAACAGTTAACAGCGTACATCAATGCATTTTTGTACATTATATAGAATATAATTTATAAAGAATAACACGGTCGCAAGGTTGGACTGGATGCAGATGGTAGATTAAATGAAGTCGTAAGTTGGAGAGGACTTGCCCGGACAAGGCATTTAAATTAAAATACTATTTTTACTATTAACCGATTTAATTAATCCTGATATTATATTTATTACTTAAAACCACACCCACATTGCTTCAGCTATTGTCAATATGCGTGTGCACAATACTATATGCTGTCATCAACAGATAAAAAGCTTGGTCCTACCCGTTAGCAATAAGTCTTTTGACTGTATTGCAAAGAAAGTTTAGGAGTATCACATTATTATGGAAGTGGAAAAAGCTCTAAAATAGTTTTAAATAACCAACAAAATATTAAGATCTGTTCCTCATTATACTGTATTGTTCATTAATTTGGCAGACAGTATTATGACCTACTGTTGTAACGCGTAATACTTTAAACGCTACTTCCGTAAGACGTGTCTACTTTTGGACAAAAATAACATTTGGATGGGAGCCACTTTTGTCAACGCATTCCCGAAATACAATAACAATCCAATTAGATAGCTTTTCTTTGTTCGATCTTAAATTGGTATATTTTCTAGAAGCGAACTCTATGTTCCGCTGGTAAAGAATATTTATTTAAGATCTAACATCAACAGCCAGGAGCTAGGTTAATGGTAATGACAGAACAAAACATCACTTCTACAAATGGGGTAGACAGAGAGCCGTCTCTGGTGGAAGAAACGTCTCTAAACTGATCAAAATGTATGTCAAACGTGTCTCGGTGAAAGCTCAGGGTAAACCCTCAGATAGAGTCTTTATTATGTTTACTTCAGGAATATTACATTTAAATATTTACACTATCACTCCTGCATATTCCAGATGGGTAGAGGTGAGAATTCCACTATATATGTATGTAAATGTATGGTTTACAGTCGACACGTCACTTTCTTTACATTGAGAAGAAAGAACAAAAGTAGAGTTAAGTAAATTTCCATTTACCAAGAAATTCTAATATTCCTGATATATAATATGTAACTCACTTTCAGATCTACTTTAGAAACAGACAACATATTATGTTTATAACAACGAGTAGTATTTATTTTGCCGCATTGATTAACTCTGACTTTTTGCCTTACATCGGATAACGGAGACCTTGTCCATCATTCACCTATGAGTCATTTTCGCGTTTCATAAAAGGAGGTCAGCAGTATCGACTGACGTGTACCAATGGAGAATTTTCTAAAGTGAGAGGACGCGTAGGAGTCTGCTGTGGGCGAGTGGCGACACGCGACGAATAAATATATTTACGCCCACACCACGTCACTGATGTTTAGATTAACATTTAAATATACACTTATTAGTATTAAAGTATGTACCGTGTATTACATAAGAGTCGTGTAAAATAAAGGACATGCAAGAAATTGTGTCGTTATTTTCTATTGCAATAAGGTCCCTACCTAAACTTGAAATGTCTTGACAAAAACTCCTGAGTCATACTTATTAATTTTTAGATGAAAATAATTTTGTGAAAAGAGTTCCTCATAAAGGAATCTGCCCACTACCCTGTCTCATACCATGACCTTGCTAAGAACGTTTAAGGCAAAAAAATATAAGACTATGCCCACTAGACCGTTCCGTCACCGACCAGCAGTTCCCATAGCAGGGCGTATCGTGTTGCTTTTCGAGTCTGATACGTTCCTAGCACGGTCATGATATGAGACGGTGTAGTGGGCAGACTCCTTTATATGGATTTCAATTAATCTGGTAGGAGCCGAAATCAATACTCAATGGAAAAAGCATTGCTTGGTTCACGGAGGCCCAGCGTTGGCCGTATGATTAAAACAGTTTACTTCTAAGATCAGTGAAGTAGTAGTAAGTCTTCTAAGAAGTGAGCAGTCAGGTGATTGCTCACTTCTTCACGTAGAGGTCTACACAGGGGTTAAAAAGTAGAATGTGCAGGTATGTATCTGTACTATAATTTTTGATGACTCGATGGCGTAGTGGTTTGTGTAACCGACTGCTACGCCTAAGGTCGTGGGTTCGATTCCCGCACAAGTCAAACATTTGTGTGCGTTAACATGGATGTTTGTCTTGGTCTGGGTGTTTCTATGTATAATATGTATGTATTTACAAAAAGAAAAGTATATATGTATGTTTATCCATTGTCTAGTACCCATAGTACAAGCTCTGCTTAGTTTGGGCTAGATGGTGTTATGTGTATGTGATAGAATATTATTATTATAATGAGGCCTTAATAAACTGCTAGCCAGTCATGGGTTTAGTTCAGATTTATCTATTTTATGCTGACTGAGGAAGTCGCCTAGATAATTACAGAGGATTGTAATTATGAAGCTGTGTTTTAGTTTACTTAATAAATTAGTAGATAATTGGCATTGTTATGGCAGACTTAAGATGAATGAATTTGTTCGCCGCTACCGAAATAGACAATTTGTTGATTATGACAAACAGGTTTAGTAAGTACATTGTGAAGATAAGAAGTCAATAACCTTAGTACAATACACTTTACTGTTAAAAGCAATCTTCACATATGAGTATGATAAGGAGAATAATTAAGGATGAATATATGGTGGCATGTATCTGTTGTGGGTTTGCGGAGATCTCCATTTAAATTATACCTAAGGTAGTACATTTAGAGTAGTTCATCAAAGTTACCCCTGGATCAGTGGTACCCAGTTTCACCCGGATACCACTTCCGAGAAAAAACTCAAACTCATCTACTGTTAATTTTGGCCCGTCGTCGAGTTACTGACCTATTCTTTTCATTTGTTCTTATACATCAATGTTCGTACATTTATTCATGCATCGTATATGGCTGTATGAGATGAAGTTACTTTAGCCAGGATATGGCTGCGTGTACTCCTATAGGACTTCACGTTTTCTTAGGCGTACGAGTAGCAATAATTGGGAAACACTGGCTAGATGAGGTTTTAAGAAATCCTAATGTATATGTATATGTTACGGCTAAAGGTGGGTGTGAACATAAACTTAAGATTAGCCGGCTACAACTAGGTGCAGCCGGACACATGCGGTTAGGTTATGTTAGGTTACTTTTGAGTTTAACCGGCTAAAACTAGGTGTAGCCGTACTTCGGCTATTAGCCGTAACATATATATTAATACTTAAGCGACCGCTTAAAATGAGATCTCGCTGCTACAACATTTTATTAGTGGAAGTGTAAAAGTATTGGCTGTTAATTGTCTGACTATGTACACGCGACGTGTTGGTACTACGCTCAATGCACCTAGAACCATTCAATCATCGACACGTATATTTCCATACATTTTTTTAAAGAAACCCTTAACGAAGACGGCGTTTGACTATTATTATAAAAGTATGCAATGCTTTGTGGAAGATCATAAGTTGAGATGCATCGAAAGCTTTGAAACCTCGTGTTTAAAAGTTCTAATATGTTAATACTGATCTACAAAAAGTCCCTGACTCAATTTGGGACAGTTCGCATTGCGATCAATTATTATACATGTGCGTAATTGACTATTAAGATCTTAGTAGCTTAGGAGACGCTTGAGACAGTACAACATGAATGTTTTAGATACGTATGTCTTGAAATGAGACCAACTCGTAACTAACATGTAACATATGATATAGAATATTATAAGGTTGCTTAAAATATTTATAAAGCTGGTGTAATTTTAAAAACATAAAGTTACAACCAAATTGATTTATCTAAATGGATAAAAATCCTAAGTAAGGTAGGTTAACAAACTTCTCGGTATAAAAATGTGTATTCTACAGTAACCATGACATCAATAACTGGTTACTATAGCTATTGTCGATAGTTAATTAATACGGCTAGATTAAGTTTACTGAGACTTATAAGCTTCAATTTGTTAATTTGATTACCGCAAGGCAAAAAAATATTAAAATGGTATATTTCATCTAATAAAATACATCTTATGTTACTATACCAGACTGCACATAAATTCGTTGTCTGAATGGGTTAGTAAATATTTCTATTAGATTTATAAGGACGTATTGTTCACTGTTCAGTCTTGTCCATGAATACTAAGTTCTACATAAACAGTCAAACCTAAACTGGACTAATGAAACCTTCAACTGAAAGGAAAAATAGAGATAATCATTACATGGGCCTAATATAATTCAATGCTGATAATTATTATGACAAGTGTTGTCATAGAAAAATTGTGTTGTTTTTGTAGTAAATTAAATGGTTGATTAAATTCATTATTTATAAGTTAACGAGACTAAATACAGAGTGTGTTAACATTAATTTCATACATGCAATGTTACATGCACTGCATTTATAAAATTAATGTTAACATTTCCTGTACATTCACTTATTAATCTTTTTTTTACTATGTATGTATGAAATCAATTAAACAAATCCTATTATGCTACATAAATTATAAATAAGAAACGGCATGTGCAGACAATGTTAACATTTATTTCATCCACACAATGCATGTATGAAATAAATTGAATTAAACACATACGTAACTAGTTTATATTATTAGTATGTTATGTAATAATAATAAGGCAATGTCACCTTTATCCAATTACATATGCTAAAGCTGGGGGAAAAAAAAATACTTAAGGCAATTTCTACATGAACTTGATTAAACATTTTATGTATGTGTAGAATAATGTATGTTTAATCATGTCTTTATATGTATTTGAAGTTAATAAATATTACCTATGTGCCTCATACCCCTGGAGGAATAGATAGAGGTATATTACACCCTAATTTGTGAGCTATATATATTTAATGTAATATAGCATAGGAGCTTACTACCACATATAATATCAAATATATATTAATTTAGATTAACTAACTGCATACATACAGTGGTGGACATAATTAGAAACAGTACATAAAACTTAGGTAAACACAGAATGAACTATCGTTATGAGTAAAAAATATATAGATTAAATCACTATTAACTATGCCAGAATATAGCCATTGAGTTAAAAACTCATAAAATATTAAAAAAAGAAATCTGTTCTATCTTTAATTATTAAAAGTGATTAAATATGAATGTTGAATAGAATAGAAATATAGAATAGTTGAATGTCTATTACTGGCCGCTTGGACAACTAATTAGAAACAGGATCAGAGGTTCGTTCCAATTTTGAAAATTAAAAAAAAAACCATTTCTACGCTTTTTCTGTAGTTTCGGCGGCAATTAACCTCTGGTATGAACGTGGATCTGCGCGAGACACAATGCTTTTTCTATTATGTCTGGTATTCGGGCATACAACAGGTTAAACGTCAATTTGGAATTACGTGAATAATAAGTTTAGTTAAAAATGGGTAAAAATAAGAGTTGTGACGAGTCAACAAGGCAATTAATTGTTAAATTACATTTAGATCGAAAGTGAACATATAGAAAAATTGCTAATCATCTAGAATGTTCTGTGAAGAACGTTTTCAACGCTATTGCTCATTATAAAACAAACGGAACTACTAAAAATGTTGTTAAAAAGGCTCGTCCAAGGAAAACGTCTCCCCGGGAAGATTTGCAAATTATATGAGTAGCTAAACAAAACCCGTTTAAAGGCTCTAACGAGATTAGAAATGAAGTTTTGTCACCTGGTGACCCAAGATACATTTCCTCGAAATTGGTACGCCGCAGTTTAGTGGAAGCTAAATTGTTCGGGAGGGTTTCTCGAAAGGTACCGCTTCTTACCAAGCAACACTGAGAGAAGCGATTATTATTTGCAAAGAAATATCTTAACTGGACTGTACGAGAATGGAAAAAGTGTTATTCTCGGATGAAACAAAAATAAATATGATGAATTCAGACGGCAAACGCTACGTTAAACGTCCAATAAACTATGCTTTTGATTATAAATACACGAGGAGCATAGACAAACACGGCGGTGGTAACATTAAAGCCTGGGGATGTTTTTCTGGTTGCGGAGTTGGACCCGTCCGTAAGATTGAAGGTATAATGGAACAATTTCAATACAAAAACATCTTAGAAGAGACAATTATTCCCTACACCGACGACCATTTGCCTGTGACCTGGATCTCTCAGCACGATAACGACCCAAAACACACGGCCGGCAGTGTTAAATCCTTTCTTAGTGAGCAACGTGTTACCATGTTAGACTGGCCTGCAAATAGTCGTAGTAGATTTAAATACTACTGAAAATTTGTGGTAAGTCGTTAAAAAAAAATTCTCCGTTAAACGTAATTCCAGTCAAAATGAACTTTACGAAGCCTTTGTTGAAGCATGGAACTCGATCCCACTCGATAAATGTATGAAATTACTTGAATCAATGCCACGTCGTTGCAGAGCCGTCATTAATAACAAAGGCTATGCAACTAAATATTAATTATTAAGAAATTTTGTAAACCAAACATAATTTTACATAAATAATTTGAAATTGATGACGTTAACACATTTAATTTTTACCTCATTTCTTTACTGTTTCTAATTACTTGTCCATGACGGATGGTACTGCAAATGTCGTTTAGTTGTTTGTAAGTAACTAAATATCTGAATGGTAGTTGTAAACTCGGATATTTATTTGTTTTTTAATTAATTATAAGTTGTTGAACGTAGTCTATGCATTTTTTTTTTCATTTCTAAAAACAATAGTTTTAAGGCAATGTGCCTTGTCTAATGTGAAATACGTCGCAAGTGTTTCTAATTATATGTCCACCACTGTATATCCCTTTGGGGTTGACATAGTCATTTAGACTAAAGATTAAGTAGCATCATTAAGAATTATTCAGAGTACCAACCTAATTACCTGCAACACCGAAAGTACTAAGAATAGCCGCAAAAAAGTATATTCTATCAAAATATTTATTGATTGTCTGATAAGCTGTCAATCCCTATAATGCGCGGGTGACGACCGTCGCCGAACATAAGGTAGCTCGTGTGTGGTTAAAGGGCACAGGTATGATGCGTTTGGTCAATGTATAATAAGTTGCACCTAAGCCTGAACTACACTAGCACCTAAAACGTATGGTGGATGCTAAAATCAGCCTGTATATAAGTACAAAGTATAGTCTTTTAGTCAAATAATTGTTAGCTACTAACATGTTTTACAGTTAACTACAAATGAAAAACTATGATATCTTAATAATAATAAACATTTTTAATCTCAACAACTGTAAACATAGCCCAATAAAATGCATTCTTACATAAACAATCTACTTTTTAGCTATTTTTAAAATATTTTTCCGTATTGCAGCTATTGGTTTTTTCTTTTTATTAATTTTAAGTATATTACGCCTTTTCTTTAAAAAATCACCCGTTATAATTTTGTGTATTCCTGAATCTTTTAGTTTACTGCGGAACAATTGTAGTTGTAATTCATTAAATCGAGCTAAATTCATCAGACGTTTGGTTATTTGATTTGTGTTATCTTTTGGTTGAACACTTGAAGCACGTAATACAGGTTTAATGGTAGCTTTAGTAGTGGTAGTAGTACTTGGGCTTCCAATAACTTGTTTCCACACTATGCTGTGACCGTATATGTTGTTTAGCTGCTAGTAAAAATTTTATCTTTAGTAACATTGGATGACTAAAAGTTTGAAAGTCCAATAAATATGTTTAAATGTTAACTCTACTTATGAATAATTGTCAGAGCTGGATTAACCTAAGACAAAATAAGTAACTGTGTTTAAATCCAACTTGACATAAAAACCCTCCAGGTCATGAAAATGAGTTTCAAATGATTACAACACCATACATGCTTTGAGTAGGAGACTATATGACAATCTGGCCCTGATCAGTGTATGTAATGAATATATAAGAAGACAGTGTTCAAAATGATTATGATAAGATCTTTGATTTATTTATGAAGACAATGGTCTACTTACCTTGATAATTACAAATGATAATGAATTCTGATAACTATCATTATTTTAAATATCTTTTCAAATGCTGTTAGAGGTGAATTATTTGTTTTATGGTAGTAAATAATATAAATCTACTGTTCAATAATATTAGATATTGATAACATGCAATATATAGGGAAAATATGAATCTGTTATTTATTGATTGGTTATTACAGCATTGTAGATTTAACAATACAAACAAACTATATTTTATATTTCATAGAGAATACCACCACCAAGAAAATTATTTATTACGCTGCAGCCCAAATATAACAAAATTAATGTAATCTTTGTCAATAACCATAAGTTAAATAGCCAGATGTTAAAGAAACCAAACAAGAATAGTTGATAGCAAAAATGCTTTAAAAAGTTAGTACTTTTTCTGCCTATGTAATCGGCTAGGTGGTAGGTAGCCATTTAATAATTCGTTAAGGCCTCTCAAGTCTTGCACCTTATTACCATGATGAATTATTTTTACCTTGTCTGAAGATCTATTGGGTTTCTTTCCGAGAGCATCATAAGCTTTCTCCTTGGCGGCATTAAGGACAGCATCAATAAACTTTTCAGCTGTTCTTTGGCCTTGGTATACAGTGTGCTTCCTGCCATTGAAGATTTTTATGGTAGGGAATCCAGTGACTCCAAAACTGTGCCCGAAACTACTGTACTTGTCGGAATCCAATGCTCCTACTTTTACTATGCCCTGGAAATAGAAAAACTTATAACTATAAATACAATACAATCACAGATAATCTATAAATATAACACAAATAACATAAAATCTATCATATTTCTAATTATTATATTTATCAAACATCACATCACATCAATTAAACAAAAAAAAAATATAGGAAAGATTAAGTATCTTCAGCGGGCCCTTATCATATAAATTATAAGCTATCTTTGAACCTTCTAGAAATATTATTGTTGACTGCTCTCTTATTGTAAGTGTTAGCAATAATATAATAAAATAAAAGATAGCCCCGGAATTTGTAGTTTTACTGGGTTTTCTTGGTTGAAATTTCTGAATTTGGTTAATACTGTAGGATAGATACTGACCTTTAGCGCTTTGGCAACTTTCTTGTATTCAGGAATTAGGTTTTTACAATGACCGCACCACGGCGCGTAGAACTCCACAAGCCAGATTTCATTAGAATTTGTGACTAAATTATCAAAATTAGTGGGTGACAGCTCCACTACATCCGAATTGGTGTCATAAAAGGCGAAAGATCCCGCCACGCACAATAAAATACCTAAAAATAATAAAATTTATAATTACCGGCACCTATAAAATTAAACATATCAAATCAGTTTCACAGTATAATTATGTTGTTATAACATACCGAAGATGTACGTTTGTAACATTGTATGTGATTAATTGCCTTGTTATTTAAAATTTGAAATTTAAAAAGCACTCGATCTCCAATGAGATCGCGCACGAATTATCGGCTAAACAATGATAATCGGCAGGGCACTTCGAAGTTGGAACTTGAAATAAACACGTCAATTACTCAATTCTTTTTGGCAACCGACAGAAGACACGAAATTGTCAATGGATTTCGTGGACTATCTCTATTGGCTGATTTAAGTTTCCCGCTTTATAATAATAATTATCTCTTTTTTGATATGGCAATTAAATGACATAAACATTAAACACTACTTTTTAAACAATTTTTAACTAACAATGGTGCTAATAGTCTCTCAGGCTAATACGATTAAAATAATACGCATAGGCATGCAAATTTCAGCTTGTAAAAGTCCTACAATGTAGTCACATTGTAGAGGCTTTCGCAAGCTGAGATTTCTGATGCAAAGTTGCTCGCATGGTTGCAAAGGTTTACAATGCTTTTAACAATGACTTGTCGCCTGACAAGTCATTGTTAAAAGTATTGGTACCTAACATTGGCATTGAAAATCACTGAAGCCTATTATCGAGCTGTTTGAACATTCAAACAGCTTGAGTATTGGTATTGGCTTTGGCGATTCGAGCCAGTAATCTTTAAAATCTTATTCTGACGTTCATTAATAACTGTACAATAAAATTGATTTTGTATCATATGATCGGATTTGGAAAACGATCAAGAGCTATACCAACATATGAGTTAATAAGAAAGTATAGTTTAAATTCAGAAGTTACTATTGTTATGCTTTTAAAAAAAACAAAAGATATATATAGAAAAAGGTGAAAAAAATAGTTTCTTTTTTTTAATAGATATAATCTCATAAGTTTCAAACTGCTTAAAATTCAAATTATCGTATAAAATATACATTATACACAAATGAGCCTGCTTAAATAATATAACACACTTAGCTTAAATTATCTGCTTCCTAGAACTGTCTTTCGTTTCATTTTATGTTGTAAGGCTGTTGTAAATGACGATTAAGTGTCTCAAGTATTGCGCGCTGATAACGTAAACATAAGACATGGCGTACTATATTGTTTCGTGCGCTCACGCGCATGGGACCTTAATGTTTCATTTTTGCATTGGACACCTTCAAATAATAGGTCCCTACTAACGTGATACAGGATATCTCACTAATAAGTGAAGTGGTGAAGACACTAAGAAAATAACTCGATTGCATATGTTATACGTTATAAGTGTGACAACTCATACGAATCAGAATGCCTTAAATAATAGATAAACGAAAAGACGAAATGAGGAAGACACTCACATTATCTTCATGTGTCTCTGTCACACATGCAAGTCATCCTATCTGTAGGTATGTACCATGTAGGACCACGTACTTACCCCTTGCATGTACGACTGGCATGGACTGTAGTGAGAATTAATAACTAATTAGTAAATTACACAAACCCATATTTTAAAATCTTTATATAGATTCTATAATTTTATTTAATGTCGTTTTTGCTGTATTCGGCTTCGCTAGTCGCTACGTGTAACTTGAAACTGCACTATGAGTATTTCTGTGATGTACATGTACCTATATTGTAAAAAGAATATACAAAAATTTCCTAATGTAATAAATATTTCTCTTTATTGTATGCATTACAATATGTACTTTTTTATGCTTTTGATGGCAGACAAGCCAATAACTCATTTGATGGTAAGTGATAAATGCCGATGATATCATGCATAACAAGGCGTTGCCTACTGTAAACCACACGCAAGGTGGCAAACAAGTATGATAAGCAATTATCGCATAAGCATATAGCGTTATAGCATAAATGCAGTTGCAACACCCGGGGCACCACACGAGCTTGATCGTTTAAGATGAAGACGATAGAGAAAAGAATTGTCGAATTGTTGACATGAGTTCTGGTGCTCTTACTTACCATTACTTATAATACGAAATTCAAGAATAGGAATACATCTAGTTTAGGTCCGTTATGTAATAGCGTAATATTTCCCATATAAAGCTCTCCTATTCATGCTAAATCTAGCAATGCTCAACAATATTAAAAGGTATATATAATATTATTTTTAAAGCCTAGGTTTGTATACACATGCTACTTATTATACTGAGCAATAACATAATAATATTTAGAATTTTCTGTGGAATAATTACTGAAGATACCATTGTGGAAAGGAGACTGATAATTTATATATGGAAGTTGGTCTAAGTGCTGCCCAACACTGACACATAGGTGTATAATGTTCCTTAGACTAATACTAGTATGTAACCCAAAGCACATCAAAATCTATCCGAGGAATATAAAGAAAAAAATATTTTTGTATTGATTTTTTACTGAACAAAATTCTTAATAAACTGCTTATGGGACTTTAAACCGACACGATCGGGGAGAGGTGTAGCGCAGGACCCATTGCTTAACGTGCCTTCCGAAGCACGGGGCTGAAACATTGCCAACTTCGTGACTCTGGGCTGTTATTGGGAATTTGAAAAGCCTAATAACACTTTTTAACTCGACCCGGTATTGGAACCCAAGAACCTCATGCACGGCAGTCGCACTTACTACCGCTGCGCCACCGAAGCCTGCGCTAGCTATTTATCAATCGTCATCATTGTCGTTGAGAATAATTCTGTCGAAAAATAAAGCAGGGCGCCTAACAACGTCTTGGTGCCTAGCCTACCCTAAATACCAAACTAAGCACATAACGTGGGCACAGCTGCCAGTTGTTCTTCGTCCATTAAAAGAAGAGCAGCAGTAGTGTTTGAAGCAATCTGGTCCATGATTATCCTCGTCAATTAAAATATAGCCATAGTAGATTTTAGGGGTCTACTCTTTATGTGCGCTCGTACAAGTTGGACATTATTGGAAGGCATCGAAAAATCTGAGAGGTCATTAAGCTGCTATAATGAATAACACAGTGATGCGTACATGTTCGCTGTAATAGATTGGCGCCAGTTATATTTGGTATATTACTACAGCGAATAGAGTCAACTAATTCGGTGTTAACACAGTACCTATATGTAGGAACAATATCCGCCACTACTGAAACATTTTCGAAGCTGGCTCTACTTCGGTTTAGCCTTCTTTGATCTACATAATCTGCCAAGTTATTGTCAACATTCAGCCGCTCCCTGGGTGTATTAATGAATTCGAGGGCCTAAGGGCGATCTATAATATCAATGTGGAAGGCATTTGTCAAAGCTGCAGTGATTCTGAGGTCTGTAAAAAAGTGGTTCATGGCATAATTACAGACTTGACAGAAGAAATGCCGAGTGGTTAAGAAATATGAAACAGCAAAACGTTTAGATGGTTATAGTTTTAAAAGTACTTTAGAGAATATTGTCTTCTGTTTACGCGAATGTTATTCATTGAAATTAAACTTCTATAATATATGGATTTTATCGCGTCGTTTATTTTACAATTTTTACATAATTTGGAAACTACTACTATCAAATTAACAACGCGATAAAATCCGTATTTTAGAGGTTGAGGATAGTGTCGGGTATAATAAACACGTAGACTCAGATTTCAGAATGTGTTTGATTTTTGACACTTTAATTTACACTAGACAAAATATTGCGTTATCCAATAAAAACTCATAAAATATTTATACAAAATGTAACCAATCAAACATTCGACGAATCAGAGAAGAGTCTACTTTACGCTAACTTCCGTGCGCGGTGCTAACGTCGGAGTAAGTAATTTGCCACTGTGGTGACGTGCGTGTGCGGATTAGGGCTGCTACGTACGGTCACTATAAGCGCATAGTACATAACGGTTCACCTCACGAGTGATGTTAGGCTGCGCAAAGTGCGATGCAAAACAGCCGCGCGTGCGAAATGCAGGTAGACGTGCAACAAGAGCGCGAGAGAGACAGACATATGAATGCAGACAACTGTATTTGTATGTAAATGTTTAAAAAAACTGAAAATACATACATACATACATAGATTCACGCCTGTTTCCCAGGGGGTAGGCAGAGACTACGGATTTCCATTTGCTACGATCCTGACACACTTCTCTGGCTTCATTCACTTTCATCGCATTCCTCATACACGCCCGTCGGTTCAAGTTGCTCTTAACCTGGCCTTTGTCCAGAACGCCTCCGATATGATCAAGAAACGTTCGCCTAGGTCTTCCTCTTGCGACTGTTTCATTCACTCTAGCCTTATAAACTTTCTTAGTCAGTCTTTCCTCGTCCATTCTTTCTACATGCCTAAACCAGCTTAACATACCCTTTTCTATTCTTGTCACTATAACTACTTTCATGCCGCATCTCTCTCTAATCACACTATTCCTTATTCTATCTTTCAGAGTCACACCACATATATTTCTTAGCGCTCTCATTTCTACAGCATTTACTCTGCTCTCATGCTTCTTTTGCCATACCCAACTTTCACTTCCATACATAAGTGTGGGCACTAATAGTCCTCTATGAACAGCCAAATGTGCCATTTCGGAAACATTTCGACTTTTCATAAAAGCGCGTAGAGCTCCAGTCACTTTGTTGCCCGCAATCGTTCTCCTTTCAATATCTCCCTCATGTTTACCATCCCTTGTAAACAAAGTACCCAAATATACAAACTCTTTCACTTGCTCCACTTTTTCTCCATCAATCATAATATTACACATCGTCACGCACTCTTCCTTTTCAAATACCATTAATTTCGTCTTGCTTACATTTATTTTCATTCCTTTACTCTCAAAAGCACCATGCGTAATAGTTACCATCGCCTGCAACTCTTCTGCTGATGACGCAAGTATTACTTGGTCATCGGCATTAAGAAGGCATTTGACAAGTAACTCATTCATTCTTAATCCCCATTCACAATCTTTTAAATCTTTTTAACAATTGTCCATGTACAGGTTAAACAGCCAAGGTGACACTACACATCCTTGTCTAACACCTTTTTCGATGCTAAACCATTCTGTGTAGGTCCTATTTATTCTAACACAAGCTCTGGAATCATCATAAAGAGATTTCAGAGCTCGCGTAAGGGTGCTATTCACTCCAGACATGGAGAATAGCGACCAAAGTTCATTCCTCACCATTTTATCATAAGCCTGTTCCAGATCCACGAATGGGCAATATACCTTTTGACCTTTGGCCAAAACTCTCTCGGCTATGCTCCGTAAGGAAAAGACCTGATCCGTACATCCCATACCTTTTCGAAATCCCGTTTGTGCATCCCATATTTTCTCGTCGGTTACTTTCACAATCCTTTCAAATAACACTTTCGCATATAATTTACCGCCGACGCTGAGCAAGCTAATGCCTCTATAGCTTTTGCAATCTTGCTGTGAACCTTTTCCCTTGTATAAAGGTACTATGACGGCCTTGCACCAATCACTTGGTACACGGCCGGTATTCCAGCACAAGTTAAAAAGGCGGTACAACTGAGTTGCTATGAGACCCTGTCCAGCTGTCAGCATTTCGACTGTAATCCTATCATACCCACCAGCCTTGCCTAATTTCATGCTTTTCAAAGCTTTCATTATTTCATCCATACTTATAGGGCTTTCATCATTACTACTATCATTATCATTCATTTCGAAACAGAAAACAAGAACATAATGTACCTAATAAGACTTAAAAACAAGACTTGTAACTTCTCGGTAACCCCTGGAGCGTATTTTTTTAAGTATCTATTACTTTAAAGAAAAAAATAAAAGTATTCTCATTTCTGGCCAACACTTGGGCCAGACCCGGTCAGTCTCCTTTGCTGCGCGCAAATGCGTCTGGGCGTATGTCACTTCGATATAACAGTTTCGGGTGACATTTTAACGCAGAAATTAACGGATTACTTAACCCATAATAATCAAAAAAGAAATCCAACCTAAGAAAAACATATATTTTTTCTTACGTTTGATTGTTGTTGTTCGCTGCGAGTGCATTCGCTGCAAATAATGATCGCAGCGACAATTCGCTGCCTGCCTGTCACACACAGGCAGTTCTACACGAGAATTTCGACAGTCTGTTGGTGCGCAAATTCAAATTGTCGTCTGCTCGTCGCTCATCGTATTTTTATTTAAAAAATTGCTGTTATATGTGTCCCGCAGCTCCTCGTATTTTCTATACACACCCAAGAAACGAATAATATCGTTATTTCCCCACTTAAGAGAATCTTTTTTTGGTTGACTCATCTTTTTATACTCATATCTATGCAGCGAGTAAACGACCTGTAGCACAGACGTGTCTAGTCTAGTCTAGAGCGGCGCGCTGAGCGGAATGGCTATTTGCAGCAAGTACCCTGTCACACACAGCGATTATTCGCGGCGAATGCGCATTCGCCGAGTGTAAAACTGAACATGCTCAATTCAAATCGCGGCGAATTCAGCTCGCGGCGACTGAAACTATTCGCAGCAAATAGCCTGTCACATACAGCGAATACTCGCGGCGAGTAGGCATTCGCAGCGATTAATCGCTGTGTGTGACCGAGGCTTAAGTCTAACGCTTATATCTTTGAGAGGCACGATAGGCAAATGTGTATTAACCGGTCGTATACCGCCGGCTCGCATACCAGCCGGCAGATTTGTACCCGTCGTAGGCCGGTGGCTCGCATGCGAGCCACCAAATTGGTTTTACGTTAGCTTAAGCTAAAGCGAAGGCGGCGCGCGGCGTTTTGGCGCCAATTTGGTGGCTCGCATGCGAGCCACCGGCCTACGACGGGTACAAATCTGCCGGCTGGTATGCGAGCCCGCGGTATACGACCGGTTAAAACTACATTTAACCAGTTATAGTTTAAATACCACCTATAGGGAGCGAGTTTATTGCCATCTATCGAGTACAGTTCCAAACTACGTCTGGCTACTGAGAATTATTGTACAATCGAAAATTCTCATAACACTTTGACATACCCGAGATTTGAACCTGAGACCATAATATAAAAAAGCTGTTGAATAAGTAACGTTTACTATTACTGCACCACCGAGGCAGTCATTGTTATTCGATTTGTCGGCCAAATTAAATCATTAGTCGATTACGTATAGTATTAAGTAAACATTTAAAGTACGTACTAGTTAATTGAAATTATAAGAAAAATATCATCTCTTATTTACTTAAAAACATAACGAATAATTAAATTTTAAATAATAATTATGAAAGTACGAAACATAATATTTGGAAAGGATGTGAGGTTGTAGTCTGTAGTCATTGACATATAACAGCGAAAAATAAACCATGGACAAATTGAAGCATATTTGGCAAAGAAAATAAAGAATTCTTTGAAACAAGAGCTAAGTCTTGTAAGGCATAAAGGTTTCAAAAATTACTGATATTAAATGTTTCATTATAATGTACAGATTTTGTTTCAACAAGCTGTTAACATTTAAAGGTATTTATGTTTACTAAATTGACGTTTGACAGGTTATGTTGGCGCGTATTGTTTACTATTTTTTGGTTATTTTAGGCGGGAAATTATCGCCTATATCGGCTTGTTATTTTGCGTCATTGGCTGACCTGTATTTGTTGGATTGGGTTTGGTTAGAAGTGTTACTAAACTCTACCATCTTAATTGACTGCTTTCAGCAATAAGACTATACCACAAAATGAACTTAAACAATATTAAGCCATTTACCGTCCTCGTTGAGGGTAATATTGGAAGCGGCAAGACCACATTTCTAGAACATTTTCGCCAGTTTGAGGATATCACTTTACTAACAGAACCTGTAGAACAATGGAGAAATCTCAATGGATGGAATTTATTGGTATGATTTGTTTGTCTTTGTTAGTTACCTTGTTAGTAACTGATATTGAGGTCATCACATTGTACCTATAATGGCTGCTTCTATCTATACTCTTACTTTTCTGGTTCTAATTAAATTCTAAAATATTACATATTTTCTCTAGTCAAATACT
Source organism: Catocala fraxini (assembly GCA_930367265.1). Taxonomy (NCBI): domain Eukaryota; kingdom Metazoa; phylum Arthropoda; class Insecta; order Lepidoptera; family Erebidae; genus Catocala; species Catocala fraxini. The sequence continues at coordinate 27,524,608 of OV884025.1, read as the reverse complement.
CTAAACACTGGTGAATTGATGAGCTGCATCTCATTCATAATTTATATAAGATTTAGGTACCTATACAGTTATCATATTATGTTCTGTAAAAATAATATATTACACAGACTTAAAATGTGTCACAAACAGTTTGATGAAAACAGTACATCATACAGTGCGCGTACTGTATCATCTAAATCCCTTCATCCTATTCTATTTGTTTATTTAACTGATCTGAGTCAATATAACAATATAGGTACTTTGCATTTCTTACAAATATTGCCTATGTTCAGCTTTTAAGCTATATCTATGTCAAATTTTATCCTCATTGCTTCAGTTGTTTACCCATGAATAAATATCAAACATTTGCATTTATAATGAGTATAGCGTATAGAGAGTATATATATGAGTATATAATATAGTATAGAGCTTGGATTATGTTACATGAATGTTTATAACAACTATTTTACTTAATTACTAGGTACTCTGCTGGTCGATAACAATGAGCAATTTTTTAGTTAGTGGATGAATGTGCTGTACTGATCACAAGTATAACTCACCAGCTTCATTTTATTAGGTTTTACTGCCATTGATGTGGCTAGTTGGTTATTATATCTAATTTACATTCATATACTAGTAATAATCTGTTAATAGTGAGAATGTTCTACATTAAAAATAATAATTGTGTCAACAATAAATACTATTTAACTACTATATATGGATTTTATCGTGTTGTTTATTTGACACTTTATTACATAATTTTGAAAACTGTTACACTACTACTACTACTACTATTAAACTTTACTAATTATTAAGCTAATTAAATTTTTATTGAAACTATTAATAGTAGTAGTAGTTTAACAGTTTTCAAAATTATGTTATAAACAATGTAACAAAATCTGTATATAGTAGTTTAATTTCAATGAATAATATTCATGTAAACAGAAGACAATATTAAATAAATACTATAACAAAAATTACCATATTAGTTCTATTTTCAAAAACACATTATTTTATGAATAAATTTCTAATTTTCAGGACTTGATGTACAAGGACCCAGCAAAATGGGCTATGACATTCCAATCATATGTGGCTCTCACCATGTTGGACATGCATGAAAAACCTACACCCACACCAGTGAAGCTCATGGAGCGGTCACTATACAGTGCTAGGTATTGCTTCGTAGAGCATATGCACAGGAGTGGCACTCTACATCCAGCACAGTTTGCTGTACTTGATGAGTGGTTCAACTTTATACAAAATCAGATGCCGCTTGATGTGGATCTCATTGGTTAGTATGATTATTACTATCATTCCCAGTATTGTGTCCTATGTGTCATCTTAAAAGAGGCAATTATGAAAGAAGCATGCTAAGCGTAAATTCATGTAAATTGTGAATATGGTCATTGATTTGTTGTAAAATAGTTCTAATTAATTAAAAAATATTAAAACATTGTTTATTTATAGCGTTTAACAAATTACAAAAACGTATCAATCTAAAACACTTTATAAAATAAAATAAAGTAATTTGCCAAGCGCTGGCAAAATTAAACAAAAACACTTCTGTGGTTTTCACACTAGGCAAGCCTGTATCGTGAAGACCCAAAACAATAAATTGATACAAAGAATTAAAAATACAAAAATTAATGAGAAATAGAAATCAAGTGTTTGTAGTTAAGTGTTATGGGTTTGAGGGATAAGAATGTAAACAGTATTACCGACTAAAACACGGTTTATTCAAACACACAATTAAATTTAAAACACAACAAACACTACTACACTTTTCCACTGTAACTGCTTTAAACTCCGTAGCATTTCCGCTTCCGTTCGCTTCGTTGAACACTTGACCGCTCACGATTGTAAACTGACCTAGCGGTGCGCGTGCGCTCTATTTATACGCGTGTAAAGCGTTTCTAGGATTTTCTAGTAACGCCATACCCGGTATGTAAACAGTATGAAGATTCGAGAATGTGCCAGCGTTCTCTCTACGCTTCGCGTATCCATACTATGTAGTTCCGTGAGATATCAATAGATGGCGGTGTAATAAATTATTAGACGGAACTGCCTAGTCTTCCCCACAATGCCGAGATGCACTGGGCGTAACAATATTATATAAATAATTATACATATAAGGTAGTATGTATAGATAAAAGAGATTAGGAAGTTTAGGTTTACAACTGATGAAATTTTACTTAAACTAGTATGTATATTTACAAATTTCTAAACATATCACGAAGAAAATGTGTACATTACATGTTATATCTATAATAATTAATCTTAGTCTAAAATATTGCGCTTACAAATTATGATATAAGATAAATTTTATATGAGATCTAGTTTACAATTAATAAATATTATGTTCACAATATTATCTTAACTATGTCTTCAGTAGCATCATAAGTAAGGGTAGACAACCATTTAAAGATCACCTGCTTGGCTTCATGTGCTGATCTATCTTTAATTAGACAATGCTTAACTAAAACATTGTATATATATATGAGCTCGAAACAACTTACCACACCGTTGAGCAAAAGTAGGTACTTGTGGAATAGGTAGTCGATATACTCTAAGTTTGCATATTCAGGAGAAACTAGTGTATTTTTATGCACTGAAAGTGACGTTTTTAATAAAAACAGCTGTCTCACGTTCAACACTTTACTGTCCTGGTAATCGTTCACCGTTGGGTATCTAAATGGCTTTTTCATCATCACTTTTAAGACGAGAGTGTTGTGCTCTTTCAACATGAATATTAAACGTCTTTTGTGCACTACCCCAGTAGGTGATGCAATACATGATGAGAGACTGACATAGGGCAAAATATACTGCTTTCAGTGTCTCCATATATGCCGCATCTCGCAGACTTTTTACCAATCCAATGACCTTTCTTACTCGAGGCGAAAGTGCAACAATGTGGTTTCTAAAATTATTTTGATATCCAGGGTGACACCGAGATATTTAACAGCATCTGTTTTATGTATCGACTTACAGGCGCATGATATCTTGTTACAAGCGTATTCGTGTATTTTGATGTCTGTTTGAAGCAAAGGCGCCGACGCAACTGTTTTGTGAAAGCACAAGTATACTGTATTTTTTGTATTAAGGGTTAAAAGATTATTTTGTAACCAACCAGACATGCGATTCATACCCTGTTCAACAGAACAGAAAACATCGGGCCAAGATGATCTATTAAAAATAATTGCAGTGTCATCGGCATAATATATGATTTCGGCATTTTTAATAGGTAGGTCATAAATATCGTTAATACACATAGTAAATAATGTGGGCCCAAGGTCCCTTGTGGGACTCCAAAAGATATATCCTGCAAGCTGCTTTGCAAATGGCCAATCTTCACACACGGTCTCCGATCTGATAGATAACTCTTAAACCAATCATAGGCTATACTTCTAATACCTATATTATTTAATTTGTTTAAGAGTATAGTAATGGAGACAGTGGCGAAAGCCTTGGCTAAGTCTAAGAATACTCCAACACAACTCCTCTTATTATCCAGAACCGAGGATACTGTAGCTGTAAGAAGTGAAACCGCATCTTCAGTATTCCTTCCCTTGCGGAAACCAAATTGACTCATTGATAGTAACTTATGCGTTTCCAAAAACTGGGTTAATCTATTGTTAATAAATTTTTCTAAGATTTTTGAGAATACTCCTAGCAAGGCAATGGCTCTGTAATTTTCAATACAACTTTTGGGACCGCTCTTGTGTATCGGACACACACATGCTACTTTCCAGGTTTGCAGTATAGATATAGATGCTCAATTATTACATTATGATGTGTATTTAGTCTTAAGGAGGTGCACTATGATAGCTTTTGTATTTATTAATAGCAATGTTTGCATAACCCACAATATCATCTGTATGATTAAAATAGATATTGTCATTCTGTGACTGTGTGATGGAATCATCTCATGATTTAAAAATCAATGTCATATTTTTTAACCAATAACTTAAATATTTGGGATGGACTAATTGTAATATAACTATTTGTTTCGTTTAAGATGTAAAATAGGATAGATTTCTACTGTTGTAATCTAAAATTCACGTAACACGTGCAAATTTACGTAATTTTGTAGGCGAAAATATTAATTATTTTAAGTTTTTTACACGGAGTAATTGTAAACACATTCGTTGTAAATTGTAAACACATTATTTAATCTATAGAGTCACAGCAGCGTACCAGCAGGCAGACACAACAGGTTTTTAATTATGTCTGGCATTCCAACAATTGATAGGTTAAATGTGTATTGAAGATATTGTTTATGACTAAACATAACGGAAAAATAAATATAGCATGGAGAATGTAATGAGAATTTCTCGACAGAATGTAACATCAATGAAACATCTTCATTGTTGTTACATTCTGTCAATTTTTACGGTAGGCAGCGGCTTTGTTGTGTCCTGACATTGCTAAAGTCCATGAGCAGCGGTTACCACTTTCCATCAGGTGGACAACTTGCTCTTATGCCAACAATTGCAATAAAAAAAACCCTGACGATTTGCTACTAACTAGCTGTTACCCGTGACTTCGTCCGCATAGAATTTACTAAAATAAAAACCTATATAAGCAGAAGCCAAATTAAAAAAAAAAGGTTGCCTAATTAATTAATCCTTATAACATCGGCTTTCTGCCAGTGAAAGTGCCGTCAAAATATATTTAAAATAGATTTTTTGACATAAAAGTACCGTATATATTTTCATATGCATTTAGTAAAAAGCTGTTATTTTGAAATTACAAACAGACACTTATATTTTATTTATTTGTTTAAATGTTACACATTCAGCCAAAATATGTAGTGTATGGTTACTAATCACTTTATATTATCTGTTACAGTGTACCTAAAAACAACACCATCAGTAGTGTTGGAGAGAATTAAGAAGAGAGCAAGGTCTGAAGAGCAGTGTGTTCCATTGTCATACATTGAAGAGTTGCACACACTACATGAAGACTGGCTTATCACTAGAAAATTTGCAGAGTGCCCAGCTCCTGTAAGTTGAATAAATTTAAATTTTGGAATTATTGAAAGAATACATAATAATGCATCTGTAATATACATCTTTGCCATTAATTTTGGCTGTAACGGAATGTGGAAAGTGGGATTTGAAAATCCTACATCAATCTAATTACTATGTAAAATCATTGGACAGTATGCATGATGTTACTTCTATTAAGTTAAGGCAATTAATATTAATTATTACAATGTAAAGCAGCAACATTTACTCTAGTAGCATCACAACTAGCAAGATCAGCAGTGCTGGCCGTAATTTTATTGTCACTGCTAGCATACGAACGAGAAGAAGTTGCATTTGCTTATGTGTAGCATGATAAGCTGGTTAATCTAGTGATTCTATAATAGCAGTAGATGCTTCCATAATAAAGTGTCAGAGGTGTACTTAACGTGAGCAATAAGTTGTAAGAGAAAACTGTGGAGTGAAAGACAATGTTGTAAAATGTATGGTTGGCATAATCAGATAGTTAAGGCATGTCAAAACATTCGATTATACTGCTTTTATAAAACATGAGAACACATAGATTGATCATGTACTGGAATGCATGGAGTACTGTTCTCACCTCTGGGATGGCTTTGCAAAATATCAGCTGGAGGCTTTGGAGTCAATTAAGCGGAAGGCCAGGAGACTTATCGGCGATGACCAATTGGTCAACACACGCCTCCAAAGCTTGGAGCATCGACGTAAGGTTGCCAGTCTCTCGGTTTTTTATCGGATACATTTCGGAGAGTGTGCAGAGGAACTGCATAATTTGATTCCTCCTTCCCCATTCTACCATCGGACGACCAGATAATCAGACCAACGACACAGGTACATCGTGGATATACCACATTTACGCACGAAGCGCTTTGCTTCCACTTTTATAATGCGTACCGCTAAGAAGTGGAATTCGCTACCTAAGTCTGTGTTTTCCGATGAGTACAATCTGGGTGTCTTCAAGTCGCGAGTGAAATCTTTTAGGCAAGCGTGCTCCATCGTCAACTGCATCTTCACTTAAGATCAGGTGAGATCGCGGTCAAACGCAAGCCTATTACAGTAAAAAAAAAAGAAAAAGTTCATTTTAATTGCTTCCGGCCTAAGCTTTTTTGGATCACTTCCATTGAGGCAGCTGCGTACCATTCGATGGTTAGTATTGAAATTTAGGTCTTGTGCTATTCCCGTATCACTAAATAACCTAAATTTGTTGGTTATTATGTAATCAATTTGTTGTTTCTAACCTTTCCATATGGGGACATCCAAGTCCATTTACTTCTGGGTTTTTTTTACAGAACATGGAATTGAGAGGTGTTAAGTTTAAGCAGAAATTCAACCAATTTTTTCCGTTTTTGCTTTTGCCTTTTCCGTATTTCCTTATTATAAGTTCTTCTCCAGCTATTCTAGCGCTTACTTGAGCATTGAAGTCTCCCATGAGTACTATATTATTTGCCGAATATTTCTCAGTAACTACACTTAGTTCGTCGTAAAATTGATCTATGTCTGTTTTTGTTGCTTGTTCTGTCGGCGAGTAGACTTAGTATGACTGTCCAATTTTTTATGTTTTGGAAATTTAATATGAATCGCCGTTATTCTATCTGATACTCCTTCAAACCCAATAATCTGGCTTTTGAGTTTTAACTTATCCAAAAATCCTACTCCTCTATGTTCAGCGACTTCGCCTTTGTAGTACATAATATAGTGGCTTCTCTCTTCTATTCCTTCTCCTATTCTCCGATAGCTAACTCTAACTTGCAAGCTTTCTGGTGTTCTCAAGGTTCGTGTGTATAATGTACATACGTATAAACTACTTTGTTTTAGTGTCTCTTTTTTGTATTGGATTTAGTTGGCTGATTTGCTGGTCGACTTTCCTTCCAGTGGCCGGCTGACTTGGGGGGCCATTTATTGAAGTTTTTCTTATGACTATATTTGTTGTTGTATCTCTTTCTTGGTTCCGGTCGGAGAGAGCCCTTACTTGTTTTTTGGTATCTCTGACATCGAGGCAGATCTTTCACGTGCTACATATGTAAGTAAACTTGGTTTAATTACTTCCCTTGTTGTACTTAGAGAAGTTGCCTCATATTCGGTATTTTTTGTATTTAACATTTTCTGAAATGAAGTGTTGTGTTGGTGATCCTGTTTTTTCTCTTTTCCTTTTTTCGCGGTTGGTGTTCATTGGTTTTTGTCACAATTAGCTTGTCGTATTTAAGAACCGCTATATTGCTATTTTTTCTCTCTGCTTCCACTTGTGACTGTAATTTTTTGCGTATTTTTCCTTAGAGAAGTCCTCTTTGACATATACATTTGTGGTCAGATTTTGTTTGTTTCTCAAGACAAAATGTTTCTTCCAAGTTGTTGTTAGATATATTATAACTGGACGGTTCTTTTCATATTGTTTTCCAATTCTTTGGATATAACTTATTTCTTGCCTATCTAAATGTGTACCTGAATCCACTATAATTTCTTTAATAAAATCCACTAGCTCTATTTCTGTCTTTCCCTGTTCTTCAATGCCGAAAACAACCAAATTATTCCTTCGTTTTTCTTTTTCTAAAAATGTTACTTTTTGTTCTAAATTAGTGATCTTGGTTTTAAGGTTATTATTTTCTGCTGTCAACATTTTCATCTTTTCGTCTAAGGCCTCCATAATGTTCCGTTATTGCTGTTGTTAATGTTATTTTTTGTTCACTAAACTTTTCATTTATTTTATTAGCTTTTTATTTTTATATTAGCTACCAATATCCGGTCTAATACCGGTCCATCAAACACTCATCCCCATAGCCCAGAAGTATTAAAGTACATATCTTATCTTATCTTGGGGCCAGTCAGTGCAGACCGGCGACAGTTCGACCCAGTGGGATCTTTTGTGTCGACACTCTCCCAATAACAACTGCCATAGATGTTCATGGCAGCCAGGACCGACGACTTAATGTGCTTTCCGAGGCACGGAGCAGGCGATAATTGTCAATCAATACGCACATAATTTCGAAAAGTCATATTACTCCCGAAAGTCAAAGGTGCGCGACGTGGGTTCGAACCCGAGACCCTCTGCATTGCAGTTTGTTGGTCTCTCCACTGAGCTATCGCTGCTCTTATTAAAGTACATAATTATGTAGCAATAGTCCAACGCCTGCTGTGGCTAGTGCGGCCGTAGGTGTTGCATCCCACTTTAGATTAAAACTCTCGAAGGGCCTCTTCACGTTGGACCTATGTCACTGTGTAAAGGCTTACACAGTGACATAGGTCCAACGTGAAGAGGCCCTTCGAGAGTTTTTGGGAGGCCCCAAAGGGCCAAATATTTTTCTAAAATGTTAGTAAAAATATCTGTGATAAGAGAAACAATAATAAATTTAACTTATAAAAATGTGGTGGATACAAAAGATGACAAAAAAACAAAGAGCACAAAACACATTTCGCCATATTACAATAGCATGCAAAGTTTAAAGTGAGTACAATTTATAGAATTCAAGGTTTCATTTACACAATTTTAAAGATTTATTAACACAATGTGTTTCTAAATTGATAAGAAATTCAATAACAGAATAAAAGCTTTCTTCAATCAGCAATTTTTTTAGTGCAGGGCAAAATTTATGGTTCGGTTGTTTTACTATATGCTCAGGTAGGTATCGCGTTAAAATAAGTGGTGCTATATACACGCAACTTACTCTAAACATCTCTAATCGAGGTATGGGCATCTTTAAATAGTTCTGGTTAATTTTACGGTTATTCTTATTATCTTTAACTTCGAACAATTCTAAATTACATTTAACAAATTTTGCTAATTTATAAATATATATACTAGGCACAGTTAAAAGACTTTCTGCTTTTAATATTTGCCTACATGAGTCAGACCACTGCATAGTAAATATTGCATGGATGCATTTCTTCTGAGCTATAAATACCCAGGTTACTTCTGAAGAGTAGCCCCAAACTAGTATACCATAGCGAATTATGGAGCAGACATATGTATAGTAAACCAACAACGTAGATTGCCTTGAAGCCACATCCTTAACCTTTCTTAAGGCAAAAACAAATTAAAGTATTTTTTTGCAAACATTATCTATAAGTGATTTCCATGTAAGACGTTCGTCAACCATGACCCCTAAAAATGTTATGCTCTATATTAGTTCAACTACTTGGTTATTGCATTTAATATTTAACTGTTTGTGCTTGGTGTTAAAAGATCTAAAGTGAATAGCTTTTGTTTTATATATATTCATTTTTAATTTATTTATGTTAAGCCAATTATTAATATCAAGTAGTGCATTATTTATTTGATTTTCGCTGTTAACAGTATTGTCACTTCCTATAGTTAAATAATGTGGAAGAAACATGGTGTGAGTGAGTGAATGAAGCAGGAGAGGAATTTGTAATAGACAGGACAGCTTGCATAGTTCTTAATGTTTGCATTGTATGTAGTTGGTAAATCAGTATAGAATTAATAATGTAAAGCCTATGCAAAATAAATGGCATGAGAGATGGGCAGTCACCCAAATCAAAAAGAAAATAGCGACATCTATAACCAGTGTATTTTACTTCATTTGTCAATCAAAAGGTTTATAAGGTTTGTTTTTGTAACATTTAAACACTTGAACTTTTTCATCTTATATTCTGGTAGACCAGAGAAAATAATTAAAAAGCTGAAATGTAATAAATGCATATTCTAATTTCTAAAATTTTTTATACAATATAAATAGTGTCTACTCTTGTGCAGCAATAATTTGTGAATGTTTGTAAGTTGTATGTTTTCTTTGTTTCAGGTTTTAGTATTAGATGCTGACTTAGATCTGTCCCAAATAACTGAAGAATATAAGAAGAGTGAACACCAAATACTCAGAAAGGCTGTGGATGTGGTGATGAGATCACCAAATAAGTTGAGCCCAAAGAAGCCTATTACTACTTCTCCTATATCTATTATACCTCAAAGAAGAATATTATAATATTGCAAATCTTTCCTCAATTAGAAAACTATTTTTTATGACTTTATGAGCTTTATGTTTGAATTTATGCAAGATTTTTAGTTTATAAGATTATGTATGACTTATTCACAAAGTTAGTTAATAATTATATGTATTAATGTGCACTAAGGAATATATCTTCCATAGTAAAATAACATTCTCCTTTGAAAGGATAATTGAAGATGTTCAAGTGTATACATATATACATGTTAAAGACTCATTTCTTACTTTTGTGCATTGGCTTTGTTTAACACGACGCAACGAAAACTACTCGGACGTTTAGCTTCTTGTTTATGTATGTATGAGTTCAATTCACTTTATGTATGTATGAGATCAATTCGTTTATGATATTATGTTCGTATTATATAATATATGGAATCAAAACTAACATTTGTCATTTTATCAATACCCATTTTTATATTGTAAATAAGAAGACTTATTAGTCTCCTCACGACTTAAATTAAATTATTATTTATTTACAGCCTAATTGCGAATAAATATAGATTTATCGCTCGTATTTATCATAATAAAATAAAAATATAGATAAAACATTTATTATATACGGCTGTTTCATTATGGCGATCATGAAAATAGACTGACAAAGATACAATTCAATGTGAGTGACAGTTCTAAAGGTGCGGTAGCATTAGAATCATTAGTTGCTATTTAAATGTGCTGTAGTGGTGTCAGGGTTAATATAAAAGAAAATGATTAAAAGTATTGCTCGCAAACTTATAACATTACGTTGGCTATGTCAGCATTTGTTAGATTGTATCATTCACTTCAGTTTTCATTGGAATAACTTCAACTTCACCCTGAGGGTATTGGCTAGCTATCGGAAAGTAACTGGTACAACCAGTTGTACCAGTGGTTGTACCACAGAGAATACATGCAACGTACCGATCTACATAATTCGGCTCTTAAGAAATTGGTTGAAGGAACTGGATACATCCCCTGAAATCCCTTTTTTGTTCCTGAACTGCAAATATAAAAACAAATTGATAATGATTTACCTAAAGTATACAGGCTTAACAGCTGAAATAATATTTTATTGTTAGAGTATATAATGTTTTCCTTTCTAAGATGTTGGATATATGACCACTTATGCGTACATATTTGTGGTCGTCTGGTAAGGGTATAGGGCTGTAGTGGTATTTGTTACATCACTAATTTTGATGTCTACATAAACCCATTCGACAATACGCGCGCATACACCACTAATAACTCTAACTAACCATACTAAAGCCATTTATGGTTTAACGCGTCTGATTTCACTAAGAGCACCTATGCGTATTATATAATTATAAGAAATAAAAAGTTATGCTGTAGCTACCTACTTCTCTCTACAATTTTACATAGGTATGATGGAGAAATATTGGTATAGCACCTGTATTACTACCATAGGCGTATATAAAGGGGGCTCACGTAGGGCGTGCCCACCCTAGAATTGTCTGCCCACTCAAAGGTTTAGGCTTTGAGTCAAAATACTAGGGTTTTATGTAGGCCATCGCCGTTTAGGGGCTTGTAGCCATCTGGAAGATAACCACTGAATAAATAAGAGTTAATGTGTTAATATGATGCAAAACTTTTGTCACTTTGCATCCAACGACCTATGCCGTAGAGTTTAACATTGGTAGCCGATGCCTTTATTACAATCACGACAACAATGAACATTATCTATAGCTATAATATCAACAGTGAGTATACTGTTAATATTACAGAGTAAGTGTATTAGTGTAAGTAATATTATGTACTCGCGAACGCAAAATTTCGTGTATTACAGAGCCTGGCACCTAATCAGTAATCCCGCTTGCTTATTAGTCCTGTGTGTAGAGAAGTAGAGATGCACGTTACGCAAGTTCAATGTTTTGAGGCGTGCAATTTTTGATAACATTTTCTTTAGGTTTGTCCAACGTAAATCCTGTTTAACACTAGCATTATAACCGAACTGCCTCCGTGGCGCAGCGGTAGTGAATGCGACTGCTGTGCATGAGGTCTCGGATTCGAATCCCGAGTCGGGCCAACAAAAAGCTATTGGGTTTTTCTGTAAAGAAATCTCAATAGCAGCCCGGAGTTAGGAAGTTGGCGGTGTTAGACACCCCCGTGCCTCGGAAAGCACGTAAAGCCGTTGGTCCTGCGCCTGATCTCTCTCCGGTCGTGTCGGATTGCCGTCCCATCGGATCATGAGAGTTAGGGAACAGAGAGTGCACTTGTGTTTGCGCACACACTTGTGCACTATAATATCTCCTGCGCAGATGGCCAGTCTCTGTTAAGACTGGCCGCCGTGGCCGAAATTCGGTCTGGAGGACATTATAACCGACTTTAAAAGAGAAGGAGATTTTAAAATTAATTTCTGTATATATTTTTTGTCGTTATCTCATATCTGTGTCTGTTCTCAATCGATTTGGACATCTTATTTATTTAAATGTTCTTGCTGACAGCATAGTCCTATATCTTGGTAATATCTGATGATGGCCTTAGAAAATAATTTAAGAAACTTCTAAATAGTTAACAGCAAATTAGCAACAAAATTATTTTGTGTGTGTTGTTTGGGCTTTATTGATAATTAAGTAGATACATAATATGGAGCCTACCCAATCCCGAAGAGGCTGGCAGAGAAGTTAACGCTAATAATGTTAATGGTTCTGATAAATATTAACAAATAAACGTTAGTTTATTTGTATATTTTACATGTACCTATAATATTAGAGTTACCTATTGGTTGGTTTATGGAAACCATAGGTCTAATCTGGTTTTGGAAATTGGTTTTTATTTTTAGTTAAATCTTCATTATCGCTTATTTTACAAACATTAAATTTTACTTTAATTTTTGTTTGTAAGTGTACCTACGCATTTAAACATTGCCTTGTGGGGCTAGCGGTTACGTTCATAACATTATAGGTCATTGTGTAACGGATATAAGATTATAAAGAAAAAGAAAAATCTATAATTATAAATCACTTCTGTTGTTAGCGTTTTTTATTGCTTTGTAACGCAAAAAGTAATATAATTTTAGGCTGTACGTGCACGTGCACGACGTTTATTTATCTATGGCGATAAATCTCAGTTGCTTTACAGTTGCAGGATAATAGAAAATCCAGTTATAAAGCTAGAGACAATTAAGTCGCGAGCCTAATGCGTGTAAAAACTTAATGTGTGTTTTTGTGGTAGGTTGTATTGAATTAATTTATTTAGAGTGTAAGCCCTTTGAGGTACCAAAATATTATAGCAGTTGGCAACACTAATTATCATCTGTCACACTAATTATTGTGTCATTGTCAGGTGTTTACTACATATGCCGATAAATTTAATTTAGGTCAATTTTTTAAATAAAATATTTTTAAATACAAATTTAAGTAGGTTTACTAGTTCAAATATGTTATAATTATAATTTGTAATGAGTTCTTGTTGCGGTAACGAATTACTATTCAATTCTGTTATTAGCGAAGTAGTGTCGAGTAATATAGAGCAAGTATCGTATTTTATCAATATTGTATACAATTCACGTTTTATCCTTGGTGTTGTTGTTTTAATTGGAGTCGCGGTGGTCTTGGCGGCTCGCAGAATCGGTGTCAAGTTTTGTTCGCGAGCGCGCTAACGTTTGAAAGTAAAAGTAATGAGACTGTTTACTGCGTGCCTGTAACACCTTTACATCAGAAGGTAAGAATGCATTTACTATTTATTGAATGGAATTAAATGAACTTGTTTTGTTGTGTATCGACAGCTGATTTGATATTCCTCTCTCTGTTATTATTTTCATAAATATTTATGTATTTCATAAATGTATCTGAAAAATGGTAAGGTCTAATAGCCTGTAAATTCTTACTCAATTATTTCGTTTTATTAGTATAAATTACTTTTAATTTTTTGCCAGAATACTGGTGTGCTTTATATTCCTGTAATCATCTATTTTTTGTTTAAATGTTAGCTACTTACTTATCTTAAAAACAAATGAACAAAGCTCTCACATCCTCCAAAGCTACATCAATTTTGATTTAACTATTCAAAGTGTAAATGAAATAAATATGGAAATCATTATTTAAATTGTTTAATTAATATGTATCGAAATGTTCAGTCACAAGTATAGTGTCACCTTCACAACAAATAGTAATGACCATTTAATAATATTGATAGTCATGTATGACTTGCACTCAATGATTGGCAATAGATACAACAAGATATCGGTAAAATTATTATTTATGTGTGGTAAGAATCCAATATCTTTATGTCAAATATATAATACATATAATTGAGTCTAAATGAATTGGGCTTTATCACAATTGAAAATATATATTTAATTGAATACTGTACATTTTGAGCTATGTGTAAATATGAACTGAAATGTAAGTAAAAGTTCATTTTACAAAAACCATAAAAGATTTGACTATAAATGTAGTGTTTATAATGTTATGTAATTTAATCAAATATTAATTAAACATCCCAAAATAAAAATCGTATTTATTATTTTTATATACACTATTAAAAGAAGTTTAGTTTTTTATATTAATTGATTAGTACAGACATTATGTACTAGTGCACACATATCAATACTATAAAGCTTCATCATCATCATGATCAGGCTATTATAGTCCACTGCTGGTCATAGCCTTCACCTAATGAGTGCCATAGCGCCCTTGTCCATTCGCATCCAGCATCTGCCTGCAGTCTATAAAGCTTGGTTGGACAAAAACATAACAAAATTGACACATACATATCTGTCTAGATATGGCAATAAGTTTGTTTGTCCTGCTCTTAATGATGATGTAATTGAATAGTTACATACTGTTTCTTATTCTTCAGAATACTATCTAATTCTTAAAGTTTTTACTATTGCTGATGCGGTGTTCTAACCACATAGAATTAAAAAATCAAAAATGCTAGAATATTAAATAAAAATATTTAATATTAAATAGCTGTAAATAATCAAGTTGATAAATAGTTTACCATGTACATTAAAGAATAATAACAAAAACAACAAAACCAAGAATTAGCATTATAAATAGCATCCATTTGAAATTATATTTTATGGCAGTGATATGGATGGTTTTTAATATATGCCATTTGTATTTGCTATATTCTATTACACTATACTGATATAACTCTTTTATCTACTTCTATTATTATCAATATTTACTAATTACAATGAAATCATGATAGGAGGGTTGCCTTATTAAATTTTACAATCAATTGTGGATAGGTTAGCAAGATTCCCAGTAATTATTGTATGGTAAAAATGAACAGGTCACTGGCAACATTAACTTAACTAACTTGCAATAGTAATAATAATAGTAATATATATTATTTTGGTTAACTAAGCAACCTTACTTTTATTGGCCTTTCAGGGTCAGCTAATTTTATCTATGTACGTCTCACTTATCACGTCAAATGACTCGTCAATATGAATCGGCTTACGCTATTGTACTGCATATTACACAATTTATAGTAATAGATATAGTTGCCTTATCAAGTCTGGCTTCGTATGTTGGTCCAGCGGCGCAATCTTATGCGTAACGAATGCCGGTAGTGCGTTGTAGTACTAAAGAAAACACTCGTTTTGCGTATGATATACTTCTCGGCACTGTCGACAATTGATATGGGTACTTAGTGCCAAATAAGTCAAAATATATTGATTGACTGGTGGTTATTGTTTTCGGAGGGTTGTAATAAGTTCTAAGGGTTGTTTGACTGCTAATCATACTAATAAGAAGCGAGAACGTAGTGAATTCCAATATTTATAATGCTTTTATGAGACTGTCTCGATGCCACAAATGATCGATCATTGACAGCCGTGTATGGGTTTTGGATTCGATTCCCAAATCGGGCAAAGGGTTATTGAGTTTTCCTGCCCTAAGTTTGTGTAGTTTGCCTAGAAAAAGCTCAAGTCACTACCTAAGCTTTTTACATGGTAATTTCGAATGATTTAACAAGGTTAGTTCATAGTTATATTTAATCCACACTGTATACTGTGTATCTGTATATTTATCACGTTTACAAGGCTAAACCGCTGAACCGCTTTTAATTAAATTAGGCATTAAGGTGGAGAAGGATATTGGCTACCAAAGTAAACACATTTTCAAGCAACATCAACTTATTTATAGAATGAAAATATATATAATATTTAATATTAATAAAATGCTACGCAGTGAAGCCTTCAGACATGTATTACACGCACATTTTTCCACCTTTCTAAAGTTCCACGTAATAGGAGGAAAA
Source organism: Catocala fraxini (assembly GCA_930367265.1). Taxonomy (NCBI): domain Eukaryota; kingdom Metazoa; phylum Arthropoda; class Insecta; order Lepidoptera; family Erebidae; genus Catocala; species Catocala fraxini. The sequence goes on along the minus strand of OV884025.1, from coordinate 27,508,461 downwards.
GCTATTGCTCTTTACTGAGGACAGGTCCAGATTCCGTATTGCTACTAATAATTTCATGACAAAGACCCATTAACACTGCCTAAACTGGACATTGAATCTGAGACCTCATGCACAGCAGCTCTCTTTACGACCGCTGCGCACTCGAAGTTAGCATATAGATTGTTTTCTTTTGGTGAAGTTTCTGTCCGCGTCACATGCTAGTGTTTATCTAATATCAATATGAAAATGTTCTCCCCGTCTCCTTGAATACCCCTCACGTGACTTCTGCATTTAAGGAACAATTTGTAGACTTTAAAATACCTATTGATAGGTAATCTATACTTATATTAATATATAAAGGGAAAGCTTTGTACCAGTTTTACATTGTGAGCACGGAGAAGTGTGAAATTTATTTGGCATAGTTAAGGTTTATGTGGAGTCGGAGAGCAGAAAACTTTAAAAATACATTAACGTCGTACTTTCGACCATTGGGCGATTGTCAGTAATAACAGATTTATCAGTTATCACTAGTCTATTCAGTGAAGAATGATATAAATTTAATATCAGCTATTTTTATAATATGAGCAGTAGGTCTGAAGCACAGCCTGTGCTTCTCTTCTTCTTAGTAAGGCTTAAACCATAGCCCATCACGTTACCTAGCGCGTGATAGCAGACTTAGACCTAAGATTCGGACAAATATTCAAGAACATTTTGGAAAACACTTTTCACCGTTAAAGCGATAGACAACTATGTAATACGCACATTACTACGAAAAGTCAAGACTTAAGCGTGGTGGTCCCAATTTCTTCCAACGAATGCTTCATAACAAAAAATATAGATTGTTATTTATAAAAGTTAAAACCAATCCAATAAGAAAACTCGTACTTAATTGTTCTATTACATATGTTCGTTATCTCATCTAGAATGTAAGTTTTACTCCTAGGCAGTTAGACTGGTTATCTCGTCGAACGAAAGTGAGTGCGGTCGGTGAGCGCCGCTAGTGTACCGCAGTAATATTACCTCATTCGACTCGCCGTGAGTTTTTCACTTTCCTCCATGTTCATTGCATTCAGAAAGCGTAAAGTTGACATATTCAGATTTGTTTTATAAACAAGCATTGATATTATGCTGGGTATAAGAATTTCTGAATATTAATGTTCATAGTCTCGTAGTTTGCATTGTGTCGATGTCGAAAGTCTTGATCTTAAGTCTGTGCTATGTTTGACGTCATCGATCTATACCTATAAAAGGAGAAATTGCTTGAAAGGCTGACTTGTCAGTGCATAGCTCAAATAGTGTGGTCTAGAAACATGCAATTTTGTTTACAAGTTCCATAAATAATGTAGGCACTATAGAAGAGATTTCCGAAATTTATTCCCTAAGAAAAAATCTTTTAAGTCTATCGATGAAGGAATGCTTAAAATATAATAAAAACTGCTTTTTTATAAATTCACCATTAAGCAATTGGAAAAAAATAAAGGTTACAAGTCCTTTAATATAATATAATTGTCTAAATATGCTTATTCAGGGTTTTCGATAGCACGAGAACTTTCGCTCCGAGCTATGCAAACGCAGGCGAAGCTGCGGGCGTAAGTTAGTTCTTCTATCTTACTAATATTACAGTAACCCAGTGGCCCCAATTTATAGCATTGTCCCTTTTTATGTACGTCACTTCCGCCTATCCCTTTGGTATTATATTATATTTCGGTGTGACACTATGTATAAACTACTAGCTGACCCGCGCAACTTCGTCTGCTTCACAAAAGGGAATTTCTCTCGTTTTCGGAACATTTTTCAGTGATGCTCCGCTCCTATTAGTCGTAGCGTGATGTTATATAGCCTATAGGCTTCCTTGATAAATGGACTATCCAATTAATTAATTAATATTAATTAATTAAAAATTTTCAATTCGAACCAGTAGTTTCTGAGATTAGCGCGTTCAACCAAACAAACAAACTCTTCAGCTTTATAATATTAGTATAGCTGTGATGCCGTAGTGGTTTAAGTGGTCGTTTCGCCACCGTCACTGCGCCGAGTGTTGTGGGTTTGAATCCCACACGGGACAAAACTTTGTGTGATCCACAAATGGTTGTCTTGACTCTGGGTGTTCTTTGTGTCCGTTGTTTTAATGTTTGTAAAGTCCCTCGCGACGCAGGAATTATTTCTAGTGCGTGAGATGTCTTTGTAAATGTAAATTTGTCAGATTTTATTCCGTCGATTGAAAAGTTGGCCCTTAATGTAGTAAGGTCTTACCGATGGGTTGAACCATTTCGTAGAGATATTACCTGAGCCACATTTGAAAGTTTATACCTATTAAGTAGTTCTCTTACCATTACATTTGCGCAGAAACGATTGCTTCGACGCTAACGCTGCGTTGAGTTCGAAACCCTCACTGAACAATTATTTGTGTGATCCACTGATGATTGTTCTGAGTCTGGGTACAATTTGTGTCCGTTTATTGTATTTCGCATTCTCAGCATTAAAAAAAAGTAGTGTCGAGTCAAATTGTATGTTTGTAAAGATCCCCGCATCATAGGGCTTGGTTCCTAGTGTGGGATATCTGCATTAAAGTGCTGAAAGATATGTTTTATAAATACGCATTACCATAACAGGCATACCCGATGAATTCTATTTACATAATATTGTCTTCTGTTTACGCGAACACACAAGGGAAAGTGTAAAATTAAATTAAATCTAAATAGTTTTATAGCTTTAATAATAATTTAATTTACTTAAAATTTGTAATGTTTAATAGTAGTAGTATTGTAACAGTTTTCAAAACTATGTAATAGAGTAGTGTCAAATAAACAACGCGATAAAATTCGTAAATAGTAGTTTAATTTCAATGAATTCTATTTAGCTAATCATGTAAATATTAAGATCGAGTATGTACTGTCCTACTATTGAGCACGGGCCTCTTCTCAGTGAGGGAACGGCTAGACCATAGCCCACCAAGCTAGCATGCTGCGGATTAGGAGACATCATGTAATTTCGAAAACCCAGACATGCAGGTAGCCTTACGATGTTTTCCTTCGCCGTTAAAACGGGCAATAATTAACTATTTAATACGTATATGACTTCGTCATTCAAAAATCGACGGTGCCTGCCTTGGAATCGAATTCGAGACCTATGCATGGCTGTCCAATGTCCTTCCATATTATGATCCTGGCCGAGTGTTTCTAGTCTCGCGCCTATACCTTGAAGCAATAAGCAGAGACATTGGGTTGAATATTTCTGTAAAGAAATCAGTACCAGCATCTGCAAGTATCACCGGTAGACAGCAATAGTTTCGCAGATATTACATGGGATCTATAACCATAGCTGTATCTGTGAAGCTAGGCTGTAGCCGAATGGATAAGGCATGCATGCATAACTTGCGATCGAGAGGTTGTGAGTTCGAATCTCTCTCATTGCACTACCTATGTAGGCCCACTCCTGTCATAACCATAGAGGTACACACAGCGACTCATCAACCTAGACTGTTTGGACTTTGAACTATTAGAAGTTGAAGGCTGCGAATCGTGCGAGAGAGTTCGTTATATTTTTGTTATTTTGTCTCATTCACGCTGAACGGGCCGCGGGCGACGCACGCGCGCGCTAGTGCACCGTGATGGGTCTACACCACTATGAACTGTCCCTTTCCGACAATTCTCTATTTTGTATGTAGCGTAGTTATGCGTATATAGGGTGTCTAACTTGATGTGTAGCCGTGTGTACATAGATTAGCTGGGCGGTATAAACAAGAATATTAGTAATTTGTAACCCAAATCCTTATCCTAACGAATATTATAAATGCAAATGCTAATTTGTTTGTTTGTTACGCTTTCACGCCTTAAGTACGCATACAAGTTGTCAGGGGAACAAAAAAAGACATAGGATACATTTAATTCAGAAAAAATTGTTAATGTTACTGACCTAACCTAACCTACATTACCGTGAGCGAGGCTCGATCAAAATCTAATCTATACTAATATTATAAAGCTGAAGGGTTTATTTGTTTGTTTGGTTGAACGCGCTAATCTCAGGAACTACTGATCCGAATTGAAAAATTATTTTAGTGTTGGATAGCCCATTTATCGAGGAAGGCTATAGGCTATATAACATCACGCTACGACCCACGGGGGCGATGCAGATCATAAACGCGGGTGAAACCGCGGGCACATCTAGTCAATAATATAATAACATACATAACTTTACAAACAACATATTCTTAAAATCTAATCAAATCTTTATTTTTGCGGAACATGAGTAGGTAAAAGTTCTCACAAAATTTATATTAGTTTCATCATATTCTGCTGTCATAACAGCAAGCAAAATGGATATTGTGGATTTAAAAAAAATCATTAATCATCATTAATAAATTAGAAAGAAATGTACTTATCAAAATTAGTATGAAAATTAATTATATATATAATTACCCACATATATTTTTTAAAAATTTGTTTGATTTAATAATCTCACCCTGTTAAATAATAATTAGCTAATGACGTTTATTAAAACCAGATACTGTTATTATTCTGTGTACCTTTTAATTATGTAATTTGGTGAAAATAGGTATATGTATTTTAAATAGCTTTCCTGTGAATTGTTACCATAAAATATAACATGCCTTTATAATATTGTTGTGGTTTGCTCTTGTCCTACATATTCTTGTGACCTCATTTAATCTGGTTTATATTTTTCCCGTGATAACAGCCATGATTCATGACCTAAAAACATTATTTGTATTGCGTACAACGCTGGGTTTTATAGAACAATTAGACTCTCGTGTTTTTAAATTTACGTTGTGACAGATATGTGGCGACAGCTATGATAGTTAGGTTTAACTTAATAGAGTAATAGATAAAGAAGCATTTTACCTCCTGTCTGGCGTTATGGTCTTCTTACCATAGAACAGTGAAGCCCAAGGTATGCTTTACGTTTGGGGAGAAGAGTATTCAAAATGGGATATTATTATATTACGTTACGCTCCTAAAACACTTCGCAACTAGCAGAAGGCACACACAACTCACGTCCTTACCTGCCAGCACAGAGAAATACTGTGTTCAGAGAAGGACCGCCAATGTAACAAGGAAAGGTGGTACGCATCAGTATCTTTTGTAGCATTGGTATGAGATCGGCACAGAGCTATACATTCTGCAACGCGCTATCTTGTTATCTTTTACGCAATAATAATGCCATAAGTGATAAGTGGTATGGCCCCTGTCCCGGATTTGAGTATAAATATAATTATATTTATACTTATGGCTTTGGACTTGCGATTGACAAGCTAGGGTAAAAATCCCACACGTTGTACTAATAAATCCGCTCCTAATATGAACCTGTAGTTTAGCTGGAGAGCATAACGAGTATATTAGTAATTTATAACCCATACGGCTAGTAATGTTTATAAAAATGTGAAAAAGGACTCCTACATAATTGTGTTTATACAAAGATTATCTCAAAGATTTCGCGTTTCGAGATAATCTCTGTATGGTAACAAATTAAAGAACAGGAGAATTTGTAAACTATGCTCTTACCAGGGACACACAGTTCCCCCCGGAGGAGTTTGCCAGATTCTTAATTCATCAGATTCGCAACTCACCAGATTCGCAATTAACCAGAAGTATAATCAAAAACAAATTTAATTTAAAAAGTGTATTTTTAGGCACCAATAAAAAAAAGGAAAATTCCTAAAAAATTACAAAAATAAGATTTCTCCATTTCTCGTCTGTTAAAAATGTATGCTTAATAATGCAAGCAATTACACAAATTTTTTCATGTAAGCAATCGGTAATAATGCAATTTATTTTTATTTTTTCTACCCATTTTTTTTATTTCTATCGTTTCTTTATAATGCAATGATTTTTGAATTTTTATGTCCTAGACTTCTGCTTCTTTTTTAAATTTTATAATGCATTGAAGCAAAGATAGTTTGGAACTTATTTTTGTACTTAGGCGACGCAACGGTGCCATCCTTCAGTGGCATTTGCGATTCTATTCTTCTCACCATAATAGCTGAAAATGTCACTAGTTTATTTTTAATCCACTGATCATTAAAATAAGACTTGAAGATCGAAACAGTCAGTATTGGATGCCATTTTACAGATAACCAGATAACCTTCAGGTATCAAGATTGGTGGTAGTAAAGGTAGTAGGGTGGACGAGTGATTAATTCTTTTGCCCTCTAGCGTGTCGGCAAAACCAATTTTCTTGCTCTTCTTCCATATTGCGTTTTGGTAGTGATAATAACACCTCTTTACAATTGCGTCGGGAAATACTTATTTTACCGCTACGATTGCTACAATTTTGTAAATTGACTTTTATATTTTTATATTAACGCCAAATTGTTTTTTGAGTACAGAAAAAAGACGTTGGTATCATGTATTTTGACTCTTGGTGGGAAGAAATGCGTAAACTAGTGGCACAAAATGAATTGCATCGCCGTCATGTGATATGTCTGCATGTAGTGTATAAATTTGGTAGAATGGCTTAGGCGCTGCTCTAAAAGTGCCATCTCCGTAATACGTATTAACTTGGCTTAGCATGGTTTTCGCTAATTGGCTGCCAAAAAAGATTATTTTGCTATCGAACTCATCGTCGAACAAAAAGAAATCTTGCGCAATATGATTTGGTAATCTCACATTTTTGCTTTTTGTCACCAAACCTCTGCCTATTTTTAAATATTTCGCTCGGCTCGATATAGTGTATCCTTTTTCGACGCGAATGAGGGTATATTATGGTTTTCAAGTCAATATTGTAAAGAATTACTGTAGATTGATTTTTTCATAAATTTTTTGCATTGGGTCTTAATTATTGAAACTTGACTAAATAATATAATAAGTAATTATAATGAATGTTATCCGACCTCTATTCTCTGTTAAAGATGCAAAATGTGCATATTGTTGTTTATCATAGAGGTACGTATTTTTTTGTTTGATAGTACAAAATCTGGTTAATTGCGAATCTGGTGAATTGAGAATCTGGTAAACTGCTCTGGTGAGACACAGTTACCGTTTTACCACTCTTTCGCCAGTTTCTTTTGTAAGAGGATGGTAATTCTTCAGCCAAGCCGGCTCATCGTGCCATCACCAGCACCATTGGCAACGTGTTCTTCTATAAATTAATTACACAATTTTTATCCTTCAGCCAAATTGAACTTTCAAAACTTACATACTATAGTCGGCTATACTAACGATAAAGTCGGTGCCTTTATTTAAAAAACGAGTCGTTTTACCTACGCACAGTGAAATTTTGTCACATATTCTATTTTAATTCCTGAAAATTCAAATTACCGTTTTTGCTATCGATTTACAATAATTCCCACGTTCCAGAAGGTTTCGATCTCTGGGAAGGCCCCGCACATAAACAATGAACCAAAAGAGAGAGGATACGATCACCTTGGTACTTTTACTAACACCATAAATAATTATACTGTGGAGGTTGAATGGTACTCGTGATTAATAAATAATAAGCTATGGTGTGTGTGGATTTACGGGTTTCAGATAATTTACGACTCGAGCCTGTCTTAGCGCAGGTATTACTGTTGTTAATTATTTCTTTCGCTTCTACGTTAGCTAGTCAAAATTGGTTAAACCTTTTGACTGTCTCTGGATTTGATGACTGTTAATTAGAACGTAAGACGTGTCGTAGCGTCTTCACGTAAAAGTTTCCTTCAAATCTTAGTTGCTGTTTTATTCTTTTGTCGTAAAATTCACCAGCGATTTCAAAGGTAGATTCTAGTATCCTAATTTTAATCCTACTTACTTATATTACTAATGTAAAAGTTTGTCAAGATATTAGGAGTGTTAAGTTTGTTATCCAATCCCGCTAAAGCAGTTCAACGTATTTAGATGAGCCATGGAACACAGAGAGACCATCTCCTGGTTTAACACATAGAATACTTTTTATGCCAATATACGTTCACACGGACAAACCCGCGTGCAGCAACTAGACAGCTATATTTATTACGTTGCGCAAGTTTTCGAGACGTTGCATGTTGATTGCTAACTCCTTCCTCTGACATTGCCCTCGCTTACATAGTTACAGGTTGTCGAGAACCACTTCTACCAATCAGCGACAATATGACCCGATTGAATACGGCTCTCACGAAGGGTGATCAATTCGTCATTTACAATTTGTATAATGTCAATCTATCTCAATCATGCTTGGCCACGTATCTACTTCTATCATTTGACGGGCATGTGATGCATTTGTTACAAATTAATGAGTAAAATACCACCTAACAGCACCATCTATGTATCTGTGTATATTAAAGTTTGGTACCACTCCATGCCTAATCACAAAATTTCGAAAACGACTTGACCTATGGAGCTGAAATTTGGTATGTACATTTCTTAACGAGCGTAAACGTCGTCATCTAAGGGATCAAGGGCCAGCTTAGTAGACTATGATCTAACCCTTTTCACACCGAAAAGAGGTCTATGCACAGCAGTGGGACAGCTTATAACATGGCTAATATTATTAATAAAATACGCCTTTGATAAAATAATAGTAGGTAAGTAAATATTGTAATATCATTTTTACAGCACATTATAACAATATTACGTCATACAGTAAAATTAAAAAGCTAAGCAATGAAAGTAATTTAAAATAAATATTGAACAGATGGGTATTTAGATAGTGCATAGGGTACTTTCACCTCATCAAATACATATGCGGGCGAAGCCGTGGGCGTAAGCTAGTATTGCTGTATACTAGCTGTTACCCACGCCTTTGTTCGCGTTCACTTAAAAGTAAATTCCTAGAGTACCTTTCTCCTGGTTCAAGTTGAATCTCCATACCAATATTAGCCAAAAATATAATTTGGACGGATTCTATTAACAAAAATCCAAACAGTAACATTTATATGGATCACCCGGCCTGTAGTTAATTTAAGTATCGCTGAGAACCTAATAAAACATTTAAATGGACATAAAGAGCATTCAGTCCTGAAACAAGACCTGTGAATCATAAAATATTAAGCAGTCAGTTGTTGAAATGCCAGACCAAATTGAGAACCTAATGTGCCGTTGCCACTCAATAAGCCTCTGCACGTTAAACCTAGGTCCCCGTGTAAGCCTCCCAAAGAGCCGGGTATTTTCCTAACGTGAAATGCTGGAAAATATCCGTGAAAGTGGATCCAAAAATATACATAATACAAGCAGCGAATGGCTTCTAGAACTGTATCAGATTGACTGCGTAAAGCAGGTAGGGCCTATGGCTTGGTACCTAAAATAATATTGCAAGATTATAGTGATTACCTTACGCGGTAATAATCCAGCCGGCCAGAAGAGCGGCCTTCAAAAATGTAGAATAGTTTTACTATATGGGCTTCTGGTATAACTAGTGTCATAAAATATATCAACGAGTAAACAGATCGCGTGAGAGTATTATAAGCAATTAGACACACTAATGCCCCGTCTGGCCTACAATGTAATATTACGTAAAACTTGTACATATTTTTACTGTCGTAACTAGTTTAGTTAGAGCAGCGACAGTCTAATGGGAGACCATTGGACTGCCACGCAGAGGTCTTGAATTCGATCCCTAGGCATGAATCACTGACTTTTCGAAATTATGTGAGTATTAATATAGTTATTTATCGCTTACTTTAACGGCAAAGGATAAGCGTCGTGAGGAAACCTCCATGTCTGAGAGTTTTCCATAATGTTTGCGAAAATTTGTGAAGTCTGCCAACCCGCACTGGGTTAGCCTGGTGGACTATGGCCTAACCCTTCTCACGCTGTGAAGAGGCCCGTGCCCAGTGAGACAGTTTAATACAGGGCTGATATTATTATAGGTACAATATTATTATAACTAGTTTCTGATGTATTGTGTTCACATTTCGCAAATTGTGTTTTTCCCTCACGTTATAAGGCCTATTGCCAGTTACCAGGCACAGTTTCAGACTATGTGCTGCTACAATAAATTTCTATACAGAAAAACCCAATTACACTTTGCTCAACCTGAGAATTGAAGACCTCATGCATAGCAGCCACACTCTACTTACCGTTGCGCCACCAATTTCGATGACCAGAAAATGGCAATAAGTTTGGCCTCTGTTACAGAATCAAAATCAGCATAAAACGTGTCTGTTTATACCTTCGAACGTATGCAAGCCCGAAGCTATAAATGTATACATAATATATTCCAAAATGAATTACGTAAAATTTTCTACATAGAAAAGTTTTTGCTCCATCCCATTGAAAGAATTTGAAAGCTGCCATTCATTGATTTGATCGATAAAAAGTGTGCATGAGTCGATTCTTAGAACGCGAACTAATGAATTTGTTGTTCTTTGCCGATGAATTGAGGAAAACATCATCCAGTGAAGGTCCTCTTATATATTGAAATGTCAATCTTGATATCATCTCTACTTTAATTTATAGTTGCAAGAATTTGACCTGGGATCTTAAGATCTTAAGACAGTTGTGGTTATATTCTCGATGTAGGCAGTGGTGTATCACACTCAAATCACGCCAGTTATATTTAGGGCCACGTATGCAATAGGAGCGAGTCTGTTGACGTCTATTAACTAACAACGTCTTTCTGACGCCACAAATGGCAGGTTTTTTTTTTACTCCTTAGTTGTCAAACACGCATACGGCCCACCTGATGGTAAGTGGTCACCGTAGCCTATAGACGCCTGCCTGCAACACCAGAGGCATCACTTGCGCGTTGCCGACCCTTTAGGAAAGGAAGTGGGAAGGATAAGGAGCGGGAAGGGGGAAAGAAGGTAATTGGGCCTCCGGTACTCTCACTCACCGAACGAAACACATCAGTGGTTAAGAGGACACACTGAAAAAATGCACTAACTTTAATCGAATAGTATAGGACTATGAGAAAAACAATAAATCTAGAATTTTGATATAGGTAAATTGATGTCTTTAACTAGAATTTCCAAGCTCAAAAACACGATATTGTGATTTTGGCTCGATCATAATTATTTTAGAAAACTCCTCTGAAAAACTATTTTTGAAATTACAAGGAAGTTAAACTATCGTTATGCTTAGGAATTACTCAAATATATTCGTAACATCAATATTAGTGATTTGCTAGCTCATTATTTCCATAACTAAAACCAATCATTTTTAAATAATATTTTAAGCTTTTTTAACAATTTCTAAGCATTCTCGATCATTGCGGGCGCAACGCAATTTTAGACCTTATGACCGCTATTTAAGGATTGATACACAATTAGTGTCATTGGAGCGGATGATAGCTATAGTATATGCTATAATAGCTGCGCCCATGCGCAGCTATTCTAAACGATAATTTTCGCGGTGTCCCCTGAAGTGGTTCGCTCGCCACTGTCCGAGTGCGCAGAGTATTATGAATTGGATACCCCACGGGACAAAAAATTGTGTTATCCACAAATATTGTTTCAGGTCTGGGCGTTCTATGTATCCATTGCTTCGATGTTTGTAAAGTGACCCGCGAGATAGGCATATATCCTAGTGTGATAGTTGTTTATCAAGTCCTTATATATTACTACTTTGCCCGACCCTGAAATCGAACGAGTTAGGTTCGTTACGGTTTGGGGCTGTTCGTGAGTTCGGCGTTGAACATAATATGCTTAGGTAGGTACTTATTCCTCAGGACCGTCAAGATTAGAAAGTGTATATAGTTTTTTTTTTAATTCATGATATCGGCTATAAGATATACAGGGGTGTGTTTTGTCTCATTTCCTCTAGACTGATCTATAAGGCTTAACCAACTTGTTACGTCACAACCTGGTATTGTTTTTTTGTATAATCAATGAAATTTTCTGTAACTAGGTACCTAATTATTCTATGATATTCAATTTCGATTTCATGTCATGTTAATAAGTTTTCATTTATTTATATAAATGTATGTGTAATTATATTATAAACATTATCATGTTTTACACTATACAGAAATGTAAAGATATGCTATGCTATGCAAAAGATCTTAAAAACAAAAAAATACATGGCTTAATAGATAGTACAAATAATTAATATTTGTCGACAACAGTTGTAAAGATTGGTGGCTTAATATGTGGTTTATAAAATTTTGCGAGAGAATCGCAAACTTTTCGTGAAGATTTTAGTTCCTGTTTTTTGTACCGAGCCAAACATCTGCCTGCCCCTTCGGCAATATAGGCATGAAGCTATACGTAATACTAGTAACTATTTCAATTATCAAATTGTTGACAGCGTTAGTACCTACTACGCATGAATGGCTTTACATAATAAACGTACAAGCACAATAGCCCACTATTGGGAATAGAAATATTCCCCTTGGATACGAATTCGATATTGAATCGGATGACGAAATGGCCCTTAAGCGCAGTACACATGGATGAATTCACCCCTAGTAATAATAGCCCCTATACGGAAGTGGAAACCGATAAGCATATTGAATTACGATTGATAATCTTTATATCCATTTGATGTTATTGTTTTGTTCGCCACTATCTTCTCCCTTAGCCTTTATTGTTCCCAAATCACTTGGGATCGGGTTTTCTAGCTTAACCGGATTTGACTGGATATCAGTTTTTATACGGAGCAGCTGCCACCTGACCTCCGCAATCCGAAGGCTAACGATACTCCAGTGTGAGGATATTAGAGGGTACTGACTTTCCCAATAACGACTACCATAGATGTTAATGGCAGCCGGGACCGACGGCTTAATGTGCTCTCCGAGGCACGGAGGAGGCGAAAATTGTCAATCAATACGCACATAATTTCGAAAAGACATACCTTTAACTTCCGGAAGTCAGAGGTGCGCGACGTGGGTTCGAACCCGAGACCCTCTGCATTGCAGTCTGTTGGTCTCCCCACTGAGCTATCGCTGCTCGCCACTATGGTTGCTTTATATTTTTTTGTCCTAGTGACAGACATATTCTCTCATTTATATGAACTATCAATTTAACCAACATATGTGCTATAAAAAAAATATATTCTTACCAGATTTTACCCGCGGCTCCGCTCGCATTAATGTATATTTGCTTTGAAATTAAACTGCTATATACGGATTTTATCGCGTTGTTTATTTGACACTTTATTACAAAATTTTGAAAATTGTTACACTATTACTACTATTAAACTTTACTAATTTTTAAGCTAATTAAATTATTATTAAACTATTTAGATTTAATTTATTTTTACACTTTCCCCGACGTTTCGGTTGCTTTTCAGCAGCCATGGTCACGGGGAGACTAAGATGGCAGTTGTCTCAATGTTCCAGTGTAGTTATTTCAAAGTACCCGAACATAATTTAATCATTGGTGTTTCTATTTACGCAGAATGAGCTCAAAGTATCATGAAGTCTAGCTGTGGTTTGCTTCTTCTTGGGTTTGACTATTTTTATTACTGGATCCCAAGCTGGTGGTACATTCCAACCATCTTCTCTATTAAAATTAGGATGTTTTTTGATTTCAATAGCCTCGCGAAGCATCCTTGGTAGGAATCGGTGTTCTTTAGCGAGAATCTGTGGTTTGTCAAATCTCAGGTAGTGGTTGGTCCCCTGTTGCACATGTTCACACACAGCAGACTTCAACGAGCGTTGGTGTTTTACATCAGCTATGTGTTCTTTTATGCGGGTGCCTATGCTTCTCTTGGTTTGGCCAATGTATGAGAGTCCGCAGTCACAATCTATTTTATAGACCCCTGCATCTTGTAAAGGTAGTTGGCACTTGACGGATGGTAAAAATTGACTTATCTTCGTTGGCGGCTTTAAGTATGTGTTGATTGAAGCTCGCTTCAAGATGTAGCCAATCTTGTCAGTGACACCCCTTACATAAGGCAGTATAGCAGGCTGGCGCTCGACTGTGGCTGGCTTTTCTCGGGATCTGTGACAGCGGCGCGGCTGTTGGAGCTTGTTGTCTTGCAGTACTTGCTTGACATGTTGAAGCTCGGCGTCCAGGTGTTTCTTGTCACAGATCCCATGGGCTCTCTGAAACAAAGACATTCCCACGGTAGCTAACTGTTTAGGATGGTGGTGAGATTCACCGTTTAAGCACCTATTTGTATGGGTTTTTTTCCTATATACAGTGTGGCTCAAAGTATGATCAGGATTCCTGATGACAAGTACATCTAAGAAAGCTAATGAATTATTTGCCTCTAATTCCATAGTAAATTGGATGTTATTATTAATGGAATTAAGATGTTCTAGGAATACACTTGCACTATCTGTTGGTAATATTGTAAAAGTATCATCTACAAACCTCTTATAAATCCTGGGTGTGATGGGGGCAGTATGTAAAGCTCGAGCCTCGAAGTCCTCCATATATATGTCAGCAACGACAGGCGATACTGGGGAGCCCATTGCGACACCATCGACTTGTATGTAGAATTTATTGTCCCACAACAGATAGCCAGTTGTTAAGCAATGCTTAAGTAGTTCTGCATATTCCTCAGGCATATTGTACTGTATTAGCTTCCTTTTAGTTATTTCAATACAGTCATGTGCAGGTAAGCATGTAAATAATGACTGTACATCAAAACTAACCATTGTTTCATTGTTAGTGAGACGTAGGTGTTTAATTTCACTCACAAAATGGTATGAATCCTTTACATGTGCTCTCGAGTTGCCTCTGAGTGGTGAGAGTATCTTCGCTACGTGCTGAGCCAGTCTGTAAGTTGGTGTGTCGATCTGACTCACAATAGGACGTAGGGGAGCGTTTTCCTTGTGTATTTTTGGTAACCCATACAGCTTTGGAGGTTTTACGCAAGCTGGTATTAATTGTTTAACGTCTAGATCTAGTTTTTCGGAGTATTTATGAATGATGTCTTTGGTTTTATTCAATATTTTGTTTGTAGGGTCTGTTTTAACCTGTTTATATGTTGTTTCATCCGAAAGTAAATTTTCAATTTTATGTTTATAATCTGACGTATCCATTATGACCGTAGCGTTTCCTTTATCTGCACGGAGTACTGTAATATCTGGCCTAGCCCGCAAGTTCTTCAGTGCGACGAATTCATCTTTGGGAAGATTCGGTCTGGGCACTTTACTTCGACGCAAGACCGATGAAATGTCCTGACGTATAGCCTCCAAATCTTCCTTTTTTATATTATTCTTGACTAGGCAGTCCTCGACGTTGCAAATAATGGCCTCATACGGTATCCTAGCCGGTGTTATTGCATAATTTAAACCTCTACTCAATACTTTTTCGGTTGTTTTGTCTAAAGTTTGTTTTGACAGATTAATAACTGCTTGTCTTTGACTTGACGGCGGCGTGTCATTGGTCCGTGCATTGACGTTTCGTTTCTTGCTGTTGGCATTTGATTTAGATGATAATTTTTCATATTTTTGAATTTTGTTCGTTTTACACGCATTATATTTTGATCTTTCTCTGTGATTTAAAGCATTGATGCATTGTTTAAAATCAAATGGAGTTATTAATCTCTGTATTTCATTAGACAAAATCTCAACGTTCCTATTTATGCTGCGTAAGTCAGCGCGATGTTCTCTGATAACTTGTATTAATAACTTTTGACTCTCTCATTTGTATGAGATATCAATGTAACATAACTGTTTTACAAAATATTATATTCTGATTACATCTGACGTATATAGAGGTGCATGGGTCCTACATTTCGTCAGCTATTATAGCATTAGGTCTCGTGTAATAGAGAACGAGCCTATTGCCCTATTCTTCTACTTCTTTCTGTGTGGTTAATGGCCAGCCTGTTGTCAAAAGTTGTTCAAACCGCCCGTAGGCCTCTGACATGGCTAAACGACTGCTGTCAATTTGACAAGAACCGGGACCTACTTTCTACGTGCTCTCCGAAGCACGGAGACGCTCAGATGAAATACTACTAAGCGGTCACCCATCTATAGACTGACTGCACTCAACGTTGCTTAACTTCGCTAATCGTTTACCGATGAGTGAGTGTAGTTGCACTCACTGATCGGTAAATGATTAGCGAAGTTCGCGATAAGCTAGCTACGAGCTAGTTAGCTATGAGCGCTTATACCGAGCACAATTCCAGACACCGTGTAGGCAATTACTTGACGGGAAATCCCAATAACGTTTGACCCGACCAGGAACCGAACGAGAAACCGTACACAGCAGTTGCATACACTACCGCTGCACCATCGAGGCAGTTCCTATATAATGTAGGTATAGCACGTAGCACGGACTCTGAAAATTCAGGTATTCAGGAGACGACGATAGGCTTGCCTCTTATTATGTGGAACCTAATTGCATAGCTTATGAAATGTGAGTCTGATGCATCTCTGCTTATTCCTATATGAATGTATAGGTATTAGTATTAGTAAGTAATTCTTGAATTAATTGACTATGTCTATGCAAATACGTTAAGACGTAACTGCGTAAAAGAATATAATGCGACACTTTTGTATTTTTTATATAGGTAAGCAAAATTACTTTAAAGATATATCGACTTCTAGTTATATATAATATATAACTAACGTAACCTCATAATAATCTGTCAATTGTTGGAATGTCAGACATGATGAAAACCTATTGTGTTTGGCTGCCGGTGTGCCGGCTCAACAGGTTAATAAGATTTTCCATCATTTTAGCGTTTTCTTACAATTATTATTAATTATAATGTCTATATATTAATACATGAAGCAAAAACTTTGTACCGCTTTTTACGAAAATTGCGCGGACGGAGGAGTATAAAATTTGGCACAGTTAAAGTTTATATAGAGCAGGAGGGTCGAATCCTTATATTTTAAAAAAATATGCATTAGAAATACATTTATTTAATGAAAAAACACTACACGCACACAACCATGCATTTGACACACGCAGTCGAATCGCGTTCGTAGTATTTCGGCATTGTTCGTCTGACGTCGTAGAATTCTTGGTAACAATGGTTACCTATACCTTATTTATATGTAATAAAGAAAAAAGAAAACAAAGTAGCAAGCTTAGGAATTTGGTCGAATTTTGACCACTAGGCGACCGCTAGTTTATAATTAAGTTGTATACGAAAATTGCCGTGTTTAACCAACCATCTCAATTAGGTATCATACCATATAAATTTTCATGCGATTTTCTTATGTAAATAAAAATGTAGAACAAACAATTTTGTCAGTCAAGCAAATAACAACATAGCCACATTAAACCGATAGTTATCGACTAAAAGAAACATTAACTCGGATCTTCGTTTAACATTCCTCTGTCAATATGATACCATGGCTCTCAAAGATAACCTTCTTTTAACGAATTTTTGAAGTGGTTTTTTGACTATTAGTCTTATTATTATTAGAGGTTGTTGTCTATTTAAAGCAGAGGTGCCAAGACTTTTTTTCTAATAGACCGCTTTCAAAATTTAGCACGTTCCGGTGGACCCCCTGCAGCTACATTTCTACCATATTCCTTGGCATTCGTATTTATATTTGGTCGCTTGGTGAACAATCAAACAATCAAAGAAGTTCATGCAATTAAAAAATGTTATCAAATCTCTACGGGCTGACCCTTTTTTTTTGTATAAATTTTCTCCCCAAATATCGTTAGGTTCGAGACCACTGGTACTGAATATGGAATATGCAAATTTTACAAGTAGCAGTCGCTGAGCTTCTTAAAATATTATCTGCCTACATTGATAGGTGAAGTCAAGCCAATATTTTAGTTCTTCACTATTGAAAGCAAATAAATTGTCGTGGACCTCCGCTTACGAATTGTGGAACCCCATATTTCTTTGTCACGCCAACGTAGATCCCCGTCGAGTCTCCCGTGGACCCCTGGGGGTCCACCTGGACCACTTTGGGAACTAATGATTTAAAGAATGCTTCATCCGCCGTATCGATGTTACCCTGGGGCCTTATCACTATCTCTTAAAGTATTGGTTTGCATCCGTGAGAATGAGATATATAAGGTTATACAACATTGTCTCTTTCTTGTGTGTAGTGACAATGCTTGAAGAGGTGGTAGTAAGGTCTCAAGTATATTACTATAGGATCCTAAGTTCTATTCCGCGAATGGTTAGGTTAGGTTAGGTTAGCATTTTCGCCTCTTTTGATAGGATGATAACAGGCTCGGTCTGAAATCTCAGGATTAATTGCCGATTCCGGAATTGATTATTGAATTTTTCTGTCGAGATATTCTCATAAGCAGCACAGTCTGGACTTGTAATAGGTAGATAGTAATAGGCTCACCGACTGTTACGTGTAACTTTTCCAATTATACAAACCTAAGCGTTAAAAAAGACACAGTGGCGATAAAGTACTGTGTTTTACAAACACACACACAAACTTTGCCCAAACCCAGAACCATCTAACAGCATCAGTGGATCTCGCAAATGATTGTCCCATGTAGGATTCAGTCCCAACACTCAGCAGGGGCGAGGCGTGTGCTGCGCCATCTGTAGATATAGGTGAGTTAGTGAGTGAGCGATGGTCTAGTGGGAGAGCGTTGGACTGCCACGTTCAGGTCTCGAGTTTGTGGAGGAATAGGGTGTGATGTCCCTCCAACACAAAGGGAGGAGCCTCCGACCCGGCTGATCCCAAAAGTACGCATCTCTAAGTTTTAGGAGTTATATGCTTATTAAATAATACTTTATCGCTCGGTTTAAAGGCGAAGGCAAACATTGTGAGGAAACCTGCACGTCTGATAGTTCTCCATAATGTTCTCGTAGATATGTTAAATTCCAACTCGCTTTGGACCAGCGTGATAGACTATGGCCTAACCTATCTCACACTGAGAAGAGGCCCGTGCCCAGCAGTGGGATAGTCTGATATATTTATATTATATAAGTGATACCTACGTGTTATTAATAGGTAATAGCACGTTAGTATGTGCATACCTATTTTCTTCGTTCGACACTCGAACAAGGTGACTCTCAACGTTGATAAGTACATTTCAGGTACGAGTACCTATTATACAATATCATCGTTCGTGTCTTATCACCGATTAACGGCGTATTACCTAATATTCCTCCAATTTGATTCGTTCGGTACAGATAATGAGGCCATTTCACGATAAAAAGATAATTATATTGGTTTCTTTGGCCTCATTACCTGATTCTGTAAGCTATTATTATGGATTTATGTGTTACCTTCGGAGTAAACGAGAAGGATGACGTAAAAGGTTAGGACTAATCGAATACACAATCCCATTACTGCTTCACCTTTGCAGCCAGATACAGAAGTAAAGAAAATATGATTGCACGCATGGCGTAGTTGGTCTCGCCAAAACAAATCCTTTGGTCTTTGGTCCATAAGAAACTTATGCAAAATATAATCAATGAGTCGCTCCATTAATAATGCTGCGTGAAAGAAAATCAAACACACTTCGCATTTATAATGCTAGTAAAGACTACGACTGCTGTGCATGAGGTCTCTTTTAAATTTTATTGTAAGTTCGATCCCCATACGGAACAAACATTAGTGTGGTCCACAATTAGTTGTTCCGAGTCTGGCTGTTCTTTGTGTCAGTCGTTTGAATGTTTGCAAAGACCCTCCGACACAGGAACTGATCCTTCTAAGGCCTTAAAAACCCTGATAAACACCGATTACTGATACCCGAAGAACGTAAAAGCATTCGGTTATTTTATGCTTCATATAGTGCCTAAGACGCATGCGGGAAACGCACTCTAGTATAGCATACGACCCACAAAGTTGTAAGCGATTACCGTAGACTTGGACGCAATCACTTGCCTGTCTAAATCTTTTTATGGCAATGCTATCAAGTAGACAGCCGATGCTTTTCTTGCTTATGTCGCCCCGTAAACCTCCGAACGATGGTTTTAGTGCGATTGTTCCCGTACTATGTAATCATTCTAGCTAGACTGTCATTGCTTTATTTTTTATTATATTATAATAGCCGCGTACCCACCTAGCGCACACGCTCGCGCGGCAGCCTCGCGAGCCAAACGCTCGGCTGGTGTGGACGTGCCTCAGCCTGCCTCGGGCGCGCGTTTGCTCGACCGAGCACGGCTCGGCCCCGAGCCATCTGTTGTCGGTAAACTTGACGCGCTCAAAGGTGCCTCAGTGAGCGCTGTGCGTTAGGTGGGGACGGTTATGTTTTGGCTCGCGCGCGAAGCTACTACAAGTTTTGTCTCTTGCCGTGTTTGTCTTCTGTAATTTTGATATCATGGGCAGTCAGGAGGAGTCAATTCGCTTAATACAACTGTACAGCACGTACAATGCGCTTTGGGACCCCAAAGATCCAAAATATTTAAACAAAAATCAGCGGGAAGACAGCTGGCGGCAAATATCTGCTCAAATTAATAAGCCTGTCAAGGAAGTGAAAAACAAAATGGTGTCCTTGTGTGGTTCTTATCGTCGAGAGAAAAGCAGGGAGAAAAAAAGTCGCATAACAGGTTCAGGTATGCATTTTTATGCTTAAAAATATGAACTTACAAATTATTTGATAAAATAATTACTTATTATATACTAATTAAATTGAAGAAAATTTATTTATACAATAAAATATTTTAAATTATGGTAATATAAATTTTATTTTTGTTCTGTTTCAGGCGCTGCAGATGTTTATAATTCGAAGTGGTTTGGATATCCTTATTTCCATTTTCTTAAGGATAAAAATGAACGGGCACGCCACGATCGTGGCGGTAAGTCCCGTGTTTGAGGAGTGGCTGGAGAGGCGCCATGGCGCCCTCACCTTCCGGCTGACACAGGTAATGACTGGCCACGGTTGTTTTGGCCAGTTCCTGTGTCGCATACGCCGGCAAGAGACGCCCGGTTGTCACCACTGCGGCGACTGCCGCGACGTTGTTGAGGACACGGCGCTGCACACTTTGGCGGTGTGCCCCGCCTGGGCATCGCAGCGCCGTGAATTGATCGCGGCAGTCGGATTGGTTGCCCTCTCGCTCCCGGCCGTAGTTCAGTCTATGGTCCGGAGTGAGAGGTCGTGGAACGCCGTCGCCTCCTTCTGTGAGGAAGTCATTTCCATCAAGGAGGCGGCGGAGCGGGAGAGGGAGCGTTTGAACCCTCTCCCCAACCGCAGAGCCGGGCGCCGGAGGGCGCGAGACGACCTCCAGCCACCCTGAGGTTTGACCTGGGGGTGGCGGGCTTTGTGGGCCTGCCCGCCATCCGTTCAGCACCAGGTCCGAGAGGCGGCGTGCGTGTTCCCACGCGCGCCTCTGTTGTTTCGAGTCCGTCTCCCCTCTAGGGGGGACAGTAGGGATAACTTGTGAGGAGTGCCTTTGGGTAGGTCTTTTGTGTAGTGGCCTGCCGTTTCATACGGCGGGCCGAAACCTCGGCGGGGTCGCGACCGCATGCGAAAGTGATTCGCGCGGCCCCGTCGATAGTGGTTTTGTCGAGGAACACCGTGGTAGGTTTAGTCGGTATTCCGGGAGGTACATTTTCTTCTTAACATCTTCTTTTACCCCGGCGAGTCCGACATAACCCCTCCGCCCGCCCCCGCGGAGGGGTATGCATCAAGCATTCCCCCACGTAAAAAAAAAAAAAAAAAAAAAACAAAAAAAAAAAAAAAAGGATAAAAATGAAACTGGCGACACTCAGGAAACGATGCCGAATGTAAGAATTTTTAACTATGCATAATGATTTTGAAATGGTATAGAACCATTAGTTATAAAATGTTCTGCCAAGTGCAACCGTATTTCTTTTGCGTTATTAGAACTACGCCTTGGAAACGCTGCAATTGGTGCGAATGTAACTTCATTTATTTCATTTCTCCATTGGCCAGGAATCAGTGCGCCATCAAGTTCTCTGTCAAACAATTCCGGTGAAATAAGATTAGTTGAAGTATTTTTTCGGATGTAGTTGTACAAATATACAGCTGCTAAGACGACCTTTATTGCTTTATTTGGCTCTAGTAAGATAGGTTTTCTAAAAACGCGAAATATGGCACTTAATATACCAAACGCATTCTCAACGACACGTCTAGCTCGGCTAAGGCGATAATTAAATATTCTTTCTTTAGAACCATTTTCTGGGTTGCCCTCAAATGGTTTCATGGTATATTCGTTGAGTGCAAAGGCTTTATCGGACAAAATAAAATAAGGAACTTTTGTTACATATGGTATTTCCAATATCTTCTCTTTAGGCACGTTCAATTCTTTCTTTTCTAGCTTTTTATACAACGTTGTGTTTTTAAAAACACCACCATCAGAGATTCGCCCTTTGCTACCAACATTTACATACAAAAAATTGTAGCTAGCATCAACTAATCCAAAAAGCACGATGCTTGGAAATTGTTTGTAATTATCATAATCAGTGCCACTGTTAATCGGTGCCTGCAACATAACATGTTTTCCATCCATCGCTCCAATAGCGTGGGGAAAATTCCATTTATTTTCAAATTCTTTTGATATAGAAAGCCACTCTTCTTCTGTAGATGGGATCTGTAAAAAAAATTATAGAGCTAAACGTATTTGGCCCCTATGAGTGGTTGTATTAGGTACTATACACCACTCCATATTTGGCCATTTTTAGTGGTAGTCCGAAGTTCGAGCTCGAGTTCGAAGTTCAAGCAATGGAGAATCCTGCTAGAAAAATATTTAAGATATCGCTACTAAGGTACTTGAAGGTATTAAATACTCCGGACGTTAAACTTTAGCTTCAACGTAATCAATCAGATTAAACGTAGGGTCCTGCCACATTATATACATATTCACACTGCACCACAAATTGATCTATTAATTAAAATTATGTTTTCAGGAGGCAATACCGGAATCTTCACACACTTCTGACGTAGAGAGACACACAGAGACTGAAAACGCTCCGACCAAGACGCAATTGCCGGAGGCTAGCATCGAGAAAGCGCCACCACAACAACAACAAGACCTAACCTCGGATGCTAGCATGCCTTCACCATCAGAACCTGCTCGTAAAAAAAAACGACATAATCCGAAGAAAACGCAGCCACAGGAAGATTCGGCAGATATCATGCTCGCAGAAGCCCTTGAATACTTGCAAAAGTCTTCGACCGACATCAATGATCCATACTCTTCATTTGGGAGACACATAGCCAACGAGCTAAGAAAATATGATCCGCACACATTAGCGTATGTTAAGAACGCTATCAATAATATAATTTTTGAAGCCGATATAGGGAAATACACACAACAACAAATTAATACAGGATACTATACACAGCAGTACACTAATTCCTCTACAATGAACTCATCTGGCACTTCATCATCAGCATCACATACCGCTACGTCTTCTCATGCCATTACACAATCACCTAATGCCAATGTTGGATTCGAAACTATCACTGAATTGTAATTAAAATAAACAATTGATTTTTAAATTTGTCAAATTATTTTTATTTACCTTTACATAATCCCTTAAGGCTTCAATAATAGCGTCACAAACTTCTGGAACTATTCTTGAGATACTCTGCTTCGATACTCGAAATAAATATTGCAAGCTGCTATAAGAATCTCCGGTTGCTAAAAATCTTAAAATTATTAAAACTCGTTCATTCACAGTGATTGCTTCTCTATATTTTGTATCGCACTTTTTGATTTTATCAGACAACAATGAGCACAAATTTTCGAACTCTTGTACGGACATTCGTGTAAAATTATGTACACTCTGATCATATACTAAATCTCCAAGTAATCTATTTCCATATTTGTGGCGACGCTCATAAATTTTTCTAATCCAGAAGCGTCTAGGTTTTTTCTTGATACGTGACTGTTTTCGTTTCTTTAAACAATAAGCAGCTAGGAAAATAGCTGCAGCTGAAAATACACGACTGTCCATTACGAATACTCGCGGACTTATGATGGCTCAGTCTGCCTCGCGAGGCGGCCTCGTGTAAATTGAACAAAACTACTGAGGCTGCCGCGGGAGCCATCGCTCGCGATCCGGACACCGAGGCTGCCGCGCGAGCCTGTGCGCTAGGTGGGTACTCGGCTATTGACATACTTTTTATTATATTATTTCGTAATTTGTCGGTATCGGTATTGATACAGTACGGTTCTAACTAGTTCAAGTACCAAGTAAAGCCTGTATATAGGTTTACCATCCAGACTTTATAATATAGTATACTACGGTACTTGGGGTAAACATACTTTATAGTTTATGAGGAAAATAAAGTACATGAACATACTTTATTTTACCTATGTCAACAGTTACAGAATTTTGTAATAATTTTCTTAAATGAACAAAAGCAACGCAATAGCGCTATCCTAAATTAAATGAAAATAAATGAGTTATCTATTTAAATAAAAACATAGATAGTTAAGATGCGGTTAAGACATTCCTTGATAATGAATATATTATATCATTATTATGTTGCTAGAAACAACTAAAATGTGGACAAAAGAAAATACTTTATATCTCATAAAGTAAATGTACTCTATTAGTTTTACGTTAGTAATATAGTTCAATGATTAGTTTAAAATAAAAGTGGCAACGGTACCTGTATATCAACGAAGGGTACTAATATATCTACTTGGTACCTGTAACGGTTCGTTGATCTGTTTGTTTTAGTTTATTGTAAGTTGATGATAAGCTAGGTTCTTGTGTGAGTGTAAGCACTGTGCGATTGTAGTTAAGTCTCAAGTAAACATTGTGTGTGATCCTTATTGATATTGCATTAGAAGGTCGCTATCGTCCTGGCGCAGCTAAGGAAGAATTATAAATTTAAAAGTCTATTTATGTATGTAGGTCTGGCTGATGTTGGGGTATATATTGACGGGCACACCGATCGTGGCGGTAAGTTCCGTTTTTGAGGAGTGCTTGAAGAGGCGGTATGGCGCCCTCACCTTCCGGCTGACACAGGTAATGACTGGCCACGGTTGCTTCGGCCAGATCCTGTGTCGCATAGTCCGGCAAGACACGTCCGGTTGTCACCACTGCGGCGACTGCCTTGATGTTGTTGCAGACACGGCGCTGCACACGTTGGCGGATTGCCCTGCCCGGGCTTTGCAGCGCCGTATGTCATGTCATGAGATCGTATCTTACCAGAACAAACATAAGAAAATCCATTTTCTTCATTTACACTTAACTCTCATAAGATTTGCATTAGATTTAGATTACTTTTATAACAGTACTTCATTATAGAAGTTTCTGTAAACTAATCCTCACTCAGTCCTCAATTGTAACCACCTATTCAATGTCTCTATAGGGTCTCAATATATACCCTCTTTTTAGGTGGGGGAATGCGTTGACGCATACCTCTCTGCGGGGCGACGGAGAGGTTATGTCGGACTCACTGGGGGAAAGGTATCCCGGTAATAACGACTAAACCTACCACGGTGTTCCTCGACATTAATAGAGTCGGCGGGGTCGCGCGAATAACTTTCACATGCAATCGCGACCCCGCCAAGGTTCCGGCCCGCCGTATAAAACGGCAGGCCACTACACGAAAAGACTTCACTGGTCACCCCTAATTTTAACCCTACTGTCCCCTTGAAGGCGCGCGGAGGAACACGCACGCCGCCTCTCGGACCTTGTGCTGAACGGGTGGCGGGCAGGCACACAAAGCCCACCACTCCCAGCTAAAACTTCAGGGTGGCTGGAGGTCGTCTCGCGTCATCCGGTGCCCGGTTCTGCGGTTGAGAAGAGGGTTCAAGCGCTCCCTCTCCCGCTCCGGTGCCTCTTTGATGGAAATAACTTCCTCACAGAAGGAGGCGACGGCTTTCCACGACCTCTCACTCCGGACCATAGACTGAACCAAGGCCGGGAGCGAGAGGGCAACAATTCCGACTGCCGCGACTAACTTACGTATAAACGTACCTACTTTATTAGGATAATAAAGTATGTGAAAATACTTTGTTTTACCTATGTCTAATTTTACAGATTTTTATTTAACTGTTTACTTCAAGCAACGCTATAGAGATTCACTAAATAGAATAAAAGCTTATCTTAGCCAGATAAGATAGATATCTTATCTCTATCTTAGTTTATCTATCTTAATTTAGACATATATTGTAAAGATCCGGTTACGACGTTCCTCGATAATAAATATTTGTTAGATGTCACAGCATCAACAAAAATATGGAAATAAAATGGCAGGTTAAATAAATAATACTTTATTATCAGATCTCGTACTTTATTTTTTTTAACCTAATATAGTAAATCTGTATAATAATACGTGAAGCAATAACTTTGTACCCCTTTTAACGAAAATTGCGCGGACGGAGGAGTATGAAATTTGGCACAGTTAAAGTTTATATGGAGAAGGAGGGGCAAATCCTAATATTTATATAAAATATGCATTAGAAATACATTAAATTAATGAAAAAACACTACACGCACACAACCATGCATTTGACACACGCAGTCGAATCGCGTTTGTAGTATTTCGACATTGTTCGGCTGATGTAGTTCTATTCTTCTTAACTATGGTTACATGTCAATGAAATAATTTGTTTGACAAAGATAGGAAAATTAATTTGTATAGCTCGAAATCTAAATGAAATGTGATTATAAGGGATAATATAGTGATAATATATAATTATTCTAGACCAAAAAAACCTTAATAACTATCAAACTTAAAATTTAAATCAATTATGGTCGAATTTTGACTACTAGGCGACCGCTAGTATACTCTATTCGTTCAAAATAAATGTGGCAACCTTAAGAACTACACACGCCGTACTACAATAAATAAAAATCTGACACATGCAATGACACTTTGCCCAAACCTAGTATCGAATACTGGACCTCATAATCGTATGTAAAGTTATGCCATGGGGCCAACAAGCTAGTTAATACTAGCGCGATCATTTATTAATTGCTTCTTAAAAATGAAACAAGATCGACACACTGTGGTCCTTGTCAATCTTGAGAATAATTTATAGCCTTTATCTTTAACTATGAAGTATCATTGAAAAGTCAATAAGAGAAACTCAGAAGGACATATCACATGGACATATACAAGTTCTAGAATAAATGTATGAAATTAACGCTGAGAACATCAGTGTATTTGGTTTTTAGGTTCGTTTCAAAAATATTTTGCACTAGGATTGATTCCTGTGTCGCGGGATAAACATTTAGGAGGATACGAGGAGGAACATTTGAAACAACGACTACAAACACCCAAATATATGTGAATTTTACTATCAAAGATCCAAATCGTAGATGCGCCTTGCTACGTCCTAATACGGAAACATAACATCCGAATTAAAAATATATACTAATATCACGCTCACTCATATTGAAAATTGTACACTATCGTTTTCTATCATGTATGTGTAAGGTATAAGCTCAATTGGCTTACTGAGGACATTTTCGGTGCGATCTAAGTATGGTAGGTAAGGGTACATTTATGATTTAAATCTTTAGTTACTATAGTGACACTGTATACTTAAAGATCAGTTTAAAGTGGTTATAAATAGAGATGTATAATGCACTTCAAAACTACAAATATACAAAATATTTTAGAAATGTAATTCGTAAATTTTCACTTGTCTTATGGGATTTGCTTTACGCTTGTAGCCAGTGCTCCATATAATCACCTTTTAAAGAAAAAGGAGATGTGGATGCAAGCAAATGAAAATCAGTAGTTATTAAATACTCATTCTAGAAATAGGCATGTTTTGTATTAAACATACTATAACAATATCAGCCCTGCTTATGAACTGGTTCACTGCTGGTACGGACTGTTCTCGTTGTAAGAAGATTCAGGCCATAGTTCACTATGCTGGCTCTGTGCACGTTGGCATACTTAACATAACTTTGAGAACATTATGGAGGACTCTCAGGCATACAGGTTTCTTTACGATGTTTTCTTTTACAGTTGAAGCGAGTTTCGGCTCGCTTCAACTGTGAAAGAAGTTAACGCACACATATGTATATTTGAAAAATCTGAGGTACGTGTCGTGTCGTGTCGATCGAACTCAAGACCGTCTGCGTGGCAGTCCAACGACCTCCCACTATCCTGAAATGTAACGATATCTCATATGCTATCTAAATGCTAATAATAATATTTTTTTTATATATTAACATTTATAATAATATAATAATAATATTAGCCCTCGGGCACGGGCCTCGTCTCAGTGTGAGAAGGGTTACCTAGGCCATAGCCCACCACGCTGGCCCAGTGCGGGTTGGTAAACTTCACATATCTTCGAGAACATTATTAAGAACTCTTAGATATGCAGGTTTTCTCACGATGTTTTCCTTCACCGTTAAAGCAAGCGATAATTAACTATTTAATTCGCACACAACTTCGAAAAGTCAGAGATGTGCGCCTTGGGATCGAACTTGAGACCACTGCGTGGTAGTCCAACGGCTTACTAGTAGGCTATCGCTGCTTTTAACTTATTTTTATTTAGTGCCTATTGTAATGCTTACATATTATGTTTCTTCTACCTCAGCGATTAGTTTGAGTAATTTGTACATTTCACTAAGCTAAATTATTACACACTTATGACTCTCAAACAAAAAAAGGAAGAAAATAACGGAGGCCTTTTGCAACTATCAATTTATTATATTGCTTTGTTGTCGTAAAATGAAAGAGGACGAATGAGATGACTACTAATTTTAACAAATTAATCGTGGTGTAGGTTCAGTTAAATATAGAGTTCAGTAACCGAATCGGGCTACATGTGATGGGTATTTGAGTTAAAAAATTCGTATCACGTATTCTCTAAATGTGTCCGGTGAACGATACTAGACTCGCCATCTATTATAATAATATCAGTCCTGTATATGAACTGTTCCACTGTTGGCGAAAAGCCTCTGTTGAGTGTTAGAAGGCAAGGGTTGGCAGACTTGATATATCTTCTAAAACATCATGTAGAAGAAAGTCAAGCTAAGAGCAGCGATAGCTCAGTGGGTAGACCAACAGACTGCAATGCAGAGGGTCTCGGGTTCGAACCCACGTCGCGCTCTGACTATCGGAAGTTATATGACTTTTCGAAATTATGTGCGTATTGGTTGACAATTATCGCCTGCTCCGTGCCTCGGAGAGGACGTTAAGCCGTCAATCCCGGCTGCCATGAACATGTATGGCAGTCGTTATTGGGAGAGTGTCGACACAAAAGATCCCACTGGGTCGAAGTGTCGCCGGTCTGCACTGATTGGCCCCCACATAAGATAAGATAAGTTAAGCTACATAATGTTTTAGAACATATGACACATGCAGATTTTCTGCCGATGCGTGGACATTGGATATAGTTTTTAAAAGTAATAAATGTCAGTTGCTTTATTTGGTATAGATTTCAATATTATTTTCGATATGTACATAATGCTTCACCGTGAGGGATCATTAACTACTTACTTAATACGCACATAACAGGAACTGCTGTCACAAAAAAGGATTTAATATGACAGCAGAATAGTAACTACTAGGTGTGCTTGTTATTGTGTGTCGTGTCGTATATGTTGTGCCAGCCATATTTATATATATATATGTATATATTATCTATATGTTTATGTTTATATTATCTATGTTTATGTTTATATTGCTTTTCCTTTTTATGTTTTTAAATGTGTTCTTCCTAAATCCTTTTAACTTATGCTTTGATGTTTTGTAACCTTTTGTCTTCTTTGTGTACATTTATGTGCTATTAATATTAATTTAATTGTCAAGGCCTAGCTGAAAACCAGTGCTGTGCATGTGCGCAGCAAATACTGAGCTGGAGCCTTTGTTATGCATGTACCTATGCCAGTTTATATTTATTTTGTATGTGTAACCTTGTAAATGCTGTCTTAATTCTATAAATATGTAAGTTTTGTATATATGTGTAACGAAAATAAATGGTATTAATAACTTCGAAAATTCAGAGGGGCGTACCTTAAGATCGAACCTAATACCTCTGCATGGTAGCCCAGTGGTCTCCCAATAGGCTATCGCTGCATACATGTGCAAAAAAATAGCTGGCGAATTGGAAGGCACGTTTCTGCCTGCCCTTCCGGCTCCACTGGCGTAAGTCTATGTAATTGCGTATCTTTGTATAGTCTGCGGCTCAACATCAAAACACATATCACGTACAGCCCAGCTCTACGTACTTCTGCTTAAGCCATAAATTATAGAGATCGATCTAAGGACCTTGTTTAATATAAGCTATTTTACATCTGTGCAAATTTCTTACTGTTTATGCAACACCACCGACCTACTTGGAGTTAGCTCCATAGTACTAGGTAATTATGATTACCATCTTTAAATTTCGTTTAGAAATCCTGAATAGGCATGCGAGTATTTAAAATTACACATGAAATGCGGGTATTGTGGAATCGAATAAACGGAATACAAGGGTCATGTCCTTTTAATTGTGTGTTTCTTCTTCCTAATATAATTATTTTTAAACAAATTGGATATCGACTCTCACGTAAATTTAAAATGGTTATCTATTCATTTTTAATCTTAAATGGATATAATTTTTAGATTTATTATATTATTAATTTTGAACGTAACGTCACACAAACTGTTTAATATAGTATTTTCGAAAGATTATTATTATAATTTATTAATTTGTTCTTCGTCGTCTAAGATGTGCTAGTAAGCAGATCATAACAATCTGCATTTCTATTATGTCCTAAATATGGTAATTCAGAAATGAAATGAGGAAAATAAATTAATTTATACTTTACACAATCTAAATGAATATTCAAAAACAGAAGTTACAAATTATTAATAATCTTATTGGCTCGTTGTGGTGTGATTTTCAAAAGAATATATCGAAAAAATGCAAAATAAAATGTATCTCCTTATCACAATACTATAAAATATAAAGATAGTGCAGGCAGTTTGTTAGGCCTGCTGCAAATAGAGTTCAATTCTAAAGAATTATTGTTTTAAAAAGAGTTTTATTTATATATCTTTTTAAGAACTATATCCACTATATATCTACTAAATAAATCAATATATATAATAATAAAATATGTCCACTGCATAGAAAACAGGAAACAAATAGCCTTGTGATGACCCTGCATTAAGAGTTTCCTACCCTATATTGAGGCAAGAGCCCAACTAGCCGCGAAAAATCTGGGCACCTCAGTAAGGTGAGCCAGTATTTCATGCCAGAACATTTGCTTAATTTGTACTAAGCACAGGTTCGGTCCTGCATGGAGTACTGTTCTCACCTCTGGGATGGCTCTGCAAAATATCAGCCGGAGGCTTTGGAGTCAATTGAGCGGAAGGCCAGGAGATTTATCGGCGATGACCAACTGGACAACACACGACTCCAAAGCTTGAAGCATCGTCATAAGGTTGCCAGTCTCTCAGTTTTCTATTGGATACATTTCGGAGAGTGTGCAGAGGAACTGCATAATTTGATTCCTCCTTCCCCATTCTACCATCGGACGACCAGACAATCAGAACAACGACACAGGTACATGGTGGATATGCCCCATCTACGCACGAAGCGTTTTGCTTCCACTTTTATAATGCGTACCGCTAAGGAGTGGAATTCGCTACCTAAGTCTGTGTTTCCCGATGAGTACAATCTTTGTGTCTTCAAGATGCGAGTGAATAGGTATCTTCTAGGCAAGCGTGCTCCATCGTCGACTGCATCTTCACTTAAGATTAGGTGAGATTGCGGTCAAACGCAAGCCTAATAGAATATAAAAAATAAAAACACCCTCATGAACAGGCGATGTACTGTCAGCAAAGGGCCAATATTCCTCGTTATCAATGTAGACACTCCCTTTTTTTATAAAGACAGTTCGAAAATGTCATTTTGCATTTAGAGACTGCAGCACTTAATAGTTACCGTCAACCGGGTCTTACGTCAATAAGGTGGTATAATAAATTATATGATTATGACTAACGCATCGCTATTAAACGTAACAGTGATGCTAGGAGTATGTTCAGGTCAACAGTTTTAAATTGCCACCAAGCGGTAGGCATACAACGTTTTTGATCGTCAGTCATTGAACTGCCTTCACTACGACATTTATATATTACTGCACAATTAATTATCACTCTACGTCAGGTGCCTAATTGTGTCTGTGATACAAATTGTGCGAGTGCCAACCCATCAAGAGAGTGGTGAGTCAGTGACAGCTTGCTGTAAGCCGTAAGGAAATGTTATAAATTCGGCTCATTATATTTTTTCGTCTTTAGAAAGATGCGTAGCAGCCATAGCCTAGTGTTGGGTACCGTTGGATTTCCAGAAGTAGTTCGAGCCCAAGGCACCTCTGTCTTTTCGAAGCTATGTGCGTATTAGATAGTTTGTTGCTCTAACGCTTGCTTTAACTGTGAAGGAACGCATCGTGAGGAACTTACATGTCTGAGAGTTCTCTATAAAGTTCTCGAAGATATGTTAAGTTTGCCAACCTGCACTGGGCCTTCGTGGTGGGCTATGGCTGAACCCATTGCCGTACTGAGGACAGACCTGTGCCCAGCAGTGGGAGATTTTACGAACACAACTTAGCCTTCTGCATTGCGTGGACTTCACAGGAACAAAAACAACACACCGCTATCCATTCTCCATTTTAGTGTAACGGCGTCAAGTTTTTAAATCTATTAGATTTAAAAACTGAATCTGCCATTCATAACAGCCTTGTTGTTTGAATTAAGTTACTAGAGTCTGATAGAGTAAAGTTTTATGTCACGCTTCTATTATAATGTTACCTGTAATTATTCAATTGTGAAAATATTTTTCTTGTAATATTTTATCGGTCGGCTTTCAAATATGAAAAACTATATATAAATAATGTAGTCAATTACTTAACTCCATAGTATCATAAATAATCAAATTTGAATTAAATAAATGTACACTGACCTTTTTGAATAATTTCGTCAAAGTATATACTGAAAAAGGAAGTTGTACAAAATACGCTTAAAACATAAAAAACCAATTTTATATTACATGCAACCAATAATTTTACCGCACAAATATTTCAGAACAAGATACTTATAATGTTTCGTACTGACTAATCCGAATTGATAACTTACCATTCAGCCATTTTACAGCACGTAATTTTTTCATATTTTATCATGTATTTATTTAATTAATTATTTTCATATTTATTTGTTTTTATTCTCCATTTTAATTTCTATCGCCCAACTCGTTAATTGACGAACATTTTGTATTTTTTTACTATCCGAAAGTAAGAACAAAACTGGTGCTTCACTGTCTAAAAAATTTAGTTAATTGTGTATTTTTTGTTTATTCATACACGACATCTATAGCAATAGCTGCTCTGACTAAACAGATGTTCCCCGACTGATTATTCTATACAAATATTCTGTTGGAGAATGTATTGTTTCCATAGTTCTTCCTCATGACCACAATAATTTAGCGATTTTAAGATAGATGTCAGAATGAGCAAATTTTAACTCTATATATAAACAACTAATCTTTTTCGCTTTTAGATCAATTCTGCTAAAAACTCATTCCGTCCTCGATAGTCGCTGTGTCAATGATCATAGTAACCAACTGTTATTGCCACGATTACTGTAGAAAACTCGAATTATAACCGATGACCGATTTAACAGAATTGACGTCAGTCAATTATGTTAAATCTCGCTACCACACAAACATCCAGACACTGGTCACTTCTTTTTGTATCGCGTCAAAGTCTTATGAGACTTAGGTCTTTTGAGTCCTTTCAGCGATTTCAACTGGATTTGATGGAAATTAAATAAATCAAATGTAGTTAGCAGATTTAGTAGCCTACGTGCGCTTTACGAGACTAAGTCACCGTTTGGTCAAGAATCGTGTATGGTTCTGACTAATACAAAAATTTCGTGTACATATGTTACCTGGAATTGATAATTCTATGTTGGTTTAGTAAAACCGAGTATTTCGCTAATTTGCTGTTAATTCCTGAACTCGATTAGCACAGTAAATTCTGGAAAAATCAGCAAATTATCATGTTGATAAGTATAAACTTGATCAATTATGTTTATTAGCCCCGTTTGGATCTAGGAATCTGAGGCATGAATAAAGCTTTACTTATGATATTAGATAGATGTTAATATCATACCTACTAAGAACATTTATTTTTAAACAGCAACTTTTATAAATGTCGTAGCGTAATCGGTGATGTTTTATATATAGTTAATGGGCCTATATGGTGAATAACATATTTATTGGGAGAAGCTTTAATTGCGTGCTTTATAGCACTCGTAAGACTACTGAGCATAGGCCCCTTCCAAGGCAATCCACTGTTCTCGATCTACGGCTCTATTTTTCTAACTTATACAAATATATTGAGATTTCATTTTATATTGACGTCATCCATTCAAACTCTAAAGTGTGTTACCATATTTATAACTTATAACACGTATTTTTATAAAAAAATATGTTGTTTTTATTAGATAATAGTTTATTACTCGCGGGGTCAACAAGTAAGCCATATTGATACAGCCGAAAGAATAATGGCGACAAGACAGCCGCGCATAAATAATAATTTATTCTTATTTACTTCTTTATTCTATAAAAAATAAATGTTAATATTATTATTGTTGTTGTATAATGAATGATTGTTGTACGAGCTATTTGTTTAATGGTTATATTTTTTTACTTAGCCCACGTTCCTTTATAATCTCACAGTACGGTAATTACGTAACGGATTTGTAAAGTTGTATGAATGTAGACGTGCAAATACAAAACATGGACCACGTATTACTTTGTTATAATAATGAAACGATTAAATTATACACAACTATGTAATATGAATATGTGGTTATGTCTATGAGCCGAAAAATAATTGTTTTAACTTTTATGAGTGATTTTAATACTTATGAAATTACAGTTGGAATCGTTTTCATGAAGTAACCTTACTTTGATATTCAGTTCTAGGTATGAATATTATACAAGCTTGAAAAATATGGATTAAGACGGAAAATTTATGATCTGTTGAGGTCATATTTGTGCGATAGGAAGCAGTTTGTTGTAATCTCACAAGTGTGCCCTCACACGGGTTATGGAAAAAAATATTGGTCTTGCAGTAGAACAGTAAATTATGGAGTTCCCCAAGGCAGTGTCTTAGGACCCCTCCTCTTTCTACTATACATAAATGACTTTCCAAAACACATAAGCCACCCCATGATGCTTTTCGCTGATGACAACACAGTAGTTATAAATTGTAATGATCCTTCTACATACAAAGCGGAAATAAATATGACAATAAATAAAATTATATCATGGCGTTGAGCCAATAATAATTTAATTATAAATTTAGACAAGACAAAGATAATGCATTTTACCAAAGAATACCTTATAGAGACTTTGACATTAATTATTTATCCATTAAAATACACACGACAGTAGCCACACAATTTCTAGGCGTCATTATAGGCAGTAACTTAAATTGGCGACCCCAGACCACAGAAATATGTAAAAAATTTAATAAGTTTCTATATGAACTTGCAAGAGTGGTAAATAAAGAAACAATTTTGATGATTTACCATGCATATGTTTTATCAGCACTTAGGTACGGCATTATTTTCTGGAGAAATGCAGTAGAGATGGAACATGTTTTCAAAGCACAGAAAAAATGCGTTAGAGCTATTTATGGTTTATCTAGCACAGACAGTTGTCAGCCACTATTTAAGAGTTTAAAAATATAAACTTTACCGTCGTTATACATTTACGAAGTAAATATTTTCGTTAAAAATAATATAAACTTATACAAAGCTGCTTTTAAAAGTTATTATAGACAATTAAGAGATAAAAATAAAGGAGAGCTTGAAATACCGATGACAAAAACAGCTTTAATGAGAAAAAGCTTCTTTTGTATGGCCCAAAAAATATTCAACAAATTACCCGAACAAATAAGATCTCTAAATCTGGACAATTTCAAAAGTAAGCTAAATGATATTCTTTCACAAAAATATTACTATTCTTTAAAGTAATATTTAGAAGATAATTCTCTGTCTCTTTGACTGTATTTATTATTTGTTTTCTGTTGACATTTTGTAAAATCATGTTGACATTATTAAAACGAATTTATATTAAATTTATTATTTTGACTAATATGCTATTAAAATTCTGTATTATTACTTGTTTGCTTACACACTTTCAAGCAATTCAGCAAAAGTGTCACAATACTTGTATAATCATCTAGGTACATAAATTATATTTGTACGCCGCCAGGCAAAACATGGTGCTACTAAGAAAGCTCTGTAACATCTCTCACACTGTAATATTTACCTACGTTTACAAATAAAGTATATACTACAAAAAAAGAAAAAAGAATACTGAGTGGCAATTATTTGGTCATGGTATGAATAAGCTCATCTCTTCATCTTACAGGAAACAGGCTCAAGCGTAGTAACCCTGTTAGAACGTTTAGTCTGACGAGTAAGTGTGCCGAGGGTCATATCTTTCCTTTTGTCCTTAGAGTTGCGAGTGGAAATCAGTTACCATTTTACCGCCACCTAGCAGGATAAAAAACATAGTTGCTCTTTATGAGGCGTTGGTATGAAACAGTTATTAATGTAACGCAATTGCATAACAATATCAGCCCTCTCTCCGGTAACGCACTTGTAACTCCTCTGGTGTTTAGGCCATAGTCCAGCATGCTGACCCAGTGTGAGTTGACAGACTCCAACTTTCTTTGAGAAAATTATGTAAATCTTTCAGGAAAATATCGGAAACAACCTTGCATATTTTCTTACGATGTTTTTATTTACCGTTAAAGCAAGCGATAGTTATCTTATCTTATTTACGGGGATCAGTCAGTGCAGACCAGCGACACTTCGACCCAGTGGGATCTTTTGTGTCAGCCCCAAGATCTATCCTTTAGCTATCTCCTTGTGAATGTACTGCATCAGAAGCGATAGTTAACTATTTAATACTTACAATTTACTAAAGCGGCATTTAAATGGAAACGATCACACTGCGAGCAGCGTTGGCGATCATCAACCGACTTCTAAGCGATTGATCGCCTCGATGTACGTACTTTGATACAAAACAATGGAACGTATGTCTTCGCCATAGTGGCGGCTATACGCGGACTGATCGTTGTAGCTTTAGCTCAGCTTAATAATTACTAATCGATTAAGCACTAGTTGTTTCAAACGATTGGTTGCCGTAACACACATACATACGTCAGATATCGACGGTTGCCAATGTCTTGATGTAACGACGCTTGCGCAAGGAGAAGTGAATTCGTACGTAGTTTAAAGTTGACAAGTTGTGAAGCAAGATTAAATGCATTTTAACGATTGTCAAAGTCATTTATAGCGTCAGTTACTTATGTATATACATATATAATTTTCGCTAGACATATCAGTATATTATATGTATTAAAATTGCACTTGTTCGATGTTTGTAATTAGGAAAAATTTAAGAATAAATAGGGTTTTTAAAAGAGCTATAGAAACCCAATCATTAAATGTTTATCGATCTATCTGTATGTTTGTATGCGCATCACGCAATATTTACTGCACGAATTTGAACGGCGTTTTAACAGCTGTATTGCTGGGGGTCTAACTGAAAATTTGCTTTATCTAGTGCATGTTTCATTTTGATACATTGCGTAGAACTCAAGTATTGATAATAACAAAATTTTGATACGGTATTACTAATAAATATACCTATACGAGTATATAGGTATATTTTATGTATGTAAATCAGCTTCTTCATAAATGTAATGACGGCTAAATCACTCAACTGATTTGGATGAAATTTGATACAGAGGTAGTTTAATACCTGGGTATGGACATAGGCTACTTTTTATTGATGTAGGTACCACGCGGGCTTCCCGGGCCTGGGGGGAGGCTCTGGAGGGCCTGGATAGGGATCCATGGGGGCGTCCATATAGGGCTGCCCGGAATAAGTTCCGGGGCCTGATGCCTCCCGTCGCGGAGTCCCTAGAGCCAGAGCTCTTGGGAAGGGTGCTGGTGGGGCTCTTTCCCGAACAGGACCCTCACCACACCCCTCCGACGATGGCGCCGTCCTTCCCGGAGGAATTGGACCCGGCCTCCATCCCGCTTGTATCGGAGGCGGAGATGGAGGCGGCCGTCAGCCGCTTACGGGGCAAGAGGACGGCACCGGGTCCTGACGGGATCCCGGGGCGGGTCCTGCGGATCGCTCTCAGAGAGATAGGCGATCCGCTTCGGGAGCTGTTCGACGCGTGCCTCACGTCTGGACGGTTCCCTAAGTTGTGGAAGGACGGCCGATTGTGCCTGTTGCGGAAGGAAGGGCGAGACACAACCTCGCCTTCCGCATACAGGCCAATCGTGTTGCTGGATGACACGGGAAAGCTGCTAGAGAGAGTGGTGGCTTCCCGTGTCATCCAGCACTTGGAGGTGACTGGGCCGGCACTATCGCAGGCCCAGTATGGGTTCAGAGCGGGGCGGTCTAGGATAGACGCCCTGCTCTGGCTCAAAGACTGGATGCAGGAAGCGGTCGGTGGGGGGAATAAGGCGTTGGCTGTCTCGCTGGACATTGCCAACGCTTTTAACAGCCTCCCGCATGGAACAGTACGGGAGGCGCTCAGGTATCACGGAGTGCCCCTGTATTTGCGGAGGCTGTTGGCCGACTACCTCCAGGACCGCGAGGTCCTGGTGGAGGGACGCGACGGTTTGAGGCGCCGTCGCGTATCCTGCGGGGTTCCACAGGGGTCGGTGCTGGGACCGCTCTTGTGGAACGTTGGCTACGAGTCTACGACTGGGTGCTTCGGGGCACGCTTCCCGCGAGTATGCGGGTGGCGTGCTATGCCGATGACACCCTGGTCGTAGTCAAGGGGAGGGACCTAGGGGAGGCGG
Organism: Catocala fraxini; assembly: GCA_930367265.1. Lineage (NCBI taxonomy): Eukaryota > Metazoa > Arthropoda > Insecta > Lepidoptera > Erebidae > Catocala > Catocala fraxini. The sequence goes on along the minus strand of OV884025.1, from coordinate 27,470,009 downwards.
TGCGGTTGGCCGCGGTGGGAGCTGCCCTAGTGGTCGACCGTATCCGCGCCCTGGGATTGGAGGTTGCCCTCTCCAAGACCGAGGCCCTATTGTTTCATGGGCTTCGTGGAGGACCTCCTCCAGGTACGCGAGTGGCACTGGAGGGGGTCCTGGTCCGGGTTGGACCCAAATGAGGTACTTGGGTCTCATCCTGGACGGGAGGTGGACTTTTGGGGCACACTTCACCCAGCTGGCCCCAAGAGTCCTGGGAGCGACGGCCGCCCTGGGGAGGCTGCTGCTCAACGTGGGTGGCCCGAGTGCCACCTGTCGCCGACTGTACTCCGGAGTGATCCGGAGTATGGCCTTTTACGGGGCACCGGTCTGGGCGGACGCCCTTAGTCGCGACAATAAAACCCCGCTGCGACGTCCGCAGCGGGTCGTCGCGACAAGGGCCATACGCGGTTACCGGACGGTGTCCTGGACGGCGGCGTGCGTGCTGGCCAGTGACCCCCCCTGGGAGCTACAAACGGAGATCCTCGCCGAAGTTTACCACTTCGTGGCGGCAAGGAGATCCTGCGGGGAGCCCCCGGGGTGGGAGGAGGTCGCACGCATGCGGCGACAGGCGCGGGCCGCCCTATTGAGGCGGTGGACGCCCTATTGAGGCGGTGGACGGAGGACCTGGCTCCACCGGCCCCGGGCCTGTGGACGGTGGAGGCCATTCGCCCGGTCCTCCGGGGGTGGATAGGGCGGCGATTCGGGTCGCTGACCTTCCGACTGGTGCAGGTGCTTTCCGGGCACGGATGCTTCGGAAAGTATTTGCACCAGATCGCGAGACGGGAGGCGACCCCGGCCTGCCACGAGTGTGGGGCGCCGGAAGACACGGCGCTCCACACGCTGGAGGCGTGTGCCGCGTGGGGGCCGCAGCGGCACACGCTTTCGGCCATAATAGGCGGAGATCTCGCCCTGCCGAGCGTGATCAACGCCATGCTCGGCGGCGAGAGGTCGTGGCAGGCAGTGGTCTCCTTCTGCGAAGCTGTCATGGCGCAGAAGGAGACCGCGGAGAGGGTCAGGGAGAACAACCTCCTCGCTGACCCTCTCCGGCGCAGACGGACGGGAGCGAGAAGGAGGCGATTTGCCCGCCTTTTCGCTCCTGTATAGTGGGGTCACTGGTACAGAGTCGGGGGACTCTCTACCGGCTTGCACGGCCCCACACGTCTGAGGGATGGCCTTGGTGAGCAAGGCCTTCCCTCCATAGGTGCTGAGGCCCGGTCACCATCAGCCGGGCCAACCGCCGGGGCGGGATGGTGATTGCTAACGCGACCCCATCCCGCCCCACTCCGTCGGCGGAGGGACTGCTCACCCCAGGTTTTTAGTGTGTATACCGACCCCCTTCAGGGGCGGAGAGTCTCACATAACCAATGGGGGGAGGGGGTTTCCATAAGGGATTTTCCTGGGTCAAAAAAAAAAATGGTACCACGCGGGCAGAGCTGCGCTTAAAAGCTAGTTTATAATAAGTGTAAATCCGTAGTCTCTGCTTAACAGGCGTACTTACATACATATATGAATAACGTATCAATTTGTGCACATTCACTTAATCAGAAAATGAACATCGTCAGATCCGGAACAAGTACTTTAATACTTATTTGTATTTGGTAGAATAAGAAAGATAGATGATAATGTATCTCTTCTTCGATGATAGTAATTAGGTTTGTAGCAATTCTGCAATAGGTTGACTACTTACCTATAAGATTAATCCCCATTGAAAGCTAGGATTTCATTTAAAACTTGGAAAAATTGACTTCAGACTTAGGAAGTACCGCTTTACATAAGATAGCAGCCGATCTAACTAACCTAAACCTAACTACCTTGTGTTGTGTTTCTGCGTCGACTACGGTCACTATCTTGACGAGACGGGGTGCTATTAGCAAGGGCGCCAGTGCTAACTTTGCACCCTTCTCTACGCTCGCAGCACAGCGTGTCCATTATAAAGAATTATCAACACAAAGTGATTTTTTAAGACGTGGCATTTTAATATTATTAATTAATATAAAGTTTAAATTTTAATAATACCTTTTTGTTTGTTAGGTATTGTCACAATCTTATTTGATATGTTTAAAGTTACTTAAAAATGGATTGTAACGTGTGTTCTAAACCGACAAATAGGAACGTGAGTTATTAAAAAATATTGTGCAATACTGGTAAATACAGGTAGAGGTACTTAACTGAAGAACTGTATGGCTTCACCACAGAACACGGCATACTACTACACACGAATGAAATAATAATATTTGTGTTGTGTTAAGTGAAGAAAGGCCTTGAGCGCAGCTACTCATATGACCATATCTGTTCGACAATATACATACCTACATGTTATATTTACACTACATGTGTATTCGTCACTCATATGCGATTGAATAAAATTTGACATGCGTGACTTTTTTAGTAGGAAGCTAGCGTGCTCGTGATACATAGTAGAGATGACGGTAGTTATCGCTCGCATGTGCGTAAGTGTTGTCGACTTGTAGCTCGATAGCGACAGTATCCCAGTATAACTGTTTATGTAACTATATCTGTTTTATATTCCACATTAATATTAACTGTGCACACATTGTGCGTCATGATACCTGGTATTTTACCAACTGATTGCATGAACATGAATTTCATAGGATACAGGTTTTAAAATTCAGCGTTCATGTTATATTGATTCGTCCCCGCCTCGTATGTAAGGAGTGCAATATTACATATGGATGATTTAGGTCACTACTTTTTGTTTTCTTTGGCATTTTAGTAATACCTACATCTCGTAGATTCAAGCCTGTAAATTTCATACGAGTAAGTAGAGGTGTGTTGCTTATAAATATTGGTTAGTGGCCAGATACGATTTTAGGTCCTCGTACTGTGGACAAAGCTATTGCCATTGCCGTGGCATTTTTGTAGTTATTGAAAAAGTGGTAGGCATTTCATCACTGCCAAGAGTGCCAAGGGCCTGAGTAGTGCAGTACGAAACAAAAATGTATGTTATGCACATATAATACAAATAGCTTAAGTAGACGAAATGTCTAAGTTATTAGTGGCTTATCACTTCGTACAAGTAAAAAAGACTATTAGGTAAATGACTTCACTGGAGATAGGCGAGCTACAAAGCGGTATTGATGGATTTTGTCGCAAGCAGTGCGTCAAATGCTGTGGTCATTATCAACACATAAATATATATTCATTTTGATTAGCCGAGCCTGAGACTTCTGTGGATCCAGTGATTCAACCTCTGTAAAGGCTCTTGTAACTCAGGGCGCCTCTTAGTATGTACAGAAGAAGTGTTCTATAAGAAGAATTATACAGAATTTATAATTTAAAAGTACATTACATTACTCTTATAGGTTTATACCATACATGGGTATTACTAGCTAGACCCGTATGGCCTCATGGTCGCTCCAAAATAGGTATCTAGAACAGCATAATGTTGCGCGCAGCTCAGTGTCATACTGAAATGTGAAATAGTATGTATAGTGAAATAATGGAAGGTATTTCTTACCTAAACTATGCAGAATTAGTTAAATTTGACCTCATACAAACAAAATTCCATGCCTAGATATTCTTCAACGGGCAAGCAGAAGTGTAAGGACGCTAGGGATTATAATTTTACTAAGTCATTTTGTTGGTGGTAAAAACTGCATAATGAAAAGTGTGTAGGCAAGCTGTATTTGAAAGTCTTAAATGAAGCCTGTCTGGATACATTCTTATGTCGCAGTAGGTCCTTCAAGTCGTCGCTTTCATGTTTAAACATTTGAAACGGGATGCGTGTTCGACTAACAATCAGATATCCCGTTCTTATTTAAATGTAGGCCTTGACGAATGGGGATAGAAGTTTCGAGCTAATCCTTAGAATATTAATAAACACTTCAACTTGAAGTATCACTGCTATGGTATACATCGGAAGACGTCTTTGGACATCCTTATTTTCCTATTTATTTTTCTTGTGGAGACAGCCAGTACAGCTGTGTATGCTGACCTGTCAGATATCAGCAAAGTCAGAAGTACAAATAAGAGGTCGGTTGTTGGTCTGTTGTTTTAAAAAAGCTGTGCTCTACTTGAGTAAGCATTACATTGAAGTAGAGCATCATGGTAGGCAAGAGCTTTTTTTTGTCATAATGATATACGACTCTATATACGAATATTTTATTACGTATATGGGCGAAAAAATAAACCCGTGGTGTGTATTGTAATCTACCAGTGAACGAAGCATTCGTGAAGCTCAAAAATATTATGTTTACTCCATTCTACAATTATTCTGATAAATGAGTAAAATAAACGGCATACTCTGCGTCAACTTACTTTAATTTTATGACAAAATCTTAACGTAACTACATAGCAGGTCTAAATACAGAATCAGGTACACACTGTACATACTTTACGTCTAGGACTGAAGCAAGATGCAGCGCAAAAAGTGGTTTACTGTATACCTGAGTCGTAAGCTCCGGTTGCCCTGCCATAACTTTACCACACAGCTCCACTACCTACATTTAATTCTATCACAGCCGGTTATCGTGTGGAATAAAAGGCGTTTTTAAATGACTATTGCGTGTGGAATAAGCTTTAAAATTAAGATCAGCTGCTTGTAAATGTGGAGTTATAAGGTAGACGTCGACAGCGGTGCAATTTACTATGATTAATTAATTTTTTTCATAAACATGTTTAGCCTCCTTAGTGGAATGTGCGTATGTCGGGAATGGCTGTCAGAATCGTCTCACGCTATTAGTGTTGAAAAGTTATATGACCAGGCGCTATTGACAGTCGCTTCCGACTAACATTCCGTGTATAAGGCATTCCCACATATCTAAAGGTGGAATAGTGTATTGCGATGTAGAGCTGATAGTAGCCGATGTAGAGTTGCACAATGTTACCAACACAGCCGTTTAAAATTTACTTCATTATGACCAAATTATGTATTATATGGCTACCTTTATCGATAGGCTATTTTAAACTGCCGGGCAAAGGTTTATATTAACAGTTAGTATTCACTTATGCGTAAAGTTGACTCCATGATCAGTTATCTAGTGTTCCAACAAAAGTGACTCAGCGAAAAATTTGGATGTTAATGAGTAAGATACGCAAAATGGCTCCGTAGAACATGTTTTATCAGCTTAAGCAATAAAAAAAACACCATTTTACGTTTAAGAAGGTTAAAGTCATTAAGCCTATAGCCATTAAAACAAAAAAATAAGAGCAACGGTATTCCTTTGATGCTTTTTAATTGTTTAGATAATGACATTTTTCCAGAGAGGATGTGTCTCTCTCACTTACTCATCTTAATGAAGATACAAAGTCACTTAATCCAATGTTTAAACTAATTTAAATATTGGAACAATTTACTTTATATCCCAGCATGTAACATTTCCGAGTAGAAATAAAAATAAAAAAGTAACCTACTATCTATTTATCTTATTTTTGTGTATATCGGCCCTAACATCTAAATTAAGTAGTTGATATTGAACTGTTTGCCTTCGTTGCCGCCTACTTAGCATTTTTTATTACCTGATATTCTCTCAATAGACGACAGAATGGGCTATGACTGTGTCGACTCATTCTAGTACTGGTGGTCAAACTCTAGTAAGCTTTGGAAAATTCCCGCTTGTAGACACGTCTGTTTATCAAGATGTTGATTTCTTCTACAGCTATATCTGACACAGATTTAAAATAATATCAATAGAACTTCAGCCTCTACTTGTGAGTAAATACAATGTATATTTAGAACCGTTTCGTGCAGTAGGAAACGTCAACGTCGGCTAAAAAGAAAATTGATTGAGTGGCCGCGCGTGAAGGTGGAAATGTCAGCGGTTGACGGTAAAAGTTTGAAGAGCTATCAGTTGTCGGAAGTCGGAGCGCATCAAGCGCTCACCGGAGGAGCAGAACACTTGAGAATAGAGTGACGTAAGTGAACGGTGTCGGTGTGTATTCGGCCAGGCTTTTCGGCGGGGCCCCCACCATTACGTTTTGTTTACAAGAGCGACGCCTGAGCGCCGGCACTCGCAGCCGGTCAGCACGCGGGACGCGACGCACCGCGCACGGCACCGCTGCTAATAACGTCCACATTAACCATTGATAACTGATGCCCCCGAGTGTTGAGGCCCCCGAAGACGTACTACCGGTTCCGAAGTCGTCGCCGAAAAAACTGGAGCTATTATATACCTATTCGGTTCACATGAGATCATATCCGCGAAATTAGACGTGCATCGAGTGAGTGCTAAGGATCTGCATATCGCCGAAAATTATCGTAAGTCACATGTTGCCAATTTTATTTCGTATCCTAAACCAGTTTTTAATTTAGCTCGCTGTTTTGTTACGAAACACATGCTAATATATCTTTGCAAAACGTCAAGCTAGACGTTCAGTGCTCGGTGCGCTTGATCTATTTGCTCGTTCGATGTTTTTGTTGGTGCGACTTTTAATTTAGGAACAAGCATCATGTACGTGAAGGTCGTAATTTTTATATCACTTACGTTCCTTTTCGAAATCAAAAACCGGTTGGGATCTTTTTTTAAGCTGGTGTAATAAAATTAACATATCTGTGGCAGGGATCGGTGCACGTGTACTGTGCCACACAGGTACATTCAGGTTAAATTTAGGGGACTCTTGCAACATAACATGGTGGTCATATATTGAGGGAAACAAGTAAGATACTTCGTTTTTTTTGTGAATACGAACTCACGACATCATTAGAAGGCGAGTGTTAAAATGCGCCGTTTATGTATCTTCGATAAGGTTGTACCTCCCCTCGCGTGATGTCGGTATATGTTTTTGTTTACATAGCGTTTGATCTAAACAAGCGTCCACATGAGTAGATAAGTTGAGAGTTGAGACATATTAGCTAACGAAAATTATTAGATTTGTCACCTGTATATACCTTTTTTAAATTTAAAAGGATTGTTCTGTAAATTCGAAATTACAATTTTAATTTTAATGCAGTGGTGCCTCTAGCCAAGATGTCTAGCAGTAAAGTTAAGAAACACAAACGTATGATAGATTATCGGGCTATAAACTCACCTACATAAACATCATTTTGTAATAGTAATTACTTGTTAATTACGTTCACTACTTACCTTCACATAAATCAATACATGCAACGAACAACTTAATGTAATTATCAATTGTAATAATTTCTGAAACATTGTAATATCGAATGTCGAAGCGAGAGGTAATCATGTTGTTATTTTAATAAAATCGTTACAATAATCGATACCTGAAGGGCCGTTTGCATGTGAAGTAGATGATAAAATCGATACTAATTTGTGTAAATTTAATGAAACTGGATCATTAGCGTTTCGCTATTTTGCTTGACGATAAAATGTTAAATAATATACTTGTTAATTAGATTACAAAACGAGACACTGCAGATTATAGATAATACAAAATACCTTATAAGTAACTAAGGTGTAGTGATTTGTTTGATAAAGGATCGAGATTTGCAGAGATTTCGGATGGGATAATCGCTATCGGCTTTACTTGTCACTTCAGTGGTTAGCTGTCTAACTCATTGATTGAAATCAGTGTCCATACCTAGTTAACGATGAATAGACATTCAAACAAACGCATATAAAAATAAATGTATTTGGTACAAAGAGATCAATAAATTGTACTCATTGTTTGAAACGCAGAGTTTGTTTGTATTGTTTGATTGTTACACCTCAATCGATAAGGGTTCCTTCGAATGGAATATTTTGAAGCCGACTAACTTTACGAATAATTTCGGTCAATTGCCATAATATTGCCATATTCGCCGCGTCACAGGAATTATTCCTAACGAGGTGGTTATACAAATAAAAGAAATTGTAGACTATTTTCTTTCTTTTTCACTTCCGAATATTGGATGTTAGCTTACTTCACTAGGCTACAGTTATCATCCATTATTCTAAAGATCGTATTTTAAATCCTTAATGTCGTTGTAAAATATTGTGAATGTCTCTATAGCTCCGATATCAATCTAGCCTGTTAGGGTAGGCTTTATTTGAAGAGGTTTCAGTAATAACCGGCATCACAGCACCCTCTTCCTGACGACCTCTAGACGATTGACCTCCTGAGCCCCTCGAAGTCGCGTTACACAATACAATATTCGTCATATCGATTATGTTGGGAAACACATTATAATAATTTTGCATTGATTGTTCTAGACTACTTACAAGTTTGAATGCGCTTGTTTATTATACGATTTTAAGTTCTCGTGTAAGCATTGGGAATAATTCGGTTCGAGTGATGGAAAATTCGGGTCTCTGCTTTCGAGTTTCAACAGGCAAATCCTGCGTGTAGGTTCAAATAACTTCGTGTCTTCTCCTTTTCATGTGTATTATCTCGTATTCACCCACTTCTTTTCTTTTTTATTTATCTGGTTCATAGTTTATATAATACTAGCTTTCGCGCGCGGCTTCGGCCGCGTGATACCTACATTAATAAAAAGTAGCCGATGTCCTTCCCCAGGTTTTAAACTGTACCTGTACTAAATTTCATTTAAATCGGTTACGTGGCTTAGCCGTGAAAAAGTAACAGACAGACAGATAGACAGACAGAGTTATCTTATATTATGTGGGGGTGTGTCACACAGTGAGATCTTTTGTGTCGATACTCTCCCAATAACGACTGCCATAGATGTTCATGGCAGCCGGGACCGACGGCTTGGCGTGCTCTCCGAGGCACGGAGCAGGTGATAATTGTATCAATACGCACATCATTCCGAAAAGTCATATAACTTCCGAAAGTCAGAGGTGCGCGACGTGGGTTCGAACCCGAGACCCTCTGCATTGCAGTCTGTTGGTCATTCCACTGATCTATCGCTGCTCGACAGACAGAGTTACTTCCGAATTTATAATTTTAAGTAAGGATTTGTTAAACATTTTAGATTTTAGAGAAGAAATAATAATCTGTTTATTCGACTATCCATAACTTTTGTATTTAGGGCCCTATTCGTAACATTCTTCAGAGTGCTACATAAATACATAGACTCCAGCCCGTATATCTTCAAAGCATTCTTTCCAGCTGTATTATTTTTATAACACTTTGACTCGATGTTCCAACCCAAGACTTCAGAATTGCAAACTTACGCCGCTGGACAAATACCGATTTTTTAAGCACCTATTACTAAGATTGTGGACAAATTCCGATTTTGTAAGTACTACTAAGATTGTGGACAAAAATGTACTACTACTACCCTATTTGGCTGTTTCAAGATAAGCGGGTGCCACAGTTCTTTCAAATAAACGCATAATTATTAAAAAAAACTAGCGGTCGTCTAGTGGTCAAAATTCGACCATAATTGATTTAAAAGTAAGATATTGCTGATTTATGTAATTATATATTGATATAATATGTAACCATAGTTACGAAGAATAGTACTATATCAGCCGAACTATGCCGAAATACTACGAACGCGATTCGAATGCGTGTGTCAAATGCATGGTTGTAGCGTGTAGTGTTTTTTCATTAATCATTCATAGCCAGTTGCACTCACTGATCGGTAAACGATTAGCGAGGTTAAGCAGCGTTGGGTGCGGTCAGTCTATAGATGGGTGACCGCTTAGTGGTATTTCATCTGAGCGTCTCCGTGTTTCGGAGGACACGTAAAAAGTCGGTCCCGGTTGTTGTCAAATTGACAGCAGTCGTTAAGCCATGTCAGAGGCCTACGGGCGGCTTGAACAACTCTTGACAACAGGTTGCCCACTAACCACACGAAAAGAAGAAAAAGAAGAATTTCATGTATTTCTAATGCATATTTTATATAAATATAAGGATTCGCCACTCCTTTCTCCATATAGACTTTAACTGTGCCAAATTTTATACTCCTCCGTCCACGCAATTTTTGTAAAAAGGCATACAAAGGTTTTGCTTTACGTATTAATATGTAGATATCTAGTTGTAGTCATGCATAGATAGTACGATTGCTTGTCTACACATATTCATAATCATGATCGCATAAAATTTATATCTATGCATCTTATAAAGTTTCCATCTATACTCATAATAGAATCATATACAGAGTTTTTTGCGCATTTCTTTGTGCACACATTGTAATTTTATTTAATTGACTGCACGGATGACTTTGTGGTTTAAGTGGTCGTCTCGCCACTCCCGCTGCGCCGAGTGTTGTGTGGGTTCGAATCCCACACGTGACAAAACTTTTCGTAATCTACAAATGATTTTTCCGAGTCGGGGTGTTCTTTGTGTCCGTTGTCTGAATGTTTGTAAATTCCCCCGCGACACAGGATTTTATGGACATTTATTCCTACTAAGGGGTTTGCCTTAAAAAAATGTATGTGGTTTTCAGCGGAGTATTGAGATAAGCCTTTTCCATTTAAAGCCATTTGGGTAAGCACCAGCAAGAATCATACTATCCCTGTTTTTTTAACGAAAAAATGAAAAAATACAGGCATACAGCAGCGATAGCCTAGTGGGAAACCGCTGGACTGCCACGCAGAGGTCTCGGGTTCGATCCCCAAGGCGCGCAACTCTGACTTTTTATGTCCGTATTAAATATTGTGAAGGAAAACATCGTGTGGAAACCTGCTTGTCTAAGAGTTTTCGAAGATATGTGAAGTCTGCCAACCTGCACTAGGCCAGGGTGGTGGACTATGGTCTAACCCTGCTCACACTGAGAAGAGGCCCGTGCCCAGCAGTGGGACAGTTTAATACAGGGCTGATATTATATAAGGCAGAGATAGAACGACATTTGCTTCATGTAAATGTGCCTTTAGTGCGTGTTTCATTAGAATTGGTCTATATATTAATACAATAGACGTATGACAAAATTAAAGTGCGTTAGGACACGAAGATGCTTCATTGACATTTGCACGCGAGCACATCTAGTGTCTGCTCTACTACTATTATAAGTAAATGCGAAAGTGTGTGTTGTTGGTTTGTCCTTAATTCATGCTATAACAGATCTCGATATAATTTGTGCATAGAGATAGCTAAAATGTGACATACGCTTATTTTATAAAGGCAAGCAAGAGCAAATCCGTGGCTATAAACTAGTATAATAATATTGCTATATCATGCACATTGATCTCCAGATATTAAATAACAAAAGTTTTGTAATTTCACTTAATTTAACACATCCTAGAGCGTATGGCCTATTCGTGGGTACTAGAATCAGTTCGGTACCTAGATCCTCCAAACCGGGTTTTCGTTTAGGAAATTCTTAGGATTAATACATAATTCTAGACCTACCAGCGGTTATTAGGATAATTATTTTACACTAAACTAAACTCAATAGGATTACTACCTAGAACGTGATTCCGAAACATAGATAAATAAAAAGATATGAGTGTAATATAGTTCTACCTAGCCCTTTGACTGCAAACAGGTGTGAAGCAATATTTATATTATTTAAAGCATATGTTATGATGTCGTTTAACGTTATTTGATGTTAAATCTGTGACCTCACTAACACATTTACGACATTTAAACATAAAACGACCTTACACGGGCATTGACAAAAACAAGGTAACATTACCTACCGATTTGTCTCAACTACAAGTTTACAACATACTGTTTTAATATAACTGTGTATATATTCTATTGCGGGCATATAGACCAATAGATTTTGATCCCATCTGGGACAAAAATGAGTGTGTGATCCATTGTCCACATATAGCTTTCTATATTCGTTTGTTAAATGTTGGTTATATACACTGCGACTCAGGAATTTTCCTTTCAAAGAGTTGTTGTCAGTGGTGCAACCGTATGCGCGTGCTATGCGTAAGGTCTTGGTTTAGATTCCTGAGTCGGGTAAATAGTTACTGGGTTTTTCTGTTAAAATATTTTCTGTAGTAGTAAGGAATCTGAAACTGTCTGGTAAGCGATAATAGGTTCGCCGCCTTAATCTGCAAGCTAAAATCATTTTAGAGTTAGGGAAATGTGTGTAATAATAATAAAATTTTCTATCACATACACACAACACCATCTAGCCCAAACTAAGCAGAGCTTGTACTATGGGTACTAGAGAATGGATAACATACCTAAATACTTTTTTTTTTGTAAATACTTTCATACCTTCTACCTTCTTCATACCAGACCAAGACAAACATCCATGTGCATGCATACAAATGTTTGACTTGTGCGGGCATCGAACCCGCGACCTCAGGCGTGGCAGTCGGTTACACTAACCACTACGCCATCGAGGTCGTCATTGCCTATCGTCGTTCGTAGTATAAACCTTTGCCTACCCTTACGGGAATATAGTGAGATTATGTATTTATTATGTTCTTTTTAAGAGGAAAGTTGTATGCAGAATTCCATGTTAGCTACGTATAGTATCTATACTAATATTATAAAGCTGAAGAGTTTGTTTGTTTGAACGTAGCGCGTTCTTCATCTCAAGAACTACTGGTCCGAATTGAAAAATATTTTAGTGTTGGATAGACCATTTATCGAGGAAGGCTATAGGCTATATGACATCACGCTACGACCCATTTGAGCGGCGCAGTAACGATAAACGCGAGTCTAACCGCGGGCACATCTAGTGCTATTTATATGGCATAGCGGGCTAACGGGAGTATTGTAGGTTCAAATACCACAAAGCAGAACACTAAAAGACGAAACCAATAACACTGTCCGACACGGGCGAAGGACCTGGGCCTAATTGTAAATTAATGCTACAGGAAAACGATAAATAAACAATGGCCGACCGAGGTTTCGAGACTTGCTCTTGGTTTTTTCTGTTTGGCAATTTTCAGCATGGAGACTGACATTGTGACAAAATATGGTTAAAATACTCATCTGCTTAGCCTCTCTAGGCTATAAATCCGTGATATTTAAGTTTGGCCTTAACACTGGGCCGAGCGAAATGTGCCCAAAACAGGCGGTCACAGTTAGGTGAATAAAATTATCACCTTTTGTTTAATGCAAATATACTATTTACATTTACCATAACAATGAATGTGTTTACAATTACTCCGTGTAAAAACCTTAAAATAATTAATATTTTCGCCTATAAAATTACGTAAATTTGCATGAAAAATGTAAAAACGTAAGCTCGTGTTACGTGATTTTTAGATTATAACAGTAGAAATCTATCCTATTTTACAGCTTAAACGAAACATAAATAGTTATATTACGATTTGTCCGTCCCAAATATTTAAGTTATTAGTTAACAATAAAGATACATATTTATAAAAAAAGCACTTCAAATCCTCCATACAATTTTATTATGGCGGCCGCGCGCCGATTAGAATATGCGCCGTACGAACTCTCATTATCTGTCTTACGCTCGGCGCAGTCTTAATGGAACAAATGTCATATGTGAATATCTCATATTGAAATATACTACTTTGTATGTGTAGTCGCGTGTTTTGTATGTTGTGCTACATAGATATGTTTTCGGCGAATTTCAGTGCGCCCCATTTAATGGTAGTATTTTTGTCCTACCGCTTACCCTTGGCCCTTTTTCTGGTCACTCCACTTCGTGTGAATTTGGTTCACCGCTTCTACGCAGTAAACTTCAAAGTAATTCGCTTTAATTTGGCTTCTTTAACCAATTTCACTGAGTAACGATTTTCTATTTATTTTGATCGGCTATAAATATTTTAGTTTGGTTAACTATTCAGTAACAAGATGAGCTCAAGCTGGTGAGAAGGATATACGCCTATAGACGAATCAATAGTCTCTATCTGCTTCTTCGAGAAGTTTCTCGCTTTGACGGCAAAGTGTCTGAAACCATAAAGATTTCAAAGGTGTGTAAAGTCTTTTATTTGCCAGATGCCGATTAGATAGAAAGAAGCGACTAACTAAATTTTAAAGCCTCGTTTTGTGAGGAAGAGACTCATTTAAAGTAATGGAATACTTTATAAACAAATACCATATTATTATACACAGAAACACAGAACCAATATTATATTAAATGCATTATACATGGAATCATGACTGTTTACCGGAGGGGTGGCGAGAGACGTCAGATTTCTAAATACGTAATATCTTATTTCAATTCTGTTTTTCAAGCAATATTTTTACATGATATCAAATAATCCTATTGCCTCGTAATACACTGTTTGATTTAAGCGATTGAAGTCGTTTAGGTATTAAATGATAAGAGCGTTTGAATCACATCCAAGGTCCCGAGTCTTTTGACCTGTATAATCTAATGAAAGGCTGTCATGAGAGGAGAGCATACACTATTAATTTCTCGGCAGTTAAGTTAGCGTAACCAAGATAACTCGACGCGTTATCGTTCATTGACCGTCGGCCACTCACGATCGCTTAGCTGATAACTATTTTTCAATTATTACGAAAACAACGATTTTATATTTATAACTAGATTTTGCCTGCAACTCCGCGTGGTTGTTAAGCTTTTATACTAGGTAGATGATTTTGTTAAAATACTTATATAGTTTAGTTAGTTAATATAATATCAACCATGTTTATTAATAATTGTGTCACTGCTGGGCACGTGCCTCTTCTCACGTTGAGAAGGATTAAGCCATAGTCCACCACGCTGGCCCAGTGCTGGTTGGCAGACTCCGTATATTTTCGAGAACTCCAGGTTTTCTCACAATGTTTTCCTTCACCGTTAAAGCGAGCGATATTTAACTATTAAATACGCACATAGTTAAAAATCCCAGGCGTGCCTTAGGATCAAACTCGAGGCTTAAGTGTGTTAAGTTATTAGTTACAATAATTGCCTACTAACATGTTATTAAACGCTACTTTAAAGTGAAAATTCTAATTATTCCTAATGACATAGAAATTGCCAATAATTCTTATTTTTTGTTAACATCGTAAAGGGAACCTGTGTACGAAATTTCAGCTTTCTTAGTCCAACGGCTGAGCGCTGATGACTCAATCAGTGAGTGAGTCAGGACTTCTCTTTTTATATGTATATGTAGATTGATGCTTCAAATATTATCAAATAAGTTGCAACATCACGTTTCTTAACGCCTATCATCTAGGTATAGCAGCTTAATTACATAACACATAAGCGATAGAATATCTTCAAAATTTACAACCAAATATTCACGTCAAATTATGTTATACTTTAAATTAGTCAGACAGCCAGTCGGCCAAAATTGGTTTCTAATTTTAGAATCACATGAATAAAATTACCTCTTTTTATGAAGTTCTTACTAGCAATCAATCTCAAGGCTCTTTAACTATTCGTGATGTATGAAAATATGAAAGTATTTAACGTAGCGACGGTATTTTCCTACGAGCTTTATTGAAAAAATAAATAGTCGTGCGCCAATCGAAAGTACATAAATCATATTCAACTACTTGCTAGGCTCTAATTCAATAATCTGGGTTACGAGTTCCACTTTGGACGACCAGATGAAAGTAATTAAATGTTTTCGCTTTCGTCTAACCAGTTCTAGTCTACTGTCGCTACCACTGTACATATAATTTTCCTTGTTCATTACATTGTTGCAAAAAACCTTTTACGTCGGGTGCGGCTTTTCGAATGACTGTGTATTTCACTAATATTATTAGACACCTCCTATTTCAGATAAACGATTCATGTATTTTATTATAGTTTAAAATTAGTCTGTCAATATTACGTCTACAGTTATTGTGGTTATTTATATTATGGTCTACGTTTCGTGAAGCTATTGGTGATGCATAAATTACGGCAAATGCGTCATCGTAGCTCTATTCCGTGTCTGATTCGGTGTCGAAATCTTTTGCCAATCAGATATTCTTTAAGTGGTGGTATTAAACGTATTAGAAGAGCTTACTTAATTTTATACTGCACGGTATTAAACTAGAACTTAATGATACATAAAATACAGTAAATGACAAAGAAAAGTAATCTTTTCATAATGAAAGTAAAAGTTAACTTTCGGCATCTCCACTAAATGAAAGTGATCCAAGTGACTAGTTGTATTAGTTTCGCTCTCGACCGCTTTGTCGGGAATTCTTCGGAACCATTGTAAGGTTTAACTTAAAACTCTATTTAGAAAGAGCCCGGTCACATAAAACGAGCAAGAGCTTTTTAGTATTATTTTCTCCTTGTTGGCATTCCTGTCATCAATTCGAAATATTAGTATTCTAGACCGATTGTTTTACATGTATTGTCTGAATGGATTTTTCACCAACGCTTAGTGTGCAAAAAAGCGAAATTTAACCAAATGCGATTGCGTAGCTCTGAGAGAAAGTCGCAGTATATGGTCGGCGCGTGCGTCCGACGGATTTACGTGCTGGTGACGTGCGTGTTGCGAAAATTCGTTCGGAAAAAATTGCGATAACCGATAACACATAGGGGAGTGTCGATTAGCAGTTATTGTGCTATGACGTCAATCGAGGACCAACGGAGAAATATGAATGGATTCGCTACGCAAACTCTACCGCCTCGGTAGTTTGCTCGCTCCACATCGGCTTGTATCTATGTCAAGTGTTACGCAAAGGTAATTCGCTAAACTAGGTATCGTTTTAAATTTCGAGGCCGTGAACACTCCACCCAGCTTAAAGCTCCGTACCCATTCATTGAAAGAGAAATTCGTGTCATCACCGAACTCATACAAATCGCTGAATCGTACGCCTGGTGCCGAAGTAAAAGTGTTCCAAAAAATTTACGTCGCGAAATTACATTGCGATTTCGCCGTAACGCGGTCACAGATGTAGGTCGAGTAACAGCTATCTGTTAGAATTGGTACTTTTTTGTTTGTTACATTTAGCATCCGGCAGTCAAGGCGTAGTTCACGGCCGTCGAAGTTTTGGCCGTCGCGTCGTTAGTCGTTAGCAATCATTGCTCGTGTAATTTTGTGAACCACCATTATATGTAATTGACGTATTCTGTGAACCTCGCTGTGTATAACATGTGCCAAATCAGTGCTTTAACATCTATATTGTTGACTGTGACCAACAATATTTGAATAATTAAATTTACTGTGGCAGAATTTGAAGAGATTTCAAGGTAGGATACAAGTGTGATATTATGGTATAATAAAAAGAAACCGCACGCACTGTTAAGTGATTCCTTCGCAACAAACACTTGGATCCGGGACGTTTATCTGTGGATCACACAATTTATTTCCCGGGCGGGCGTCAAACATGCTGCAAGTGCCATGGTGACCAAGCCACAACTATAAGCTAAAATAATTATAATGTAAGCAGCTACATATTATGCTATATTGATATGTAAAAGAAGTAACGAGATATTTTTACTTGCCTGAGTTTGTTTTAGGTTCTTTGTGCAAGTTATTTACAATGGCCAGACGCAAACTTTATCAATTTACATTGGCAATTCACGCCTCAGTTATTACCGTGGTCACTGATGCTATAGCTATACATTATTGTGAGTTAAATCGTTAATGTCGATAAAAATTGACGAAATCGTGTGATAATAGACGCTTTTATATCTGGTGCCACGAGAAGAATTTTAATTGTAACAGATGGTCAGCCTGACGAAGCCCATGTCACCAACTTGCGCTGTTTTATTTTATTTAACTCTTGTTTTTCCTTGCTATGCGTAAGTCGCTTTATTAAAGGTATTTTCGGTCTGTTAATTAAAAAGATATATAGTCGGGAGTGCCTCGACTTGGTTAGCGGAGGCTTGGCCATATCATTACTTTGCGTTATTATATCTTTAAATGCACTATGCCACACCTGTCGCCGATATCATGCTTGTTCTTGTTATCCTATAAGTCAAAATATTCTTACCATATTTCTTTTGGCCGTTTTTTATGAGGCCTTCGATTGGATATTCCAGTCTTATCCGGTATGAGCTGACAAATAGTCTGACGTTTGCGTACAATATTCCGTTACATGAACTTTAGTGTCTATTTTCCCCTTTATTGTTTTATTTAATGCCTGTAAAATATCTAGTTACACCATAAACAAATTTACATCCTATACAGAATCTGATAGAGCCTTGTAACACTTAATACCTTATCATTTTAAATCCTTATAAAATGTGAGTCGATGTTGATGAACTTGTCAACAAAACGTAAACACGAGTTTAATGATTGTGAATTGAATGAAAACCGTTGATGACCCTGCAAGTACTAATAGGCAATATGTCAAATCTTTACGTACGTGATTATATGACTTTTGAACTGGGATTAATTACTTGATATCAACATGTTACGTCATTTAAAGAATATGTTATCTTCTATTGTGTTATGCTTATTACTTTGAATTATAAAAACTAGTGTTTGCTCGGCCTCGTTCTTTGAACTAAGAAGCCGACCCCAGAGTGACCGAGAACAATTAAACAAGTAACAATAAGAAAGACCACACTAGGCCCAAACATAATTAAAAATTTACATACTTTTTGAAATGCTATTATATTTAAACAGATGTTTGCGAATTACGCATGTTACGTGCTATTAGTTAGCTGTACCTACCTACTGTATTGTCCATATGCTTTCTTCAAAGACAATACAATATTCTGAATAGAATTGTAGGCTGGTAAACCTTACTGAACTTTTAGTAACTGTAGTTGATTGACTCTTGATTGTGTTCGACATTTTCGCTCATTATTATATGAAATTGCCAAACGAGTTGCAGTAAAAATGTAATTATTTTTATTTATAGTGTGTGCTTATTACAATGGTGTTCCAATTTGTGTCTTATTTTATTTTATTTATTTTGTTCTAAAAAATAATTTCTTAATTTCTGTGAAAATAGGTTTTTAGTTTATGTTAACCGTCTTATATCAACCAGCTTAAGGCAGTATATCATTTAATGTGATAAATTTTGCGCCACTTTGTATAAGTAGGTATATTCTATTTGAAAAGGATTAATGCGGTCACGCATTTGTTAACCTTAAACTGTTTGATGTGCCTATATATCATGCAACGTGAAAGTCTTGAAGTTATTAATAGTTTCTAGTATTTTATTTGATCTACTAAGTGTTTTGTCGTTAATGTAAACGTGAGAGAGGTGTGGTCCGAAATTACATCCTTGCGGTATGCCAAAGTGTTCACTATACTATTAATGGATTTGGTTTTTACAAAAGTTTACCATAAAATCGAGATATACTATAATCTTGGCATTGAGTTGTATTGGAAAATATATGTAGGTATGTGTTATGATTATGACTTTTAATACGTTTACTTCAGATGTAAATTGAAAAATGATTTATTATTGTCTATGGCGTTGTACCCAAGGTCGTGTCTAAAAAAGTCCTTATGTAAACGTCCGTATGTAAACGTCTCTTGGTGTTTGTTGTGCTGCGATGTGTTCTTGTCGGAAGTGGTCGTCCCTTAGTTGTTTGAGCAAGGCGAGGTGTAAAACCACCTCCTTTATTTATTTGCCTTTGGTAGTAACGTTTGAACTAAGGGATTTTATATTTGTCGCTGACCGCGTGTTAAGGTTTTAAAATATTGTTTGTGTTCTTTTATATTACTACTTCCACATAGTACTTAATCCTTGTTGACTATTTAACTTACTGTAATAATTAAATCAAGTCGAGCGAACCATAATATTTTACTGTAAGAAACAGGCTTCTAACAAGTCGCTCCACGGCTATCGTCACCCTGTCTATCGCAGCTACCTGCTCGAAGTCCATATCTAATATTAATTGCTCCAAATGGGATAAGCTCCAAAGAAGACGTAGAAGAAACGAGTTGTTTATGTATATTTTTTACACTAAATACAAATGTGCCATGTTTTTTGCTAATATTTTGCGACACAACAGAACTCGTTTCTCAGCAGGTTTTTACAGTTCGAGAACGAAAGGGTACTAAGTGTATATTTCTGGCGCGGATTCGACATTTTATTGCTTTTATATTGTATTTAAATCATGCGCCCAAGTATAATTTATTTGTGTTGTTAAATCTAATTAACTGTTTGCTCTCAATACTTAATGAGTGCAATATTTGTGTTCGTGATGCAATATCAGCCTATTAACAATGTTTAATTCTAGTGACCCAGTTTTAAGGACGAAGGCAGGAAAATGTGCGCGATATGAGTAGTTACAAACTTGATTATTATTGTAGCTGTCGCGAAATTGTTGCATGCAATGATAACCTAAAATAGTGCAATTATTTATAGCAGATCAAAACATTTAAGTGTAAAAGTAATACTCTTTGGCGACAATAATTTTTAAATAGTTGTCTAGTTTGTTGAATATTTCGAATATCTGTCGGTAAGCAACTGTCGATATATAATTTCAGCAACCGAAACGTTAAGGAAAGTGTAAACAAAATAGTTTTATAATAATAATAGTAAAGATTAATAGTTTTAAAATTATTAATACAGTCGAAACCGAGTATAACGACATCGTTTATAGCGACGAATCGGTTATTACGACCGAATGGCAAGGTCCCGGCCGAAACCTATATAAAAAATTAAGTAATCATACCGCCTATAACACCATCTGATACAGTGACATATCGTTTAAAACGACGGAACTTTATCGATATTCATCGGCTTTAGCGACTAACCGTTTTACTTGTTCCAGCAAAATAAAACAATACGAACAATTTAATTATTAAAAATTTTACTTATTCCAATCTATGAAGAAATATTTTAAGCTGAGTACAGCTTATAGATTACTCTTAGTATATATATATAAGATTTGCCAGAATAAACATTTTTATTTTTATTTTCGACATTATATTTGAAAACATAAACATAAAAACACATAAACATAACCTATACCCATATTACATAATAGTACATATTTAAAAATTCTAAACATACATATGACAATTAATATGGCTGAGTACTTTTGTATATTGCTTATAACAACTATCGGACATAACGTCCGAAGTTATATGGTCCCTTCAATGTCGTTATATCCGGTTTTGACTGTAAATATCTTCTCCCTAGCCTTTATTATTCCCAAGTCACTTGGGGTCGGCTTTTCTAGTCTAACCGGATTTGACTGAATATCAGTTTTTACACGGAGCGGCTGCCACCTGACCTCCGCAACCCGAAGGCTAACAATACCCTAAGGCAGACCAGTGTCAGGATATTATAGGGTACTGACTTCCCAATAACAACTGCCATAGATGTTCATGGCAGCCGGGACCGACGGCTTAACGTGCTCTCCGAGGCACGGAGCAGGCGATAATTGTTAATAAATACGCACATAATTTCGAAAAGTCATATAACTTCCGAAAGTCAGAGGTGCGCGACGTGGGTTCGAACCCGAGACCCTCTGCATTGCAGTCTGTTGGTCTCCCCACTGAGCTATCGCTGCTGTTTTAGTGTGGTTTTGACTGTAAATATAATGTTTTCAAATGAACCACGATACAATCTGGATAAAGTAGATTAATTTAAATGTGTAACATTCGTTTAAACGTAAGACAATATTATGTATTTCGATTACCATTAATTCGTTTAGAAGATCTTTAATATATTAAGAATAACAATGCTATACTCTAAGTACTAACATTTTGGTACTAAGCGAATCAAATGTAGTAAGACTTAAGTGCTACAAAACTACCTAAAATGAACACATACCAAACTTATTAAGTGATTGAATATTACAGTACATTAAAGTTCATTTCATACGGCGCACAGTATCCAAAAGATTCAAGTGTACTTAAAATGTGGTGAGTCCAGATTTCTCCTCGCAAATTCAAGTGTTCGTTGTATGCAAATTGTTGATAACTACGCACCAATACGAAGGCGTTTCTTTTAAGATGACATTTTTATCACCCCGCCCAACGCACTCTTCGCATACGTACATGCCGTATCACTTTCACCGGATCTTTTAAATCGAGTAGGTAGAAGCAGTATCAATTACTAATTATTATTTGTCATAACCGGCGGCTTATATAGACCCAACGAGTGAAGTAAAATTTTACTTTGTTTAAAAGTATCGTGCCGCCCCTATATTTTTATTGGCGCACTGAGCTGGCCAGCCTTTACATAAATTGGCTTTCATATTAATATTATTGTAGCGTGGATTAAATACAACTATTATACGATAACATGTAATAATAGCGTCATCATCCAAGATTGTTCAATGTCAGTCTGAATAGTGGTACTTTGAACGCAGTAAGTCGTATAACCAGTGTTATTCATATATATTCAGTTATATCATACATAGAGGTAAAGTTCTCACATCAGATAATACGTAAACAGGCGACAATGTAATATAAATGGTAGAGATTTCAAGACAAACATGTATGTTAAAAACTCGTTTATTATCATGATTTTTGTTTACAGAAAAATTATAAGTAAACGTTTTAAATTATTGACTCATTGATAATTTTACGCCTCACGATATACATAAGTAAAGCGTCAACCAAATTTTCCTTTTCATCTTTACCTTTAAATAGTCTTAATATAAATGTGCTTCATTTCGTCACGAAGTGCATTAACCCGTTTCGAGAGCACCCTTGTAATTTCATCGTCTATAATCTACTCGACGGTTGAATTGATTTTACCTTCGAATGTGACATCTGTTTCATCACTGCTGATGCTTGTTAAATGATTACAGGGTAGCGTTTCGTTTCTTCATTTACACGTTCCACTTGTCCAATAAGCGGAGGTGAGCAGTGTCAAATTGGTAGTACTAGTGATTCGTTGGCAGCGACCTTGCCCGGCACACTCATTTGAGCACGCAGTTGCTTGGCAAAGTGCGTTACGCAGATGATTTCAACTTTGTACGTGTAGTTCTTACGTACATATATTTAGACGCCACTTAAGAAGTTATTGCCGATCTGATTGATGAATCTTGTCTTGTCTCTACGATCTCAGTACGCGCGGAACATCTGAATAGCAGTGATAATATTAAGGTTCTGCTACTAAAGTGTACGGTTTATTGAGATGTTTATCCTCCTAGAGCCTATTCATATTCTACGGTCGATTAGCGAGCCTTTTGACTGCCATGCTACCTGCGACGGCTTTGGCACCGCGCCGTGTATGAGATCAACAATGTCAAGGAATGGTTATATCAGTGTTGCGTAATGCACACTATACCGATGTTGGTTAATATGCTGCCGGATATAACAAAAATATATTAAGTTTTTGTGCGCCGCAGTCCAATGTGCGCTGCATAGCGTGCAATTGTACATTATAATTGCAGATCATCAGTTTTAAAGTAAGCGGTCATGTGTATCGTTGTGGTTTTTCTCCTTCGTATCCCGACTTGTGCTCGGTGCTCATCGTTACATATTAATCTTTTCCACGAATGGCCATTATGTTTTTGTTATACGGCTACCTACTGAAGGGCTTGTCCGATATATGTATGTCTACTGATGTATTTATTTTATACATTTTAAAATCTCTTTAGTAGTTTTCTTTATGAAACGTAAACATGAATATTTCTATTAACTTCTAACCTCAGTGGTTCTTATGACGCATCCAAATTTTGGCCACGTGTCTATTATGTAAATAGTAGAGATTGTCGATTGTATGTAAATGTAATGGAAAAAGAAGTAGTAAAGGTCGCGACACGCGTCCATTACAGACAACACGCGGAGGGCAGTAAGTCAGTATATCTCCGGACAGCGCGCGGCGCCCCAGGGTGTCTCTTGTCAGAGCTTGGTTTATGCAGGCACACCTACTCGGAAGATTTTTTTCACACGCCTGGCTCCTTTGCTGAATTATTACCCTTAATCAGACTTTCGTTTATTTCGCATATATTTATTGTCGGGTTTCGATTTCGATTCACTGTCGTTTTATTTTCTTACTGGGCGCATCTTAAGACCCTGTTCATTATTTGGTATCTGTTTACCGATCTTTTATTTACATGGTTCAACATAATTGGTATCTGCGGATGTATCAAATTTTTCGTCTGTTTTGTATTCTGCGTGGTGTTTATCAGTAGGTGCATCGCGTTAGTCCAGTGCCAGTGGTCGGTTGTCGTTGCCAACACTAGTGTCACTGAACTGTTGCCGCGATGCAAATTTCGGTATTGGCTACGAGTAATTACCAACCAGTGCACTTATCGCATCATATAAATCATTTGTCTCATAGACATCTAACAGCAGCTGCTGTTGAAAATTAATACACGCATTAAGTTGAATTTGATTTGCAAATAGAGTCTTAGCGGTAGTCACGCAAGTAGGTTCGTAAGCGTTATTAACTACCATTGGATCGGCCTTAAGGACCGTGCTCAATTAAAATAACTGGAACTCGCTCCTAGGAATCTGCACCAAGCGTACCGAATTAATATGAATTTTAAATGCTAATATATTCTCAATAAAAACGTACACAAAGCGATGATTTACTCGCAATAGTTAAGTTGTTTTTTTAAAAATCCACTTGTCCTGATGACGTTTATATTTATTTGTCAGTAATACATCAATTGTTTTGTTCCGTATAATTATCAAGAGAGTTTAGTTGTAGAGTAATGGAGTTCGCTAATTAATAGGCAGTGTTGAATCCGGTTTAATTTAATTAAGACCCCAGTTAATTTTACTATTAATACTGTATTCAGCATATGTTTACTTTCGGTACTACAACCGACCGGTTCTTGATTAATAAACCTGTGCATTCGGAATGTGCGTTTGTAGTAAGTAGTAACATTGTAACAAGATATTTAGCGCTAGTAACAATATGTATCTCTTTGATTTATTTTGTTGTATAATATGAATGTCACTTGTTCACTGGCTCTGTTAATCGGTATCTCTATATATTTTACAGTGTTAATGATATATGAATGTAATTCAGTTTCGTGCCTACTATCTCATTCATTTTGTTTTGTTTTTAATTTCTGCACTGACAATTGAAACCTGACAGAACCAGTTGCGGGTGCATCTGCTTTCCATGTAAAACGATAAAAAGTCGTATGCGTAAGACAAGTGTTTGAGCTTTGTGCAAGTGCTATGTGACCATACTAAGCCCTCTAAAAGCCCGACTACCGAGAGACACCTGATGTGATCACATCAACGTCTATAATTTCCGCTCGATTAAGTTCATCTACAATCGTTGAAGTGGCACATTCAGTCCTTGCATAGATTTATAATGGAGTTTCTCTGGTGGTTGATACTGTATTTCTCAGTCGTCGCGGCTACTGTCATTGTAAATTGTACCTTACGTTATTAAACTGGGTTTAAGGTGGAGATTAATGTTGAGTGCACAGTGTCATCGACAACAGGTATCTGCTCACTTACCTTGACCGCGCACGTTGTCCTCTCACTTATAGAATGATCATAGACGTCTTCGATGCGCCTGCGCCGGTAGCGTACACCCTGTTCTATGACTTGTGCACCTCACCAGCAGCGGGCCATTAATTTATAAGTCGAAGTCCAAATAAACGCGATGTTTGTTGCGACAACAACAAATATTTTACGCAGTATTTTCTCTATATCCTTTATTTTGTATTCATTGTGTTCATGAAAGATTTATGATATGCTCGTTTTTTACATACTTCTTAACTTTTTGATTTTATATCAATCTCGTTTCGTATTACTTTAATATATATATATATATATATATATATATATATATATATGTATGAGACCGTGACTTTGTTTTTCCCGAAAAACACCGAACTGTATCTTTTTGTGTTGTCTCGAAGATGAACTTTGATGCGGGTTGACGTGGAGTCTGTTCTCGTTTGTGGTTCATTTTGTCATGTCACTGAATCGTAAGTGAGGACACGGTGTTGAGCAATTTTTTGTCTCCAAACACGCGTTAAGTTTATCTGATTTCTACACGAGTCTTTAAATTTAAATATCACAGTTTTATAGATGTTGCGTTGATACGATAGTTTATTCAATTTATGCCAATAGATTGTCCGGCGCTCGCATTATATGATTCATTGGCACTCAATCGCGATGGGAGATTAAATAAATCGTCAGTCGACGGTCTCGCGTCGTCGTCGTCTTCGATGTGATTGTATGCGTGTGCGGGGTTGACTTTCATACAATATTGCCGCCAATTAGATCGTGGCGTCTCGCTACGCTGCCTAGGACATACTCGAGTCACTTTACTCTGAGATCGATTACGCACGACTTCTTGCTTCCATTTCATCAATACTTTGTATGCACTCTTGAGACGTACGTATTTTTTACATACAACAAATGATGTTTCACCCTTTTTAAAAATTGGTGTTAAGATTTATTATTGTCAGTCAAAAAATTATTAAAATGCTACAAGGTGTGGTCGACATGAGTAAGTGATGATAAATTTTAAATTTGGCTTCATATCAAAGACAGACGATTCTTCTCAGAAACAAGATATGTTTAAAACGTTTTATTGTAAAGGTCAACCGTACTGGCATTTGAGATAAATAGGGCGTACTGTATAATATCGGTTGGGTAGTAAACCCGCTTCACTAGTAGTCTATTTGCTGCGTCCCGTTATCACTAAAACGATAGCATTTGGTCGATAGCTCGACCATTGCACAAGCTCTTAGGCTTATCTCGACAGTGTAAACTGCATAGTTTCCACTGCAGTTTATCACTAGACGTGAAAAAAATGGGACGTTTGGGAAGGGTGAGCCCCCTTAATATTGTATTGTCGTGTCAAAACGTTATCTTGCCAATTAGTCGATCGGTTACTTAGTAGTTTCTGGTGAAACAGGTCGGCGTAGTGCAATAGTGCGTCGTGGTCGGTGTCGCCTGTGGTCATCGGCCCCCATCGGTGAGTTTCGCAAGTCCAGTTAACCGTATGAGTCGATCACATTAATATTCTATGGTTGATTTTATTGCGAACCTAGCGTTTGACTTTACCACTGTAGGTATCGATCTATAGGTATTGTTGAACTTACAACACGTTCTAGTTTAAATTGGCGTTATGACAGGAATTTTAATACGTCACTCCCTGCCTAATTTATGTTTAAATTCACGTGAAAGCAAAACGTAGTGTGAAGCAATGAGACAAAGACATTCCGTAGTGTCGAGACGAGAGGGAATCTTCAGTGAAGGGCGGTGCGCAGACGGCTTTCATCGTGTGTAAATGCGTGCCGCACAAAAAACGGATAGACGGCCAATAAAAACCCCGTGTGGAGAGAAGCCGAGGGGCGGGCGAAGCGGGTGCACCGCGCTGCGCCAGTAATTGCATGTTGCAGTCGCTGTCCGCCGCGCTGGGTGCGCGCACGCAGCCTCCAACCATCCCTCTGCTCAGCCGCGCCGGGTGAACGACTCCCCAATATAGTATGCGTACGAGTGGCCACCACCACACGCGTGTCGCACCCGCTCCTTGTACTCGCGTTCGTTGATCATTCCTTGCGTTTTAGTCCCGTTATCCGGAAGCTTCACCGGCAGTTAAAGTTTTGCGTGCGTTTCGTTTTCGCTTCGACGCCCGCGTACACGTTACTTAGGGGTAGTGTGCTATTCCGCGCTAGGTGCCGTTCAGTCGTGATCATGACGTGAGTCGACGTAGGAATAAAGTTTACGTTTGTGATATGCCTTGGTACGTTTGTTAATGATTGTTATTCTATTGTTGCAGGGCGAGCGTTGTCGCTAAAGTATCTACAGAGGCAGGGGCGGCGGGTCCCCTGGGACCAGCGTCCGAGGACGCCGACATGAAGGGCGT
Organism: Catocala fraxini; assembly: GCA_930367265.1. Taxonomy (NCBI): domain Eukaryota; kingdom Metazoa; phylum Arthropoda; class Insecta; order Lepidoptera; family Erebidae; genus Catocala; species Catocala fraxini. The sequence continues at coordinate 27,442,673 of OV884025.1, read as the reverse complement.
TGAAGCCACGCCAGAAGAACAAGAAAGGCTAGCGACTGGAAACAATAATGGATCACTGGATTGCAAACACACGGCCCCGCGGCCGCAGCCGATCGGCCAGCGATCGGCGTTCCACTCGACGCGGGTTTTTATGCTCGTGTTTTTATCCGGCTGGGTGCTCCAGGGAATGTTCCTTACATATTTTGTCAGTGTGACGACAACAGTAGAAAAATTGTTCAAAGTAGAATCAAAAACGACGGGCACATTATTGGCGGCGACGGAGATAGGACAAATATGCACGGCGTTGTTCCTCACGTACTTGGCGGGGCGAGGGCACCGGCCGCGGTGGATCGCGTGCATGATGCTCGTGCTCGCCGTGGGAGTCATTGGGTGCGTGGTGCCCCATCTGCTGTACGGCATGCAGCTGCTCGACGTGCACTTGGACGGCCACAGAGCGGGCGCGGCGCCCGTCTGCCACACGTTCCAAAATTCCACGTACTTATGTGACGACGCTCACGTCAAGAGTCGGGATACGCGCTCGTCGATCACGGCGGTCGTGATCCCTTGGCTGTTCATTTGCTTGTTGGTGGTGGGCGTCGGACAGACCGGCATCGCCACACTCGGCATACCGTACGTGGACGACAACGTCGGTAGCAAGCAGTCGCCACTGTACATGGGTGAGTGAATTTATTGTTATTGCCATATTCTGAGTTTATGTCGGTTAATTGTGCGAAATAAGCAGGCGCGGCGGCGAATCAGCGGGGCGTGTTCTCTGGAACGAGTAGCATCATGATCGCTTCGTTAAATATATTGTGTCGGTTAAGGCAGACGGTTCGATTGTAAGCGTTTTGCGTGTAATAAAATCGGCATATAAAAGTGCGTAAATCATAGCCGCCGCCCACTGTGCCGCCCACGAGCCGCTCTGCCGACCGCCCTCCGGTGCGTTGCGTAATTAACAATCGGCTCGAGTGCAGCTTGCACTTACAATAATTGCCATATTGTATCAAACATTACCCTGTAGTATTCTGATATTTAATTTGAGATATCCGCCAGAAAACTGGTTGATTGTTTTATGATCTTATTCTTTCAATACGGTTGCTACAACACGGCTGTATGTATCATACATACTTACTCGTTTTTACTTACACAGTCTTACTATATATATAAGCGCGAGTCTATGTATTAGATTTTTCATCGAGTCAAAGAGTATTACTTACCTGTATTATGCCAGTTATTTATAAAATCCTACGTAATAGGTTAGCTTTTGCACATTGAACATTTTTAGACCCTGTGATGTTACTGAGAATTTTCTAACAGGAAAATCTAGTAACATAGCCCTACCCGATCCTAAGCATGAGCTCAAACGCCGCAAACTTATGTCCTGTGACAGCCGTGACTAACGAGACAATCACTACACTTACACTGTGAAAGTTGTTAAAAATCTATAGTCAAATTTATAAACATAAACGGCTTTTGTATAACAGGCATAAAAACTAAACAATGGTGTTTGGGTGTGGTGTACAGTGGCGTACGAAAGTGTACGGTTTTGTGCATGCATTGTTGTGTCTGCGTCCGTCGTATCTAACGACTCTGCTGCACTACTGCGATAACATAATGTCCATGCTCTACTGATAGCGACGAGCGACAACAAAACTATACGCTACATAAGTTTAAAACTTAAATGGGTGTATTATGTCGAATGTACAGCATAAATAGGATATTTCCAGTACTATTTTATGCAAGAAATATGGCAGGCGGTTCGTTTATTGGTTAGCTACGATTGGTTGGAATACCAGAGAAATTAGAAACTAGAATTATTTAACTTCACAGATGAAGTTAAAGCTAAAAGGCAACTGCCGGAACTCTTTATTATATAACGCCGATTATATTAATTAAAGCTTAGTTATTACTGAATATTATTAAAATATACATATGTAGTTAGGTATATTTTATTTTATTAGAAAATGATTCTGCTTATTTATTATGACAGGTGAACAGACACTGACATTAGTATTCGTGTGGGTCAAGTTTCTGGGTCGCGTGCGTCATTCTTTTATAAATCTAACAATTCTATATTAATTTTTCGACCGACGAATGACAATATCTCATTTATTAAGACAACGTTGTGCGAATTTATTTAAGAATGTTTTATTCATTCGAGATTTTACTTAATAAATCTATAATTTGGCCCGGTGAAAATTCAGCTTTCATTCATATAAAACTATATACCTATTATGAAATCAGGTCTTTATCGATACGCTATTCTTTTCATGCTTTCGCTAATGTATTAAACAGTTTAATAAACCGCTAACAGTGGGTCTCTGCTTTATATCGGCCTTGTAACGATTTTGTTCGGTGACTATGGTACTACTGTATTAGTACTTACAAGTTGCAACTGGTATAGAAATGCTTTTTATTGTCCTTTATAATAGCAACACTGTTCTTATATCTAGTTCAATCGGCATATTATTGAACCCAGTCTATTTTCATGAAGAGGACACAAGATAGGCCTTTGCCCAACAAAGATAAATAGGGTTATCAGTTTTATAAACTGGGTCTTCCACGTGGTCCGGTGATAATTCACCGTTTCTGAGATAATATAGATGTACGGTAGCTACGTCATCGTCCCAGTAAATGAACTTGCCAATGATAAGATAAACGTCGGATAATTACACGGTTGTTTTATGTGGGCCAGTAATTATTGTGACACTCATTCAATGAATCCTTTTCAATTGTTACTTTAGTTCTTATCTCGTGTTTTAGGAGCAGTGTGTCATAAGAATGTTGTACGCCCCATCGCACTCCTTTGTACATTGTCTTTCATTTAATTTAATGAAGCTGGGAAGACATTTTGGCAACGTCTGCTGATTCTTTTTGTTCATTTTCCCTCGAAATGCCTGCTGTGTTTTGTCTTGTATCGAGGGTTGCAATCTCTTTGATTAAAATACTATTTGTATATCAATTCTTGGAATTATTCTTGCCTTCTCTTATGAATTGCTCAATTAGTGCCTTGTTTGGAAATATCACTAATACAAGAATCTTATGATAAGATAGTTACTTTAATGATGGATTTGACACAAAATCAGCTTTATATAGTAGAGCTTGTAACTGTTGTGTGTTTATGTGCTCGTCGTTTGAATCCTTGATAAATATTATCATTATAAACTCTTAAATAAATCGCACGTAATTGCATATATCGAAAGATAATGATAAATAGCCGTCGATTATAAATTGACAGGCGTTTCTTTAATATATACTTTCTTAATTACTTAAGATACTTTTATAAAACGTATGTAATTTTTTTCTGAAACACTTTTATGTGCTTATTTTTATATGGATTACCTGACTAGGAGGTCATATTGTGGTATAATATTGCCACTAAGAAATTTCTGCAGCAATTGTATGTATTTGTTTGATTTTTAAAAGCAAATGGTGCTCTGATTTTTATTCATTGTGGCACAAGGCACTTGTCTATCCATTTATTAAAAGACTAGCTCTTCCCTGCAGCGTCGCTCGCGTAAAAGTAGTATGTTAGTAACAGTACTTTTTCAATAAAATATATGCCTGGTGAAAGAAATTTTAAAACCGGTTGATTAGTTTCTGAATTAAATCTTTACAAAAAACATACAAAAAATTTAATCATTCCTCTTTATAATATTAGTATGGTTATTAATTTTGTATGTAGTTAATAATATAATACTAATAGTCATCTCAATACTCTAGTAATTTAAAGTCAATAATAGAACGATTTTATTAATTTATCGTTGAAGGATAAATATATACAGAGAGCCGCCGTGAAGTCTTGGCTAAATATAATCTTCAAGCCGGAAGGTGCGCGGCAAAGCTTATTACTTACACTAACATATACAAATTAACATATTACAATTTATATAAATTCCTCGCGCGTAAAGGAAACACCATTAACAAGCAACTTTAAATTGATTGTTCTTGTGCTCGTATATATATGGGGTACTTATATTTCCTATATTTATAGTAATACTTTTGATACTCAATTGCATCCTTTAGCTCTGGTTAAGGTTGCAACTATCTAACAATTATAACAGAAAACAAGTGCGATAGTAGTTTTTCAGTCGTAGAAGAAAATAGTTATATTCTGCGCTGTTACTCACAGAAGATATAGATTAATTAAAAATGGGACCTCGGAATGCCACAGGGATAAACCGCCGAGCCAATACAGATATAAATTTCAATTGAAATCCGTGTGACATAAAGGAAACATTAATTTAATAACACGCATCACATTACGCTAATTTATTAAACAATTATATCCAATTGTATTTGTTGACCTAAATAAGGCTCGGCCAATACGCACGGATATTCATTGATTGAACGTTGTGGTGTGGATTATGTAGGTCAATTATTTAGTGTGATAGTGACCTTATATTGTGTCATGCGGGGCCTTTGTTGCTAAGTACGAAGGACTAACAAATACCTAGAACGAGTAGGGCTGTCGTTGGACTTATAATTGAGGACATTTATCGCTTGCTAAATAAACCAAAGATTGCCGAACTGGTACTTATAGTTCTAATAAACTGCGATAACATTTTACACGGATATTGGTCAGTTTGTTTATTGATTACAACCAGGGCACAATTGTGCATTACAATTGGTATTATCTAAAATGTTCAAACGGAACTGGGTCTGTATCAACTAGTCATTGTTTTCGAGAACACTTGGCACCTGTTTTCCTTGTGACCTGTAGTTGCCTAGTTTTTGCTACGTACAAACTAGACTTGCCATGTTAAGATCCTGAATCGTTTGTACATTTAATTTGCGAATATTTTTGCCGTACTTGGATTTTCCCGTAGATATTCTTTAACTTTATAAAGCCGATGGATCATTTTTAATGTAATTTTCGAATAGCTAATATTTTTAAGGCCAGTAGGCTACCACAATGCTACTAGACATTCAGCTAAATGCACAATTCACATTTTTGTTTTGCTTTAGACAATAGAGCATCATACACCTCGGGCTCTTGTTTGTTTAAGCCTATTTTCTTTGCTTTTCCTCGGTCAAGTTGTAAAACTTTGCGCAGAACAATATGCTCCTAAAATTTTATTTTTATGTTTCGACCGATGGCCGCATAAAAATTTAAACGTTTGCCTTCAGTTGTAAATTAAAACTTATTTATTTCTGCAGTGTTTCAATGCAGAAGTATTGAAGCCCTGCCGTGCAGTAAAACGTTGGATGCAATTGCTATTTCAGTAGTTGGTTAACGCAAGTGTGTCAGTGTGCCGGGACGTCTCGGCGACAATTTGAGCTCGTTGCCGATGTCAGTGCGTGTCGCCGTGTCCACGAATGCGACGATGCCCTAATTCTGTTCCTTATACTCACCATTCGGGAACGCTCCATGCGTTTCCTCAATCTCTTTTAGGTCACGTTCCTATCCACGCGTATGACAAATTTCGTAATAGTTCTAATTGTACAAATATACCTGAACAAATGTAAATCAAACATGCTTTTGCGACTTGAGTTAACAAGCTATTAGTTGTTAGAATAAATTAAGATTCAAAGATAATACTTATCAAAATGTAAGATATTTATTGTAACGTAAGCTGATTACATAATATCTTAATGTATGATGTTTATGTTTTTAATGTGCCATAAGAATATTTTGGAATACTTTTCCTCGTATGAAGATCGCAATGTTTTCCCAATTTGACATGATTCATAATATTTCTGAAGAATGGGTACTTTTCGGTCGTGTTTATTTGGGTCGTTGTCGTTTATAATTTGGCTTATTTTAATGCGTTTTTATGGACCAGTAATATTAAAGTATATTCAATCGTTTTAGGATCAATATTAAAATACTGATAGATATTTTTTAGAAGTATAAGATCATGTCAGCCGAAAGACTTCCAGTGCTGGACATTGGCCTCTCTAAATATATACTATAATATAATCTGGTTAATTACATTATTAATTCTTGGCCATGATTTGACCGTGATGGCAGCGATTTGCCATTAACATTTATCATTTAGAACGATCATCGTTCCATTGGTGTAGTTAAGATGCTCGGTCATTAAATAGCTGGAAACAAATGTGCGGTAATGCCATAAAATGAATACTTAAGGTACGTGAACCAAAAACAGCACATCAACTTATTTTGGAATGCTTTTTTAAAATCGTACTATCGGTTTGCAATCTTATTGCGATTAATTACGCCTTATATGGACGAGAAAATTACCTCGTTATTACATTACGAACGATATTGCAGTGTGGCTTATGCAACTTTTTTGCACGTGCGCTATCAAATTGCGCTCCACCTAATCATTTGTGCTGTACTTGCGAGTTGTCATAGGTCAGGTTCTTGCTACATCGCAAGATTAGATTACGTATCACAGATAGATACGATTATATCGAGTGCCATTATCTTTAGATTAGTATTGCGTGACGTCAATTTTGCATATTACCATTTGTTACTTTGTGATCTGTTTGATTATTGGTTACTGCTTTAAAAATGTTTCCGGTGCGCCTATTTAGACAGGTGGTTTCTTAGAAGCGACTTGAGTATCTGTGTGTTTTCACACCAGAATTAGTCACACCTCTAAAAATGATTTTGCATCACGCAGTACAATGACCTTTGCGCCGATTAAGATTTGTATTTCTATTCCTGGACTATTTAAGAACATCGTGACTAGTGAATAATAATATGGCGGTATTGATACTGCGGTTATTGATTTTTACGAATAACCTGTGGCTAATTTGTAGAAACGTTTTGCCGAACTTTGCCAATTTACCTCTGATGGACTAAAACCACAAAATATGATACTATAAATGGATATCCAGTTATTTAGGCTAATTTGGCTATAGGTGCAGCAAAAACCTGTACTGTAAAATGTGTGACAGAAAGGAGTGGACATGCTTGTAGCATACCTAGACTCATACATATTTCCCGTAGGGATAGGCAGCTTCTGATATATCTCTCTTGCTTCATGCATTTTCATTCTGCATAGACGTTTGTCGGTTTAAGGTAATTGTTACCTGGAATGTTTCCAATTTCAATGTACATTGATGATTTCATTTACGTTGACATCTCAGTTTTTAGACAATCGAGTTGTCGAAAAACTGAGTGATGATCGTTATTAAAAACATTTAATAACAAAACGTTTACTAAAGGCATAAATAAAAACTAATCTGAAATGGTTTAGTTTTAACAAGAATACTGGAAAGTTATTTGTATAAATCCTAAGATAGATATAAATAACAACTAACCTGAAATGAATCAGTCTTAACAAGAATACTAATTAGTGATTTCTTAAAACACCTATGATTTTCACAACACAAGACATTTTAATATATTTAGTTTATTAGTTATTTAATATAATTAAATATAATCACTCACTTGAATTACATTAATCTAGACATTTCATTTCAGCTCTCCAACTTTATTTACATATATCAGTTGTTTTCTTAAAATCGTTTTCTCTGTCTCTATCGATTACAAACAACTATAAGACTGAAAGTTAATTAATTTTTGGTTTTAAAACGTCGCAATCTTGATGATTTTATTGCTCGTTTCCGGATAAATTCTGATGATGTACTCATATTTTTGAGTTTTATTATACTTATGATAATTTACGTAATCTGCTTATTTATAATTTTCTGTAAATCTCGGAATAAACGAATACGTTTTATTATAATAAAATATGATAATTTACCGACATTTACTTATTTTATTCATTGTTTGTATGCCACATTCTTAATTCTTTGCGATTAATGATTTCAACAACGATTTGTTTGCTGCTTGTTGCATGATAAAGCGTTATCTAACTGGTTGGGCTGAGAAATAAGTTTGGCCATCTGCAGCTTATTTTGTATGAGACGTTATTATATTGCCAGAACTTGCAATTTCGTTCTCAGTGACAAACCTATTACCCATGGCTCCTTTTCGGAGTTCCATTCTGGTATTCAAGTTTGCCCTATTTATACGATTCTTAAGTATGACATGATCAATTTGTTGCATATCATGGTCTCATAGATATAGCTGTTTTCCTTTACATTATCTCTAAAATTTACGATAGTTATATCTTCTTGTTTTTGTTCCTACGCTTCATTTAATCGTGCCTTTCTTCTGATATCTCTCTTTTACTTGCACGTTTTAAGTGCCTTTTTCTTTTTTTTGTATCAGTGGTGATAGTGGCTGTGAGATGACCTTATTTACAGCGGCGGGCATGACAAGGTTATCTCTCGTAGCTCTGTCGCCTCCATATTATCACAACAATGTGTATGTTTATTGTTGAAACAATTGTTTCTTTTTTCTATAATTGATAAATACTGTCATATGTGTATATTACGCCCGAGGAGTTATGCTTGAGTGTTTCAGTGTACGTTTCTCTAGTTATATTTAAGTGCATCGGTAGGTCTATTGAATTTAAACATGGCTGTTAAAATATATGTAGGTATATTATATATTTCAGCAGCCATTTTGCAACCCTTTTCCTTTGGAAATCCTTAGGATGAGGGATGTATAAATAAACTTCTATATGCATTTAGATTTAGATGGCAAACTCCAACTGCTATTCAGTTCAACACTTCATGTAACTTGGCAGAGCCAAGTCGACCATTTACATTACATCACTCCGTCGATTATTCAATCTAATTTCAATAGCTCAATATTTGTAAAGTCTCACGTGATGCTAGGAATATTCTTAGTGCGAGGGTTATCGTGATTTTATTATAGAACAATACTTATTATTACGTTGTTATTAATTTTGCAAACTCATTCTATTAATGAATATTGCACATGTTTAAGTTTCTTCTAAACAATAGATCTTATCAATAGCTAATATTTAATTTTCACACACGTGTCCATGGCAAAAAATGAACTCATCGAAAAAAAAAACACGAATTAATCGGTCCACGCATGTGAACTGGGTGCATTTTAATGACGTAATTCGTCATTTTTGACAATCGCCGAGCGTTAATTCGAGAGAGCAGCGCACGAACGATGTTAATGATGCCTCAGAACCGGTAAGGACGAGTGCACCGTGTGCCGTGTACCGGGACATAATAAAAACTTGTACCGAGGCGCGGGCACTGGCCGTTTTGAAAACCGATCCTGACGACGCCATTATTTATTACAAAAGCGCATGATGATAATAGGAACGTATATTTTATTTTGTATCGAAGCAAGCGATCCGAACTCATGCCCGACGGTTTTTTGGCAACCGATGCGGTTGGTTTCTGGGAAAGATTACTTTCGGGACCTAAGTACCTGATTGTTTCTCGGTCACTCACCCTACAACGGTCCTTTGTTATTTTATTATAACAGGTTTTTAATTTAATTTTGAAATTTGGGACAGTTGTTACGTTGCTTCGGCAACATCGGATGATTCGTCTCCTTTTTGGCAACCGTAATCCATAATTGTTTGTGGGAAAGAATATTAAATCATTATGGAACAGATTTTTTTTTTGGCGCAATTTTATGATGAGTCCACGGGTAATACATACATACTCTACTAAAGGTAATACATCGACTCGAAATTGAGGAGATACTAGTGGAGAAGACAGAGATTCTTACTCGCTACGAACCTGGAATACCTATGTTGCTTCATTCATTCGCGATACTTCAAGTTTAGTAAATATTTTCTTATATTCTTTCTCGTCCTATATTCTTTAACGTCTATATAGATATATTAATATAGGCTGAAATATCTAAAATCTTACGTTACACCGTCTCTTATCTGTTTATCACTATAGGATGTATCACACCTGTGCTTAACTTTCATAACAAGGACATCAACAGCTTATTCTAGAGATTTTCGCTGTCGAAAATCTCTATATATTTTTAGTAACAAAAGCTGGATAAATTTTCGTGTGATGACAAAGAATTTGGGTTTCTTTGATGGACATTTACGGAACGCTCACGTTTAGTCACTGGACGTGGCGGCTAAATTTACTCACTAAGTTATATTAATGACACCGCGCTGTATAGGATAGTGTATTTTTACGACCTATTTTTCGGATGGCGCAATAATTAAAGATGTGACTTACAATCCCTGTACGGGTTCAAAATATTATATACCTTACTAGTAAACTGGAACAGTGTAATGGTAAGCGATTATGGTCGCTTATAACAACAGAAATATTATTCGCGCATTGCTGATCTTCCAAGAAAAGAGATGCTCTGATTCTGAGCTTTTGTGGATTGGGAGTCTGAATGCCGAGTTTTAGATACTTTGTAGCAACGGACATTAAGAACACATCGTGACAGTTGTTTCAATGTTTCTAGAGTTCTTCGAAGCAGAGGCATTATGTAGATTGTACTACTTAGAGCTGCCATCGCGTAAGTACGGCAAAAAGTACTACAAGGGCTCAGCCGCAGGAGGCAAGTAACTAGTTATTTAACATCTCAGTCTAAACGCTTGGCTCTAACGTAGTACAGTAAATTATTTCTGCTAATGTATTTCTGGGAGCAATAACTCGACGCAATCAGCCAGGCGCGCGTTTTTCCATCGCGTTCTAACATCCAAGTGTCTTGCATTATGCAGTAGCGATCGTCGACGGCGGCAATTCCTCATACGATAATTTGTCGTTGCGGGTTCAACGGCCCTCAATTAGCCTCAGAGCCCTAGCCCTATTGAGATAAACGAGTGCGTTCCTTTGTGGACAAGAGTCGATCTCAATTTGCATAATGGCCATCTCCGCCCCATCGATTATGTACATTAATATTTACTACGTTATTAAGTGACCGATAATAATATTTCCTTGAATTAATATTAGTGTCGCTGTTTTATTGGAAAAACGCAGCGACAAACCTAGTAGTAGACTGTTGGACTGCCACTCAGAGTTTTCGCATTTGATCACAAAGCCCGCACCTCTTACTATGCGAAGTTATGTGCGTATTAAAAAGATATTTATTGCTCGCTTTAACGGTGAAGGAAAGATATGTGAGAAACCTGCATGTTAGGACAAACTTCACATATCTTCGAGACCATTATAGGAACACTCTATAATGTTTTTAAAGATACTAGCGGTCTCCTAATGGTCAAAATTCGACTAAAATTACTCTTCTTCTTTTCGTGTGGTTAGTGGTCAAGCTGTTGTCAAGAGTTGTTCAAGCCGCCCGTACGCCTCTGACATGGCTTAACGACTGCTGTCAATTTGGCAACAACCGGGACCGACTGTTTACGTGCCCTCCGAAACACTGAGACGCTCAGATGAAATACCACTAAGCGGTCACCCATCTATAGACTGACTGCACCTAACGTTGCTTAACCTCGCTAATCATTTACCGATCAGTGAGTGCAACTAGCTATGAGCGCCTCACCAAAATTCCTAAGTTTGCTACTTTGTTTTCTTTTTCTCTATTACATATAAATAAGATATAGGTAACCATAGTTACAAAGAATTGTACGACGTCAGACGAACAATGCCGAAATACTACGAACGCGATTCTGCGTGTGTCAAATGCATGGCTGTAGGCGTGTAGTGTTTTTTCATTAATTTAATTAGTAAAAATGCCGTTTTAATATGTACACGTAGCGCGAGCGCGGGACAAGCCGCTGGTGACCTTGGACAGACCCTGCCGGTTATTACTAGGGGTACACCGGCAGATGAAATAAATAATAATAATAATATTCTACCACATAATAAATGCCTGTTTAAAGGCGTCTATGGTATAGCTTTTATAATACAAAACTTTTTTACGTGTACCACACGTAAAAAAGTTTTGTCTGACTACAAATATGCGAGTAAAACTACACAATGATTCTCACGCAGGGCAATATGCGGCTTCTAAAAGTCGATGAAGATTGTATGCTAACAGACAGTAACAGCATGATTACACTAAGACGTGAATTCTGTCAAATTGTCGATAACACAGATGATTTCAAGGATTTGCAGCATAATAATAATGTCTATCCAGATCTACAAATAAGTATGGGCAATCGAGAATGGTTGTGTGACAGGTCAATTTTGGCGCCGACAAACGAGAAAGTAGGCCAAATAAACAAATTAATTTATGTCAGATGTTGAGGGAGATGTTGTCGTGTACCTGTCAGTAGACAATGTTATGGACACTGAACAAGTGACATCGTACCCTATAGAGTATCTCAACTTTTTAGAATTATCAAGAGTGCCTTCCCATAAATTAAGGCTGAAAGTTGGTATTTCAGTCCTGTCAATAAGAAATCATGATGCACCAAGGCTATGTAATGGTACACGACAAGAAATTACTCATCTAAGACGCAATATTATAAAAGCTATAATCATGACTAGAATGGAAAAAGAAAAATGTTTTAATTCCCCGTATTCCAATAATTCTTACCCATTCGCCATTTCAATTTAAAGGAGTGCAGATTCCTCTAAAAGCAACATTTACGATAATAATAAACAAAATTTTTTCCATGGGCAACTCTATGTGGCGAGTATCAAACCCGCAAAATCTTTGTTTCAGCAAAACAAAAACATACCATGGAGAAACAATAAACGTAGTTTTTAGAAATGTTTTAAAATAAGCTATTTGCAGTAAATAGCATTTATATGTGTATTACAAAACAAGTATCTTGAAAATGAAAAATGCTGCCCGAAGTAAATATTCCATCCATTTTGACGACCTCGATGGCGTAGTGGTTAGTGTAACGGACGCCACGCCTGAGGTCGCGGGTTCGATTCCCGCACAAGTCAAACATTTGTGTGCATGAACATGGATGTTTGTCTTGGTCTGGGTGTTTCTATGTATAATATGTATGTATTTACAAAAAAAGAAAGTATATATGTATGTTTATCCATTGTCTAGTACCCATAGTACAAGCTCTGCTTAGTTTGGGCTAGATGGTGTTGTGTGTATATAGTAGAATATTATTACATTATTATTCCACGCGGACGAAGTCGCGGGGAAAAGCTAGTTATGACAATAAGGCACATTTTTGTTTAATGTTATCAACAGTGGTCTTTTGGATTCGGGAAGAAAAAGGGTGTCCTACTAATTTTTGAAGTCCTCCAGTTAATTTAAATGATTATGTTTTATTAGTTTCACGTCGATTGCATTACGGTATAGAATATACGACTTTTCAATCGCAAATCAAATCTCTCATCCACTGTCCCGCCATATATCAGGATATAGGATTGTGCTATGACATGCAACATAAAAAAAGCCGTCCTATGTGTGTGTGAGACACATCGGTCTGGTCCTTAGATTTTTTATCAGCGTGATGTTACATTATGTTGCTATTTATGGCAGACGTGTGATGCTGTTTCGTGCGAGCGAGTGATTTCAGTGCGCAATGGTGCGTGCACTGGAAAATGTATTCGTTTCGTGTTCTGCTGTAATAGAATCTTCGTATCGTAATATTATTTAACACAACGCTAGACCATACTGGTGGAATAAATTATAGAAGTGAGTGTGTGAATGTTTTTGCTGAATATTTAAGAATTAACGATCTATGTATCTATGGGCTTTTTAAGACGCCATGTTTTAACATTACTGGAACCCTATGACTTACAACATAAACGGTTGTGTCTCGAAAGGTATCACTTAAATGTGTAGACCAGAAGTATATATACCCACCTATCGCCAACAACATTTTTAAAGGTAGGCCTTGTCGTCTTCCGGCTTCATTTCCAGACTATGTCTTGCTATTGATTGATAAGGAGTAACTCACACATATGTAATGTCTGCAGGCTCCCTCTTTTGACGTAATATGTGTATACAATTATCGTTCTGCGCGATATCAGTTGTGCTTTTCTTGCCAATCTAAAATTACCTGTTAAAGAAAGACAGAAAAACAATGGTTATTGTCAATAACGTGCGGTATTAAGTTTTAATCGAACTGTTGCATGCAATAAAATACAATAGATGAGAGAAATGTATATTTAGCTATGAATGTATGCCGAGGACACTTCAGCAAAAACGATAATTATATATCCTTAATTGAAGGTATTATGTAGATGTAAACTTTTAGTGTTAATGATTGGCAGGTATACCTTTTTGCACGGATTCCGGTGATTTATTAATAACCTGTTAGACGTAATTTTATGCGTTTGTAAATAATATTTTATTATGACGGTAGTTGAAAACGAAAATATGTATAAAACCTACCATAACACGTAACAGCTGAAGACTTAGACCGGCTGCTTGTACTGTGAAAGACATGTATTCCGAAATTCGTCCGTAATTTTAGTACGTAATCTCTTGATTGTCTTGAATCTTTACACGAGCAGAAACAACATAATAATGTTATTTTGAAAGAACTAAACCCGAACAAACTTCATTTTAAGTAGTTTTCGTTCGGCCCAAAGTTCCAACATTTTCATAGTAGACCTACTGGTTAGGTAAAAGTTCCCGAGATTCACGCCCATTCAACGCCCATATCCCCTATATTCCCACCGGCTATATTTTAAGGACCCACGTAGTGTAGGACAAGCCTATTATGGTTTACTAAGCTCTGTTCTAGAGTCTGTATTGCAACTAATTCTCTTGACAGAAAAACTCTATAACGTTTAGTCCGACTCGGAATCGAATCCGGGATCTATATAGCACTCGCATTCACTACAGTGGCGCTACCGAGACCTACCTCTCTCACTTACGTTTCCCGCAATAGGGTATTTTGTCTGTCACAGATATACTCTATAACCAGTGTTGCTATTGAAAATATCTTGACATGAAAACGCGTAATTGATCCGATCCGGCAATCAAACTGAAAAGCTCATGTACATTATCTGCATTCACACTGCACCATCGCACCGTCCTTAGCACCATTGTGCTAACTATAGCTTAAACTAACTCTAATAATACTAATCTATTGTTTCATCTGTCTACAGCTATCACCATCGGCATCAGGGTCATTGGACCTGCGTTAGGGTTCCTTCTCGGCGCCCTGTGCACCAGGGTCTACGTGGACCCATTGTTTGACCCCGGGTTTGAGTCCACCGATCCGAGATGGGTTGGCGCTTGGTGGTTGGGTAAGTCACATGTTCGTTTTCTATATGCCGTAATATCTAGAGTATATTTAGTAGTGTTCTATTGAGAATTAGATATTGAATGTGTATAAAATTATAAAATCATTTATCACATTAAATAACCTGTCCTTATATATATATATATATATATACATATATATATATATATATATAGCCAGAGAAGTGTGTCAGGATCGTAGCAAATGGAAATCCGTAGTCTCTGCCTACCCCTCTGGGAAACAGGCGTGAATCTATGTATGTATGTACGTATATATATATATAAGTGTCTACTTAACACCGAGTATAGTGCTATGCGATTAAAACATACTGATAATTCAACATTTTGACTGTACCGATGGCATAGTGGTTTATGTGGTCACATCGCCACTGCCATTGCTCCGAGTATTGTCGGTTCGAATCCCACACGGGACAAAACTTAGTGTGATCCACAAATGGTTGTACCCAGTCTGGGTGTTCTTTGTGTCCATTGTTCCAGTGCTTGTGAACTACCCCAAGATACAATATAGATGTAGATTTCTTAAAATATAATAAAATCAATAAAGAACGATAACGTCACGGTAATGTTATCTAACAGTATTCTATCTTCATACAAACGGTCGGAATGCGAGTCATACCTATGCGCGTCGAGGTGGCGTCGGTAGGCACTTGGTTCGCAACTGTCGCGAATGCGCCGCGCCGGCGCCGCAGCGATGAACGGACAGTGTGATGGTTTTGTAAGCAGTAAACGTGCGACTTGTTAATATTTGATTAAAATAGGTACATGTACTTACGTAATAATTATGGCAAAGTATAAACAATTGTAAACAATAGTATTTTTAATTAAAGTTTAAATCAGAATGCGGAATTTTAATACTATTAAATTTAAAAATAAACCTTTTCGTATGTCTCATTCGAGGTGCAAATATTCTTCAGCCTCTATTATATAAGGTTGATTTTCCATTAAATCTACAAATCAAAAAACATAACATGATTTTTATTGAACATTTCCTGTTTCATTCACAACAAATTACATTTTTTGTAAATAAAAAATATAATATTTACAATCACTAAACTATAAAGAAACTCATGTAGGTAGATGAAATTAAAATACTGTAGGTTGGCAGCCCTCTCGCGTATTCGTGGACCGCTCGGCTGTCGGTAATTATTTCAAGGACAGAGCCGAGTTACAATACTGTTAGATAATTTTACCGTGATAACGTCGATATTCCTAGACAAGTACTATTTTGAAGCATTCAATATTTTTTTTATCACAATTGGTCATTGCTAATTGCCCCCGTGTAAGGTAGTTGGCAATGCGAGAGTGACGTCCTGGTGGCAAAGGAACGTTTCATATATCCATAGTGTACGGTAACAACCATCATCAAAGGAGTCGTATAATTAAGCTCGTACATACCTTTTTGGTTCTTCTATAGTTTTACTTTAAATAAACATACGATAATGTGCTATATGGGTAAACAAAGCAAGAATTAAATATAATAAAAGGCTTTTAAAACTGATGAAGTGAAGACTGGTTGGTATTTATTTAGTTGATACTGAGTGTCAGATAACAGCTGAGGAAAATGTCTTGAGGAAACGTGCGCGCCTGAAGGTGTTTTAAGTCTTGTGTGTACGTGGAGAAGCTCATCTCTCCTATTTAAACATGTACCTTAAAATTATAGTTTCGAAGTCATAGTTATACCTACCTTACTACCTTTTTTAACTGCCACCGTGGCGCAGCGGTAGTGAATACGACTGCTGTGCATGAGGTCTCGGGTTCGAATCCCGGGTCGGACCAACAAAAAGTTATTGGGTTTTTCTGTAAAGAAATCTCAATAGCAGCCCGGAGTTAGGAAATTGGCGATGTTAGACACCCCCGTGCCTCGGAAAGCACGTAAAGCCGTTGGTCCTGCGCCTGATCTCTCTCCGGTCGTGTCGGATCATGAGAGTTAGGGAACAGAGAGTGCACTTGTGTTTGCGCACACACTTGTGCACTATAATATCTCATGCGCTGATGGCCAGTCGCCGTTAAGATTGGCCGCCGTGACCAGAAAATTCGGATTGGAGGACATTAAAAATTAAATTTCGGCATTGTTAGGCTGATGTCGTCGAATTCTTCGCAACTATGGTTACATACTATGTATGTGGAGTAGGTGACTAAATGAAATGTGATAATTAGGGTATAGTTTTATACAATAAAACCTTAATAACGATCAAACTTAAAATTTTAATCAATTATGGTCAAATTTCGACCACTTGGCGACCGCTAGTATCGATAAAAGTATTACCAAAAAATCTTAGGCATTCCTGTGCTACTTATGTATTACATAAGAGTATATAATAAAAATAAATATACAATTTTATGTATTATATAATTCGTAGTTTGGTATTTGTTTATGTTAATTAATTACATATCAAATGCCACCAACTTCATTAAAATAATTATGTTATATGTGACAGTAGCGATAGAGTCGTGTCCAATGGAAATATCATCATAATTATTATTTTACATTCTATTAAGTTATTTAGGAGTGTCTTATGTTTCGTAATTATTAATTAGCTGGTGTGGATGTTAATAATGTGACAAGTTTAATATCTATTGATTGCATCATTCGATTATTAATATTAGTGTATAATCACCCAGTTGTTGGTGTTTATTTTACTAAAGACAAACATACATTGACCTAAATTGTGGTTATACTGCAACACAGCTGACGCAGAATCTTAATTGTTTTTTTATATTGGTTATGTTTACTGTTACCTTATAATAATATAAGAATGTGAAACAAATAAAATTACTTTTCTCTCTAAATAAAATCGTACTACTTCATTGGTCCTGTGGCATAATTTTGTATATGATTACGAGGTCCGGGACTCTAATCCCAGGTCGGTTTAATCAGGCAAGGATTACTTTAGTTCCACTTAATAGGGCTGTATGTATGCTGTTTGCCATCTACGGGGCCCTGTATCACTACCTCAGAAATTGTTGCCACATCCAGTCATATGTTGTGTTTGAGATCTTCTGCTCGATACCCTCGTCGGGTTATGTTGTATTGGCTTTTACAGTCAAGAAATTATCAGTAGTCAGCTCCTGGAACCTTGCCCGGTTGATTGTCATAAATTTGTCTCCTATAAGGATGGAACTAGCTGGTGAAATCTGTGTGTAGTACACTTCTTCATATGTCTTCAGAATTAGGTATGGGCGTGAGACTGTGTTTGTATGGGTAATTCTGGTAATAGAACGATTACGTTGAAGACTGCAATCAGTTTTATTATGTAGCGTTAAAAATAACTGGCCCAGCTCACCTAGCAATAGTCGGGCTTGCACGACGTCGGACCGAACTTAACAAATGATCTCTAAACAGAATTATTACATTCACTTTTATGTAGATAGATTCACGCCTAATCCACAAAAGGGCAGACGAATATCTTAAATCTCCAAAGGTAACGGCTCTAAAATATTATGAACCTTTCTTGTTTTACTTACAAATTTCTAGTCATAAAGTAATGTCGGTATTTATAATTTTTTTATACGACTAAGTTGACAAACAAGCATACGGCTCACTTGATGGTAAGTGGTCATCGTAGCCTATGGACGCCTGCAACACCAGAGGCATCACTTGCGTGTTGCCGACCCTTTAGGAATAAAAGGAAGTGGGAAGGAGAAGGAACGGGAAGGTGGAAAGAGGGTGATTGAGCCTCCGGCACTCTCACTCACCGGACGAAACACAACGGTAGGAATACTGCTATTTCACGTCGATATTCTGTGAGAGGGTAGTCCTTCCCCGGCCCATTCATGCTGAAGTCAGCGAGGCTCTACTACCTACTAAATATAATACCGGTGATAGCACATTCAGAGATTTCCTTTTTACACATACAATAAATTTCATCAAACGCGGTCCACCCGTGTAGGAGTTCAGTGATATACACACTTACAGAAGGATAACATGTGAATAGAAAAAAATATAAATAAATAAAAATCCCGACTGCAAAAAAATAAAAATAATGAAAAAGTGCGTAAAAATGAAAATTAAATAAAAATTTAAAAGAAAAAACAAGTGCAGGACTGATGCCGTGGCAATAATTTCGTGATCGATACACAAATAAAACGAATAATAAATTCAAAAGCATAGAACATAGCGACTTAAACAGTCGGGACCCATTATTGTAACGATTTAAGCTGGTATAATTAGAATGACCGAAAAAACTAAAACAAAAAAAAATGAATAAAACAAAATGAATTTCAAATAAAGAGAAAATTAACATATTCTATATGTTAATTTTCTCTTTATTTGAAATTCATTTTTTTTTATTCATTTTTTTTTGTTTTAGTTTTTTCGGTCATTCTAATTATAACGTGTTGCATATGACGTTTGTGTATAGCTTTTAAAAGTACCCAAAGTTGCAGTTTTCCTTACTTGAAAGTAAATAAATGTGGTTTTAATTATAATTATTTTAAGTAATACAGGGATGTTATACCTTTTTGGAATCCTTGTTATGAGCCCTTTAATTTGATACAGATATTGCAGAAA
This sequence comes from Catocala fraxini, assembly GCA_930367265.1. Classification (NCBI taxonomy): domain Eukaryota; kingdom Metazoa; phylum Arthropoda; class Insecta; order Lepidoptera; family Erebidae; genus Catocala; species Catocala fraxini. The sequence goes on along the minus strand of OV884025.1, from coordinate 27,423,240 downwards.
AAGAAGATAGATTACAAAAAAAATTACCTTAAACAATGAAATCTTGCAGCCCCATATTCAATTTATTTTTATGTCACCTATCTAAGTACACTTGGACTAATGAGATGAATGCAACGATACCTTAATTAAATAAATCCATCGAGTGGGTTGGAAGATATGAGGGAATAAAGAATATTACAAACAAAGATAGGCGCGATAAACATAACCTTTCCTTGCAGTCGGGTAAAATAGTCATCGTGATAGACTATAGCTTAATCCTTTGCGCTCTAAGTACCTAATACTCACCACGAGGTGGACTGACAATCTGGTAAGGATCGTGAAAAGAGGTTGGATTCGGTCGGCCCAAGACCGGTCAGTGTGGAAAACCTTGGGAGGGGCCTATTTCCAGCAGTGGATGTCTTTAGGCTGAGATAATGTGGCCAGTTAGGACTCATATTATTAAGTCATGTCAACCAATAATAATAATAATAATATTTTGTTTTTTAATAATAATAATAATAACATTTATTTTCTCACCACAATATACACATATTAAATAAACAGTATTACAAATACTACATAATTTGGTTTACAACATATATTGTGGGAGACTGGTGCCTAAGCTAGGCTCGAGGCCTGTGTTTCAGGACACCAGGTCCCCATCCCTTGGTATAGTATAAATTATATAATAGTACAAAAGAGAAAATTAACAATAACATGAATCAAATGAAAATAATAATAATAAATCATAATAACAATACAAAAAAGAAAAATGGTATTAATGGAAAAGGAATTCGATTCTTCACTATAGTTATATTTATCCTATTAGTTACGAGTATGTAGCATTAACGTTTAATAAGTACCAGTTGAGATGGCGTGTGGTCGCACTTAAAGCTAAGTGTCTCATAATTTCCTTGAGGCTTACGAGCTAGTAGAGGTTAAATCATGTTTGTAAGCAGCCATAACAATAATTATGATTTTATGGCGATAAGACACCTGCAGTGTTGATTATAGAAATATTTTCCTATTTCTATGATCTTTTTCATTACTATACTAGCGACTCGGCCTGACTTCGCACGGGTAGTACAAAACCTTAACAAATTGTACATCTAAATCTTCCTCATGAATCACTGCCTATTGGTGAAAACCGCATGCAAATCCGTTCAATAGTTTGTGGGTTTATCGCGAACATACAGACAGACGTGGTGGGGATTTTGTTTTATAATATGTAGTGAAAATATCGAACAGAACGGAGGTATGGTGTATTTAAACGAGACAAGTGATTGGAAGACACCCTCCCGTGTTCGCCTGTGTTTTCATTATGAAGAAAGAATGACATTTGTTTTGGAAAACTGTTCTCGTGAAAAGGGACCTTTACTTTCTCTCGGTTGTCGATTGCCTGATATAAAAATGCCTAGAGGCCTAGATATTATGTTTTACTAGATTTTGCCCGCGGCTTCGGTCGCGTTAATGTAGATTTGAGTTAAGATAAAATTTTTAGTACATTAAATTATTCTTGAAAATTTCATCAAAATCCGTTCAGTAGTTTTTGCGTGAAAGAGTAACAAACATCCATCCATCCATCCTCACAAACTATCACATTTATAATATTAGTATAATTAATTTTGAGCAGCGATAGTTCAGTGAGGAGACCAACAGACTGCAATGCAGAGGGTCTCGGGTTCGAACCCACGTCGCGCACCTCTGACTTTCGGAAGTTGTATGACTTTTCGAAATTATGAGTGTATTGATTGACAATTATCGCCTGCTCCGTGCCTTGAAGAGCACGTTAAGCCGTCGGTCCCGGCTGCCATGAACATCTATGGCAGTCGTTATTGGGAGAGTGTCGACACAAAAGATCCCATTGGGTCGAAGTGTCGCCGGGCTGCACTGACTGGCCCCCACATAAGATGATAATGATAATGATAATAATAAATTTTGGTAACTGTTAGTTTTATTGTTTTCAAATTGAAATTGGAAAAATGAAAAAAGAACATAATTATGTAGATATATAGATATGATTTTTATATATTGTATTATGATACAATATATACACAAAATATGTTTAGTACAAAGTCAAAAGAGTTTTTGAACAAATTAAGTTGCTGATTAACGAAGTTACATAATCTGCCTGTCAGACATTCCGAAAATTTTACAACAGCCTAAAGGAAACTGAAGTTTTTAGTAATTCAAAATTTTGGCTTGTATATCTGGATGGTCTAGTATCTTGAAGTGATTATAATATATAATATAATAATATATTAATATATTTGATTAGGTATTTTGTAGCTATATATTATATTATATTATATTATATATAGCTACAAAATACCTAATCAAAATAAACAAATACAATAGATAGTACAAGTTCCGGTCTTATCGTATTCGGCGATATCCTCCAAACTTCCTCTGTGAACGAAATTCCGCAGTTCATTCTCGATGCCAACCCTATCCAAACCTGACTGACAACATATTATCTTTAATATAATAGTTATTGGCTACACTTCGATGTTGAATGGCTGTATAAAAACAAGACGTTGCCTACATTTACTTGTTTTATCGCATGAGCATGAAAACAGTGCTAAACGTATGCCCGTTTCGCTATACCGATGTTTAAACAGCTATTGAAAATCGATACCAGTGGACAGCAGCCTTAACTGGTGGTTTTCCATAAACATTGTGCGGCCTTTGAAATAATTGAACCGTTCGTTAGTATGTAAATGATCGTTTAGTCCAACAATTCAGTAGACATCTTCCTCAAACGACTTAGTAACAATTTGCTTAGAACCCTTAAGCTTTGACGCAGTTAATAGAAATAAGTTCTTTGATAAAAGTCCTCCTTTCTATTGAATGTTGCGGTCAAAGGACTTTGTTGACGGACTAGGCTTAAATACGACAATTACTTGTATTTACAGGCAGGTGTAAAAACTAGGTTCTATAAAGAAAGGAATAAACAAAAAGCTCATTAGTCATTCTTTTGAAATAGATGCTATTAGGCATAATAGGCAATCGGTTATGTCCAGCTGCGGAGCAAAGACCTGCCTATTCTTATATTTCTATATATCATTATGTCGATGACAGCATTCTTGAAAGAAGATTTATTCAGCCATCTTTGTTTTAACCGCTAGGCCGTTAATGTTCATTCAAAATCGTAGTCTCGTTTTCTTTTCACTCTTAGCTAAGTAGTTCTGAGTAGGTAGAAATGCCCTACGATAAACTAAAAATGATAAGCAGCTATAACGAAATCGAAGTACCCGACATTCCAACGCGGAACAGTCAACTACCGTTAGTGAAGCACTTGCAAGATTTGCGCGCAAAATCCACGAAGAAAGCACGCGCGTGACCCGCCTGCCAAATGAATGCGTGTAAACAAAGCAAAATGTACATATACCACGCGTGAATCACACATGACATCTTAACACCTATAAATTAAGGTTCAAAATGCCACAATAAACACTTTTAGGAAATGGTTTACGCGTCGTGTCGCGGTAGAAAACTGCTGCAAGCGTGTCCCGACTGCCAACGCATTGAATTCGCGAATACGCATTGAATGATTTCTGCGTATTTCCTCATTGTTCCATCATGAATGAAGTTATGAATTTAAATCAGTTTATTTCAACGGACATTTCTAACTAATCAGTTCTATTAGCCAGTATGACGACGCACTGACTTGATAATTCCAATCTGTATAATACATATTTAGAATTGCCGGCATATTTTATTTCAAAATATTGAACAATCTGAGAATAAATTACTTGTAATACGTAATAGGTTCTTTATGAGTTTAAAATGTCAATATATATATGTCGACAATATGGTACGTTGACGACGATTTGCAGTATTATAAGAACATTTCTTAAAGGATAATGAGCATACGGATCGTATGTTGCAAGATGTTAATCACCACTCATTACTTCCCTCAGCCGACTCCAATAGCGGCGCGATTGCATTGTAATTGTTTCTGAGAAGGGGTAAGCGAGACATTCTTGGGTTGCATAATTATTCTCTACCGATAATGCGTTTTAAATAAAGTTTTAATCTATTGACGTTTTAGCGAAGCGCATTATTGATTTGATGTATTACTGCAGAGCAGTGGAACGTCGCGTTTGATGTGTTGTCATAGAATGGCGCGCGATGCAATTTCCACTCGGCTTTCGCTTTTTTCTGCGCGGGCGTCGTCACGCTGCGGCAGTGCGCCGGCGCACGCCGCTAGTTATATAACGCGTCTTACATCACGGCGCGTCACCACAGCTAAAATAAGCGCTCTATCCACACCCGGTCACGGCCAAGGCTGCGCGCCTTGTTGCCGACAATTATGCCGTCGGTGCCCGTAATGAGGATTTAGTGGGTGGACACGCGACCGACGACGCTGCGCTCACTTTTACTTTTAAACCGGTTTTGTTGACCTTCGTCTCCTGCGCGCCATCTCTATATCTCACCGAAATGCATTAGATGATGCGTCGCTCTTATTTTTGGTTGTTTAAATCCTATAATTGAGCATTGTAAACAATGCTGTGCGGCGTATGTATCCATAGTCCATACCTACCGTGTCTAGCGAACGCCCTTGACTGAACGACGACCGGGCGACCTTGTAAACGCGCAAATGTTTTCTGTTTGAATCTATCGGAATTGTTTTTGATCGTATTCAAGGTTTCATGAGTTATTATCGCAAATTTTGACAATGGTTCGCGTTCAATTGCCCATTATGTGTAAATTTAGATGACGAATGTTCGCAGGTATTTGACGGATGTAGGACGCGTGGTTATAAAAATAGATACTATAACACAATTATTGTACGATTATATTGTTACAAACTTAAAATAACTTAAATCTTATTACGCTACTTTTTTTATAAAGCACATAAAAACGAACGAACGCTTTTTAGAACTGTTAAATCTGTCGATTCCTTCCTTATACAGTGAAGTATTCAAACAAAGGTAACTAACAAAACAAATAGACGAAAAAAAAAGCCTTTAGTTTTCCTTATGGCCGTTAATAGAAAGAAAATTGTTGGCTTTATTTTCAACTGCAGAATACCTCGGTGGTACATAGCGGTAGTCAATTTGACTAATATGCATGACCTCTTCGGTTCGGTTATTGTATCAAGCAGTGTATTGGGTTTCCGTAGTTGCAGTCTGGTGTCTGGAACAGTGTACAATAGACGGCAGAAGGCTCGCCCCATACTACATGGAACCTTAAATACCTAGCCAAATTTGGTTGTAATACACTTCTACCTAAGACGTAAGACTATACATATATCTAAAACTATCATGTCTCCTTCATAACAAAATACGTCTACATATTAGTATATTTGTCCAATTCTACATATAGTTAGTAGTACATAATACGTATTGTGGGATTTGTCTAGCTTCGTGGCGCCTCGCGAACCGTGAAACATCCAACGTATACTAATCTCTTGACAACTGTGGATTAGACGATTTATTCAAGGAGAATTTATACTCGATAATTGCCATAATTAGAATATTCCGTAGCGTTTATACCTTGTACAAACAATGAATGACTAGCCACATAAAGCCGGCCACGCATTTTGTTTGTTAGTTAGCATAGTTTTTTGCGATGTCAATGATTTCGATTTCCTTAGCATGTTTTATTTGCGATAATAATGATCCTGTGTATGGTATTCATTAGATTGAGGCATGTTCACCGCATAAGTGTTTGTTTGTTCGCGTTTTATTACGTCTGTGATAACACAAGAGCTATTATAGACGCTGTTACTTATTACTTATTGTTACGTGTCTACGGTTGAATGGCCGTAAGAGAGAAATATTTCATGTTTTTTGTCTTATGCAGCCATTATTGTTGTAATCTGTGTTCATGTAACACAGATTTACGATGACAACTACATCGATGCTCTAAAAATGTTGATAGCTATTTTATTTTTCTACGAAAGTATGTTATAATTTCTTAACGACAGAATGCAGACTCATTAATTTTAATTCCTATTTATATATTACGGCGTTTTTATACCTAGGGCACTTAAAAATTTACATGATCATTCAAAATTATCTTCTGAATCTGAATCTTCAGAAGATATTAATGCTGTAAGCGATGGTTCTGCCGAACCATCGCTTACAGCATTATTAATGCATACAAAAGACCGTGACAGTGCTTTACAAAGTCTCTCTGTATTTCGTTCTTGCGTATGCAATAATAAAGCTTTCAGAGATGGTCAAGACATGCTTTTTACTAAACTTTAGCATTATTCCCCAGGTATGGTGTTCATAGCGAGCTTCATAGTGATCCTCTCGACGCTGATGTTTTGCTTCCCACGCCAGATCAAGCAAGAACCTCTACCACCTCCACCAAAGAAAAATAAGGATAAACGGGACCCGTTCTTCAAAGGTAAGAACATTATTAGTACACTACTGATTAGCTAGAACCTTAACACCATGATGAGAATGAGATAGCGCGTTACAGGTCGTATATCTTTGTCTTCCTCTTACACATGCAATGTGTTGGTAAGGTTCCTGGAGAACTATAAGTGGTTAATACATTATTCCGAACCATTTTGAGGTGGAGTACATAAGTATATTACTGCAAAAAGTTTTTTACAATTCTTGTATTGTAGAGTTTTTTGCATAATAATAAAGATCATTACGAACAACGTACGTATAAGTAAAATTATAGTCACGGTCTTTAAACTTTTCTGCCTAATAGGTTATTTTATTTTGTTAATTTTTTATTTAAGCGACACATATTAATACAAAAGTTGTGTACTGTGACTACTGGTATACAGCAGTATTAGAAATTAATTTTAGAAAATATTGTTTTACGTTATATTTTGACATTAAATTACTTTTTACGGATTTTATTTTTATCTCCTTTTAATAGAAAATTATGAGGAATGTGATGAAAGTGAATGAAGCCAGAGAAGTGTGTCAGGATCGTAGTAAATGGAAATCCGCAGCCTCTGCCTACCCCTCTGGAAAACAGTCGTGAATCTATGTATGTATGTATGTTAATAAAAAAACACTAGGTACTTTTAAATAATTTTGAAAATATTTAGATTTGCACTTTCCTTGACATTTCGGGGGCGTCTTATTGTTCTGAGGTGTATCTATTTCAAAGTACCCGAACACTTCTTTTTACAAATAAAAGTACCAAGTTTAATATCGTATACTATCTCGAATGTCTAGGTGAATTCTTATATTTTAGGAAAGAGTAAATATTGCCATTCCACGTGGTACAGTGCCCCAGTCAAAGGTCACGCGGAGAAATTCAACGACGCCTATTAGAGAGCAGCGATAGCTTAGTGGGGAGACCAACAGACTGCAATGCAGAGGGTCTCGGGTTCGAACCCACGTCGCGCACCTCTGACTATCGGAAGTTATATGACTTTTCGAAATTATGTGCGTATTGATTGACAATTATCGCCTGCTCCGTGCCTCGGAGAGCACGTTAAGCCGTCGGTCCCGGCTGCCATGAACATCTATGGCAGTCGTTATTGGGAGAGTGTCGACACAAAAGATCCCACTGATACTACATAAAATACATACATTAGAGGGTTTTATTCTTTTACTAGTCCTTTTTTAATATTGATAATTTATTTATGTTATATAGATACTGTACTAGCGCACAGACAGATGTTGTTCTGCCCGAACGTTGACGCAGCGCCACCTACCGGGTCTAATTATGAATCTATAAAGATTAGGTATTGGGTACTTCATATTATTATTTGTTCAGCTATTTGTGTACCTACAACTAAACAAAATATAATATAAGTACACATGTACTTGTAGGATTTAAGCTAATTATGACGTTAATGCGTATGTAATAGTGTTCGTAATTGATAATACTTTGTTAATTGTTTTTAAACAGATGACCTTTCTGCTAACCTTCTATATATAATAAAAATATAAACAATGTTCATAATTAGAGCTCTGTTAGATACTATCTCGGTGGCGCAGCAATTGCGAATACGACTACTGAGCGGTTCCAAGATCAGAAAAAAAAACTTGAGTTTTGAAAGAAAATGGCTTTGTTTGCAATTGTTCATGACCTCTTGGTTTCCATTTCCGGGTCGGGAAAAATATCATCGGATTTTCTGACAAGAAACTCTTGGCACGGGGCCTATAGCTGTCTCCGGTAGTGGGTACTACGTTTGCCCCTATAACGTGGGTCCTATAACTATATACGACGAAATATGGGAGAAATAAATTTCTGCTTATCCCTTCATTGATATGAACGTGAGACTATGTATGTAGATATTTTTATGTTAGCAATTAAATGGTAGAGACAAATAGATGCGCCCTACGCCTTTCCCTTAGTTAACAGTTTTACGCTTTCTTATGAAATTGTTGCGATTTCACTATTTTTAAATAAATACGTCATGGCTTTAATTGTATAATTTTGACTAAATAATAAATTATAGAAGCATTACGATGTCATATCCATATTTTCGTAATCCTAACTAATATTATAATTACGAATGTGAGTTTGTTTGTTACGGTTTCACGCCTTAACTACTAAACCGATTATAATGAAAATTTGCATATACGTTGTCAAGGTTACCTTTCATCCAAAAAAGTACCTACTGTTCCCGGAAGATTGAAATTAATAACTAAATGAAGACTAACGCAAGTGAAGCCGCGAAGAGTGTCGACACAAAAGATCCCACCGGGTCGAAGTGTCGCCAGTCTGCACTGACTGGCCCCCACATAAGATAAGGGTGATATTTATAGTAGGGTATAGTGTCTTGGATGAGTTTATACTTGATACCTAGTTTTTGGTGTATGATATTTACTATTTGATAATGACGATGTATGTAGTTAGTCTGTGTAAGTGTAGCGCAAGCTCCTGTTATATGTTGTATTGTTTCCAGTTGTTTGTGGCATTTACGGCATTTTAGTCTATTGCAGTGGGATCTTTTATTATATGTTTCCTGTAATTTATGGTATTAATTACTTGGTCTTGTATAGCTATAATGAAACCCTCGGTTTCTGGAAACAGATAGCCGTGTGCTAGTGAGCCACCTATTAGATGCCTCTGAGTAGATATGTGGTTGTTGTAAATCGTGAGGATGACGTCCATGTTGTATTTTGCGTTTCCATTTGTGTGATTTATGGTTTTCAAGATCTGATTTTGTATTTGATGTTTGTAAGTCTTTGATTGTTTCTGCTAAATTAAGGGGAGTGAATTTTATCTGCTTTACGGTGAAAGAATGATCTTAGGTTAAGGATTTGTCTTTTCCACAGACAAGTTACATCTGTAAGGCCTCTACCACCTTTTATTCGATTGAGAGACATTCTTTCTATTGCTGACTTAGGGTGTTAAAAGTTATTTTTGGTAAGTATAGTGCGAGTTTTGATTTCAAGGCTATTTAAATCTGGTTTAGACTACTTATTGTGTGCATGTCTGTGTATTGTAGAATCTATGTATAATTAATTGTTCTTTGCATTCCATGTGATGATGCCGTCTGCACCCTTTCTGTTCTTCTGATAATATACTGTTTGTATCAATATGTGCGTTAATTCTATTGGCGATAGTAGCTGTTAAAATTTTGTAAATTTTTGGAAGACATGTGACTGGTCGATATTGTGACGGGTCGTTAGTGTTAATAATTTTTGGTATCATGTCCACTTACATGATACCAAAAATTATTAACACTAACGACCCACCGATATGATACTATAAAAGCAACCAATACCACCATTTTTAGCCAAAGGAATCACTATTCCTTTGGCTAAAAATGGTGGTATTGGTTGCTTTTTTAGTATTATATCGGTGAAACAGTTAGCTAGTGATTTGTGTTGTGAGTGTAAGTGTTTAAACCAGAAGTTATGTATTCTATCGTTACCCGGCGATTTCCAGTTATGAAGTTTAGCAGTAACTATTTTTATATCAGCCTCTTGTATCTCATAGCAATACCTCATTACTTGTATTATGTTGTTGCATTAATTGTTGTTGGGACTTCATGTTTTATTCGGTTCAATAGTTCTTCTGAAAGATATTTATTCCTAATTATCATTCGTCTTTGATCTGAGATTCTTTGTTCTGTTACCTTAATTGCCGGATATTGCTGTACGAATAATTGATGCAAAGCTTTCCTATAGCACGTCATATTAGATTCTAATTTAGTAACTAAATAATAAGTACGCATGATGAACACATTTACTTCATTGGACCATTGCATGCGTAATCTGGGTTTTCCAGCTTTAGTGGACGCAGGTAAAAAGGTATCTACCTCCTGCGTAACATCTAAAGTTGGAGTAGGTGCTCCGCGTAAGTTTTGATCCACAGAAGACACCGGTGTTGGAACATATGATGTTGTAGAGGGGCTATAAGGTTCCATTGTGAGAGATAAAGAAGAATTTTAACTAATATTGTCAGTGTCAGTCTGTCTATCATAAGGGTTGGCTGTGGCTGGCTGTAGTATTTTCGGGTGACCCCTAAGGAAGCCCGCCTATTAAACTTCTCTCCGCCGACGGTTCTTATGCTATAACACCCAGCGTCAGCTCTAGGTGTGCCCCGGCGATTGCCCTGGGAAGCGATCCTATACGTTTACTCCTTAGTATCATCTCCATAAGAATGGGTTACCAGAGCCATGTTAGCCGCACCAGAAACAATATTGCGTGTCCGCCCCCTACGTGAGTCAGGTGTTCGACTCGGACGTATGGTTGGATTATAGGGGGCTTATTATTATTAATATTGCTGAATTACTGCAACGATTATAATGACATTTTGTATGGCTTTAATCTTAAAAAACACATAGTGTTGTATTTGAAAGATATGATTGAAGCTACATAATGGTGCTTATTAGATTTTCAATATAATTTGTAGCAAATTAATAAAGATGTAAAGGACAATACTTTGAGAATATCTACATGTATATTCGGGCTTCTTATATATTTATTGTTGGTTATACATTTAGTAGTAGCGATAGCCTAGAAGGAGACTGATAGACTGTCACGTAGAGGTCTTGGGTTTGATCCCAAGGCTCGCACCTCTGATTATTCGAAGATATTCATAATGCTCTCAAAGATTTATGTAAAGTCTACCAACCTGCATTGGGTCAGCTTAGTGGACTTTGTTCTAACCCTTCTCATATTGAGAAGAGGCCCGTGCTCAGCAGTGTATCAGTAGGTATATATATAAATTGAAATACAAATTCAAAATAAATTGATTCAATTTAGGTTACAAGGTAACACTTATGAATATCAAGGTTACACTAAATTTTTCCTGTGAATTTACATTTAGGTACTGCCACGTTCACGTGGCAGTACCTAAATGTAAAGTAAAGGCAGTACCTAAGTAGTGGCAGTTGCTGAAGCAAAGCAAGGGTGTAGGGATCATGAAAAGAACGGGCAAGAAACTCATGGCCACTCTTTTTAATCGCTAAGTTTTTCGTTTACAAATCATGTACATAATATATTGTGCTGATATTATTATTGTTACACATTTGAATCTTTTGACAACCCTAACATACGAAGTGTCTCTCTATTACCCTTACTGCATAAAGATGTATAGTAAATACCTTAACGTAAATGTTTTGTAAGTGCCTCGCGACACAGGGATTATCCCTAGTGCTACTTCCATACCATAGATAATCCAGGGATTATCCGATGCAGGTATAGATAAATACTGATGTTTGCACTTAGCAACACAGGTGATGCTACAAACATCCACTTTTTAGCAGACGTAAGTGTATGGATGTAGGTTTTATTTATAACTAGCTGTGCCCCGTGGTTTCACTTGTATTTGAAGACATTTCACTGCTCTACTTCTAAGGGTCGTAGCTTGATTTGTGTATAGCCATCATCTACGTAAGCTACCTGTATACTAATGAGATTGTTACGTAATAAGTATAGGTAATAAATAGTATTTTTGTCAATCTTGTTTGCACAGTTTTTTCCATTCTGCTTATATAGTAATTTTTCCAAAGTAATTCATTTAACTATTATCCGGCTCTAAGATAAGATACTCTGCACGACTCTACTGGACGTCCATTTTGTCTGGATATTTCTTAATTTATATTCCACAAAAAAGTTATTGGGATTATTACGAGCATTCAAAAAATAATTTGCCCAATCGGCCATTCTCAAGTTGTGCATTTACCAACGTATAGCATATAATTTTTACTTTTATAGATTAGCTTTTATCCGGAACATCGTTCTCATGTCTGTCCGACCCTGCGGTCGACGCTATCTCTGTACTATCTTGATCAAAATTCGTTCAGCGATTCATGCGTAATTTAGTAACCAAACCAAACTGCCATATCTATAATATCAGTAGGATTTATCGTCAACGGATAGTCTGTACATTTGTCAAAATTATACAAGCACACTTCCGTATGCATTGTTATCTTTTTAAAATGCTCTCATTTTTTAACGAAAATGTTGGCGACTCTCCAAAAAGAACGACTAATGTATGGCAGCAATGAAAAATCGGGGATTCTTTTCGTTATCAACAGATAAAGTACTCTATATCGTTGCCGATGTGTCTTCCGTAAATATAGATGCGTGTATGTGTGTGTATGTGTTGTACGTATTATTTTTGTTTGTATACAAAAGTATGTTGTGACGGTGCCGTCGGTTGTTATGGTAAAACGGCGTCTGTGTGCGTGGAAATGAGAGCATTGAGATGTATGTGTGCTATGTCTTTATAGCATAGAATGAGGCATAGCGTGATAAGAGCGGTGTACCGTGAAAAAGTTATGGTGACGGCAATTGTGAAAGATGTACTCAGATGGTTTGGAATGTGGAAAGAATTAACGATGAATGATGTACTAACAAAATATTTAAGACAGTGTGAATGGGTCAATCGGATGAGGCAGAAAAATAAAAGATAAAACGAAAGTTCTTTGATCAAATCAAATACATACATAGGTATTGAAAATATGTTATAGGAAAACACTGTCATGTTAATAGGTATTATAAATGTGACAGTCGCTCTATATGTTCGTTTTTTACTAAACAACAAAAGAATCAGAATTTTATTTGTCGTATCTATCGATTTTGATGCTACCTGATTACATGCAGCAGTTTGGGGAATTAAATTGGCTACTTAACAGGTTACAGGTAACATCATAATATATTTCTATTGTGTATACCACGGGACAGGGAAAGGGTTAAAAGTATGCAACACTTTAGTGTAATTTTTGGTTAAAAAATCCATTGATAACCAATCGCGGTTAAATTAAATTATTGACTTCTATGATAATATTCTTCTTTCTTTCTCGCACTGGAATAATGAGGAATTCTCTATTCTACTCCTAGTGACCTATATTCCTCTAATCTAATAACACGTTATTGGCATGTGGCCTCTAAGATTAGACCACTCGTCTGTTGCCGTGCAGGTTGTAGGAGGTGACAAAGTGAGCAGCAGATTACGGGAAGTAACTGTTTACTGCATCTTCTAAAACAATCGACGCCACTATTTGAAATGAAGACATCTTTCGAAGTTATGACTACACTATTACTAAGAATTTTAAAGGTTTCGTTTCGGGTTTATTTATTAAGAAAATATAGAATTACTAGCTGCCCAGGCAGACTTCGTTCTGTCAAAAGTAATTTATCTTTTTTTTTATGTTTACTTTATCACTAAGGGGTATGAAAAATAGATAGTAGCCGATTCTCAGACCTACTAAATATGCATATAAAATTTCATAAAAATCAGTCAAGCCGTTTCGGAGGAGTATGGTAACTAACATTGTGACACGAGAATTTTATATATAAGACTAGCTAATTCGGGCAACGATGTCCTGGGTAAAAGCTTCAAAATGAAAGCATAAAAGAAAATATTTTAAAGAAATAGGTACGTTTTGTAAAAATTTTAAGTCAATCCATCGACAACTTTTTGAGATTTGTTGACATAAATGTTAACGAAACATAAGGAGATTTCTTAAGAAAAGCCGATCTTAGGTATTTAGTATTAAATCATGGTAAATAGTAACATTGTCATTTATGGTACCTCAATATGACCATTATATGCTTTATAAAGGAGAAATAACACTAACTGACTCATTGATCACGTAATAAAACCTACAAACCTCAAAATTTGGTCAGTAGGATTTAAGTAAGGATTTTTCGAAAGTCAACCCACTATGGTGGCTGGTCTTTCCTTGCTAAGAATATCGCTAGTTTTGAGAGGTCTTCTTAGTGTGGTTATTTGTGGTCGCTTTGTCGAAGAAGTGTCATATGAATATGCACCATATTCCTTTTGAGTTAAGGTACAATTCCGAATATTATGTTTTCTTATACATATTATGCAATCCAGGCGTTTTGACGATACTTACTATATTTATGCTGCATTTATGGTCACTCAAATCAAAAAGTAGCGTAAACATTGGGGTAGGCGTGGTTAAACATGACCGAATAATAAAAATAAGTATAAAATTAAATGTGAATGGCAGATTGAGTCCATTTTTTAGCGATGTGCAAAATTGCATTTGATTTATTTTGGCATGTGTTGACAACACTACTTAAGTACGTACTTACGTGCTGCGTTCTTGACCGGGGAATGTAGTGGCTCACAAAAGCCGCGTTTCACAGAAATGTATTCGATCATCATTTGAATGAAATTATACGCATTACTATTTGGCGACAATACAAAAGACTACCCTTGCCTAGCAACAACGATGAAAAAAAAAAAAACATTTCTTCATAGATGTTTTACGAAATCTCTTTTAACACATGCAATTCTCTATTCCAGATTTCTTCGCGACAATAAAACGCCAGTTGACAAACGACATCCTTATGTGGCGTACAGCGAGCTCCGTTCTCCACCTGATGCCCATCAGTGGGGTATACAGCTTCCTCCCCAAGTACCTGGAGAAACAGTTCCGGTTGCCCACGCATGACGCCAACCTTGTCTCGGGTGAGGTACTAAGATGAACACTCTTTGAGTCTTGGTGGTATTGTAGTGGGACCACTGTGGTGGACGCTTATTATTTTCCACGACAGCCTATATTTTGTCGTCTCTGGATTTGACTAAAACGGTGACGTCAGATCACAACCAATCTGTACCTATATCTGCGGTAAGGTTTACAGGTCAGAGACCTGAGCACCATTTCTTTAAGTATTTTTATTGCATGTGCGAGATTGCGACAAAACTATACATTTACATTGTGCTGTCGTATTCTCACGCATTTAATTATGCTGTTAGAAATGGTGATACGGCCATACGGCCATCGGCACACCATTACACCAAGGTGTACGTGATATTTCATGATCACGTAACCAACCGGGGTACTTGATCATCAAATACCTGCTAAAGTGAAATATTTATGATAATTGAATACTATTTACATAATGCTATTTCTACGGCAGCCGTTCTCATTGCCGGCCTCTTAAGGTTGGGAATGAGCATCCAATCCTGAACTCCCTGGTCATATACATAGAATAAAGATGATTTATGACTATGATATGATAATGGTTCAGAGCCTGGGGTAGATATGTGAATGGCTAAGTATTTATCACGTTTCATGGGCTTTTGCAAATCGATGTTTCAATTTATTCTAATATGTACACAATAGTGAGTAAGAGAAACCAGCATACCTAATATTTCCTAAGCGGTCATCGTATTCTATGACCACGTGCAATTATATTTTTTTTATACAACTAAGTTGGCAAATAATCTTGCGGCCCACCTGATGGTAAGTGGTTACCGTAGCCTATAGACGCTTGCAACACCAGGCATCACTTGCGCGTCGCTAATCTTTTAGGAAAGGAAGTCGGAAGGAGAAGGAGCGGGAAGGGGAAAGAGCCGAACGAAACACAACAGTAGGAGTACTGCCATTGCACATCGATATTCTGTGAGAGGGTAGTCCTTCACCGGTCGAGCCGACCCATTCACGCTGAAATCAGCAAGGCTCTACTACTCTGAAAATTATAATATAAATAATTGACTACGAAGAGCTCTACCGATGGCTTATTATTATAATCTTTTATGGTTGTGATGCAGGCCTTGTATTTTCCTCTCCGTTCGTGCAGGTATGCCATTACCTTACAAGGACAGTTCCAGGAAGCTGTTATGATATGTTTCCTGGTTGACTTCTAACATATACGCCAACATGTTTCCTAGTTTCTTTAAACCTGTCTTCCATTACCGAGATATATCTAATACCAAGTATAACCCGTTTTTTGCTATGTAGTTATATTGTATTATGAGTTAATACTATAAAACTATACATTGCTTTAAACGGTCGTAGTCACTATGAGGCACTAGAGTAGCAGCGATAGCTCAGTAGGGAGACCAACAGACTGCAATGCAGAGGGTCTCGGGTTCAAACCCACGTCGCGCACCTCTGACTTTCGGAAGTTATATGACTTTTCGAAATTATGTGCGTATTGATTGACAATTATCGCCTGCTCCGTGTCTCGGAGAGCACGTTAAGCCGTTGATCCCGGCTGCCATGAACATTATGGCAGTCGTTATTGGGAAAGTCAGGACCCTCTAATATCTTGACACTGGTCTAGCCTTAAAGTATTGTTAGCCTTCGGGTTGCGGAGGTCAGGTGGCAGCCGCTCCGTGTAAAAACTGATATCCTGTCAAATCCGGTTAGACCAGAAAAGCCAACCCCAAGTGACTTGGGAATAATAAAAGCTAAGAGAGAAGAGTCGCTATGAGGCACTGTTGTCCGAGGACGAAGTAACTTGCCTCCCGATATCTTGCGATATAGCTGCGGTGGAGTATTAACAATAAACTTGCTTTTAATAATGCAAAATCCTGCGTCATGTCCTTTAGTTGCGCACGAAACTCCTTGCATGTGCAATACTTCTTGGGTGTCGAGCCGATGGCTCGCGTCAATTTAGTTAAAAATTTGGGAGTGCTGTTTGATACACATCTTACCTTTCATGAGCATATGAAGACATTAGTTGTTGACTGTAATAAGAAACATGGATTCGTAATACACAATATGCGAGATTTTGACAATCCTACTGCTATTAAACTTGTTTATATGGCAGTAGTCAAAAGCAAACTGGAGTGAGCGTCTATGATCTGGAGGCCCTATGAGAGTACACACGTTTTACTTCTTGAGAAAATTCCAAAATCATTTTTACGCTTCTTTGATAAAAACTATATTGTTATTATCCTATCCTCTATCCAACTAAATTTTTACTCGGTATGTTATGCTTTATTTCTCTGGAAGTAAGGCGTAATTACTACTTACTTACCTTTGTTTGCCAGGCTTTGCGTGGTAAATGTGACTGTCCGGAATTAGTAACACAGATGGTCAGGTTATTTGTCCCCATTGTACTTAAAATACAACTTAGATCACGCAAAGTCCAGTTACGAGCTGTGCCTTATGCACGTACAGTGGCGCATGGCAACTCGCCCCTTGTTTGTGCACTAACCTTATTCAATATGCTTCTGATATCAGAATTGGACTGTGATCTATTTGCTTTGGGATGGATGGATGTGTGTCGTAGTTGTTTAGTTAGTTACTATGTTACGAATCTTTTATTGTACTCATGTAAGCAGATGTAATAATAATTTATACATATATACCTTGTATATTATGTCTGGTAATATTAATGTATATAATGTTAGATATAAGTTTTAACTTGTACAATGATTTAATGTATACTGTTATGTTGTCCATTTGTTTATAAAAAATGATAAAAAATAATTAAAAAAAAATAGCTCTAATGTTCAAAATACAAACTATTATTCCAACTCAATATGATATACCCATTATACCCATATTATTCTAGGGTTACCAACTACACTGCTAAAACAGTATTATACCTTTTTTGATTTAAAATACTGTTCCAAGTTCTATTAAAAAAAAAAAAATGCCGTTTAGGGATTCGGAGCCATAAATGACAATAGATTATTGAATTGTACAAAAAGATTTAAAATTTGCTTTATTAATTTAAAAAAAGAATGTTCTGTATTATTTTATATATTTTCTTTAAATACTGTTTACTTTAGCTCTCCAACCCTGATATATTTTATTTCTAATTTACCCACTCATATCCACCTGATGATCGTCACATACCTCAATAAAATAGTTACCTATATAGAACAAGACCATCTCTATCATTACCGTTTTCATATTCCAGGTCTGGGTGGCATTCTGGTAATGGGTCTTGGCACTATCACTTCTGGAGTGGTGATACTGAAACTGGTGCCTACTGCGAGGCAAGTGGCTGCTTGGACAGCAGCCAGCGCCGCCATATACAGTGCTGGTAAGTTATTACTACTGCCATATACCATTTACGACGACATAAACACCTTACCGTTTTTATATAATGATAAGCCATATATTAGGTGTGGTACAGACGCGTAGTGAAATACTTTACAGATATACAACTTGTGTTAATATTAAGATAACTTAAATCATAAATTGTTAGTAGTCCGACATTTGGTGACACAAATGTAAAACTTGTATGGGTTCTTCGCTTACTTTGTAGCTCCACTCTCTTTTTACTACCTCCCTCTGTTGTTCCTACCTCTCTTTACCCCTCCCCCTCTGTTTGTTTCTATATACCGCAATTAAGATTTGGAAGGTTGATCAATTGTCAAACATTCACCGCAGAAATGTTGCTTTACTTAGATGTACTCGTAAAACACATGCATTTATACTTTCGAACGCGCGATTTCCTGTAGAGTCTCTAACCACCATTCTTTGTAGAATAAGAATCTTCTTAGAGATCCAAATATAGTAAAACACATTCATATCTCCAGACTTCAAGTAATATGCCAAAACCGATTCTTAAAAAATTACCTACAATATATCTACACACATAGCGCCGCTTAAGGATACCAGGTTTTTTGGGTATGATGACAAGTTGAATTTATTGAGGAAAATTTTGCTCTTTAACGCTTAAAATCTTGAAGCAATGTTAGTGAACTCATAAAACGAACTTAGTGCATTGTTAAGATCAAATGTATGTGGTACGCGATCTGTGTACATTGTCAACAAAGGTGTCAAGGTGAAGATGACTCGCTATCTATGCAAATAACATTTTTGTGCGATACTTAAGAGTAAGGTGCAATATCTTGTTGTATGCCTAAAATTAATGCCTCCGTGGTGAATTTTGAGTCAGATGAAGTGATGGTAAATGCTGACCATTAGATGGTCAAGCTTGTTCGTCACGTCTGTTATATTAAGGAAAAGATGCCGGATTTTATATCGGGCTGCTATATAATACTTCGTAATGACCTAAAAGTATGTTGAAATGGTGTAAGGACAGGTTCAGGACAGGACCCCTTTTGTAATAATTTTGTCACAGGTGAGATTGATACTGGATAATGACCGAAAATAATGTTGGGATGGTATATGGGAAGGACACTTTCATTATGAAATGGAAATTTAAGTATGATGTGTGTGGTGAAAAGATCTAATAACTAGGAACACTATATTTAAATATAATCTACCAATCACAGATGTTGACAGAGACCTACGTTCATTAAATTTCACTGGACTTACCAATTTGAATTTGGTTTAATAGTACTTATATTGAATCAAATTTAAATTGTTAAAGCCAGAGCCAAGATTCTTGGAATTATTGCCGAGAGACAAAATCGAACTATTCGGCGAGATATTTGGCCGATTATGGTCAAGATTGAGATCCATAATACGATCTCGGTCAGACCTTATTAGTTCACCTGACGTATCGAGCAATCTGCGCAGTCAACATTACATCATGAGCCCATGTATTACAAAGAAAGAGATTCTAATCAGATCTAATAAAGTAACATGTTTTATAATCATGTCATGTGGTGTTTCAGGTATGGTAGTATTAATGTTCGTGAGCTGCCCTGAAGAGAACTACCGCATGCTCAGCGAAGGGAGTATTGCCAATAGCTTCGTAGAATGCAGCGCCGGCTGTGAATGCACCGACGTTCCCTTCAATCCCGTCTGTGGACAGGTTTGTATATTTGTGGTATCATTTGTATTGCAGTACGGTTGCATATCTTCAAAAAGATAGGCAAGACGTATATTATATAAACCACGTTTGGCCAACTATATGAGGTTTCATGTCTATATGTCTATATGCATCTACGGAGCAAGTTTCCAGATTATGTGCTACTATAAAGATTTTCTGAGTAAAATAATTTAATTTCAATATCCCTTTTTAGAGTCCGAAAAAACCCTTATACAACAGCTTTGTCCGTCCGTCCGTCCGTCTGTCTGTTATACAACTTTCAACTCAAGAACCGTAAGAGCTAGAGACTCGCGGTCAACGCCATTCGACTCAGCATATACCCCGAAATGACTATGACCTTTGACCTCAAGGTCACGTGGTATCACGTGACCTTTGCATATTACTTGAACAATTCATTGCTGATTCTCACTTGTTTCAAAAAGATAACTCTCACACTAGGGCTACGGAACAATTCCTGTGACGCGAGTGACTTAACAAACATTCAAACAATGGACGCAAAGAATATCCAATAATTTTGTGAATCACACAAATTTTGTCTTGCGTCCGACAAGAGCAAAATATCATCGAATTCTCAACATGCGGCTAACCTAATAATGATGGCCAAAACATACTAGAACCCAAAAGACATTTATTTTAAATGAAACCGTTGTACAAAATGATCGCTTGTATTACAGGACGCGTACACATACGTGTCGCCGTGCCAGGCGGGCTGCCTCAGCAGTCGGCAGCTCGACAACAGCACGTGGCTCTACTACAACTGCTCCTGCATCAACGGCACCGCGCAAGGGGAGAAGGCGCTTAACACGTAAGTTACCTACTGTGACGCCACCGAAGCAGTCTACACAAACGTACGTGCGTTATTATATTATACATGCCATAAAAATATTCACACAATAGGAAAGTTCAAAACAATACCACTACCAGTACAAGTGAGAACGAAAAATCCTCATGGTGTTAGCTTATACGTCTCACGTCTGTACCTGCAAAATATATTTATTTTGTAAACTTAGTATAAACGTATCACTGTTTTTAAGATTAGTTCAAACGCATCATTGTTGGTAGACTTTCGTATAACATTTACTTGATCATTGTGAAACAAGTCATAGGTCTAAAATATGCGCACACTTTCCATGGTATATTTGAAACCGTTTTTTTGTTGGCAGCATCGAGCGCTACAAGTTGTCGAACATGACGGCGAGCATGCTGTCCCGCAGCGTCGGGTTTGCAGTGAGCGGCGAGTGCGAGGGCCCCTGCAACCAGATATACACATTCATAGCCATCTTCGCAGCACTTATGTTCGTGCACGCGAGCGGGGAGGTTGGATCTGTGCTGCTTATTATACGATGTACTGATAAACAAGGTATGTATGCGAGTCTACACCTCTGTGAGAGGTGCCAAGTAGTTTAAATGGTTTTTTTTCTACACTTCACTTTGTAGTGATTGTTTTGAATAATGAATCAATCAAAAAATATGTATATTAAAAATAACAGCGGTCGCAATATACTGCCCTGTGGTACACCAAATTTACTAACGCGACAGTTTAATTTGTAAGTTATATATTCAAGTGCCTTCTTTAAGATTTTCTCTTCCACACATTTCGACTTGAAAGATAACTCCGTGTTCAATTCAAGGCTGTGCCTCTGATGCCAGGTTTAAAATTTTCTTAATAGCCAACTGTGATCGTTAAAATCGAAGGCCTTGCTCATATCGAAATATACAAACATTTAAGCAATCCATTGAAAATTCTTTTAAAAATTGATTGTAAATGTCATGTAATACAAGGACTCTGAAAATGTATGTCAAGTTTAACACAACTGTGGACAGTGATTTTTTTCGGTAGTTTAATATCCGATATGTCGGAAGTATATTCGTCGTAGAAATGTATTGTTATGTTGCAATAGATGCCACGGCGCAGGACAGCGTCGCGAACATTGAAGTGTGTAGCGTCCCATTGCACGTTCGATTAATAATAGTAGAGTATTGTAACGTGACACTTGCCATGGTCTTCAGACAAGGCGATGGCGATGGGCGTGATCCAGTTCGCGATCGGCGTGTTCGGCAACGTGCCGTGCCCCATCGTGTTCGGCGCCGCCGTGGACGCCGCCTGCCGCGCGCGTGACACGCTCTGCGGCCTGCTCGGCGCCTGCGTCAGCTACGACCACGACAGCTTCCGACACTTCTACCTGGGTATGGAGACACACAACATTTTTTTTAGAAATAACGTAGCTATCTATTTAGTTATTGACCTATTCATACATATAATAATAATGTCCTGCAGACCGAATCTGGTCACAGCTACCAATTTTAACGGAGACTGGCTATCTGAGCAGGAGATATTATAGTACACAAGTGTGTGCATTCTTTGTTCCCTAACACTCATCCGATTGGATAGTAATCCGACACGACCGGCGAGATCAGGCGCAGGACTAACGGCTTTAAGTTTTTTCTGAAGCACAGGGGTGTCTAACACCGCCAGCTTCCTAACTCCAGGTTACTTTTTAGATTTCTTAACAGAAAAACCCAATAGCTTTTTAATCCCTGATCTCATGTATAGACTGCTGTGCATGAGCTCTCGGGTTTGCATTCACTACCGCTGGGCCACGGAGGCAGTTTCCTAGATATGCAAACATAATAAACACAGCTCTCTATCCCCCTCGTAAAGCATGTAAAGCTTTTGCTTGATTGTCAAGAACTTGCTTCACGTTCATACCAGACAGATCGGAAATAGCGCGATGATCACGAATAGTCCATGGCTAACTAGCGGGTATACTGTGCAGGTCTGTCGGCGCTGCTGATGTCGCTGGCGTTCGTGATGGACATGCTGGTGTGGAGCAAGGCGGCGCGCATCGACATGAACCCCGCCGACGCGTGCGCGCCCGACGCCGAGCCCTTCGCGCCCGCGCCCCCCGCGCCCGCGCCCCCCGCGCCCCCCGCCCGCCCCGCCCGCCCCGCGCCCGGCGACACGCAGCTCTGACACCACACGCGCGCCATTCACGAGTCGCACTTCTAGGTGCGCGTGCACTCGCGGACGGACTTCTTAACCGATGGTGCGAGCTATGCTATGACGTCACGCTACGCGACTCACGGTCGCGGTACCGTATCTTCGTGTGTTCGCCGCGATGACGTCATCGGTGTAGGAACACTTTTAAACCGCTCGCATCGCTGCAGATTGTGTTAGTGACGTCACCCAGCTCGAGCCGAGTCCTCGGTTCGGTTGGGGAACTGAGTGGAGTTTGGCGAAGTGGTAAGGCGAGTAGAGTACGAGTGGTGAGGTGTGTAGTCGCGTGTGTGGAGCGTTGTCGCACCGCGGCGGCCAGTATGTATGTTGTATTCGTTATCGGCTGAACCGCCATTATGAGCCATATAAATAGAAAACAAAATGGACGATGCACACATTTTTTTTTGTATTTGGACAAAATTTAGATACTATTTGTACATACAATTAATTTACAATTGCCAATATTTTGGTTGTTAAGGATTTTTTTTGCAAATTTTTCCCCTTTTTGTAAGTGGAATACCAGTGTTTTTTAAACTATACGTTTTTATAGCAAAACTTCAACGTGACTGAACAATGAAATAGTTTTATTATGTGCATTTTATTTCGTATCTATGCATTTTATACACTAGTTATTTTACTGTATAAGTATATGCTCAATTTTGTAAACATAATAAATTAAACAATCGTTTTCAGGCATAATAAATGTATACATAATAAAATGATATAAATAGTATAATAAAATATTCGGGAGCAAGCGTTTGATATACCAAATTATACATGTGTATAAAACTTTTAGAGCCAATATATGGCGAGCGTTGTAGATAATATATAATTTAATTCTTCTATATACTTTTATATAACATTTTTCTTACTGATGTGTAACTAAGATGCTATATTGATTGAATCCAAATATTGAAAGCAGAAACATTTATACGTCTATTTGTATAAATGATTTGCTATTTACAATAAGTTTTAACGTTGTTATACACAATAACTAAATCTAATATATTTTGCTGTATAGGTAATAATTAATTTCTGTTTGCTTGTGTATATTTTGTTACGTATTCGTTCCTACACCACTCACCCAATTTTAATGCGAATATGGTGAGTTAGAACGCGTACAATTAAGGAACCGTACGAAAAAAAAATATTTGTTGAGTTTTTAGAAGTATTCCAACGTTAATGGGCATTGCCAATAGTTATTTAGAAATGTGTTACAGAAAAATTACAAAGGGCAGACGTTGTTGTAATATTTTTTCTATTTCATTACTCTGGAGTTCATAAGTGCTCATAGTATTGTGCCCTATATTAAATCAAAGACTGGAAAATAATTTAAAATAAATTTGGTTTTCCTTATTACCAAGGACCTAATTTTTTATACAAAACTTTGCTGTAATGATGTAATAATCCGTATCATGTTATACGTCAGTAAGAAAAATGTTAAATCTGTTCTTCTTCAGTCCCATACACAATTATCGCTTCACAAATAAATACATCACCTCGTTATCACATTTATATGGGACTGAGCTACGGAGGCTGGCTGTGCACTTTGTTATAATAAACATCTTTAGTCGAAATTTTAGAAGGATGCTCAGCTCCTCGAGACAAACAAGCACACACATTAGTCATGAGCAATCATACTAAATAAAGGGATTTCAATTGGATTCGAATCAAAAGGCAAAAGAATCGATTAATTTTGGATTCGATCAATCAAATTGATAATCGATTGTGCTGTCTAGTAGTAGAACATTTTCGTGCGGGAAGACTTGACAAACCTTACTAAATCGTGCACCTTAGCTATATAATTATATTAATACAATTTATGGTACCGAAGTAGAGGTTGAAACTGCGCTTGGTGAACGTCAGATGGTAGATCGCTCTTCTATATATTTCAGTGCCAAGTAAGAAAATTAATTGAAAAATGGAATGAATAAATCAAATATATAAAAGAAGGTGGATTGAGGTGCGTACGAAAAATACGGTGTGTTGTTATAACAAAGTGCACTTTCAGTGTTACATTTATTTCGATTATTGCGATTTACATGGCTAGTGATTAGACGTTTATATTAGTGTTAGTAAAACATTTTTTTGCAACAAATTATTACTAAAATCCTTGTAAATAATATTAAATGAATTAAAACATTGTAATCACATTAAATTTAGAATAATGTAAGCATTTTTAACTAGAATTATGTCTGTTGTCTTTTATCCGTAATCGTTTCTTTTTAATTTATGAGACTTCTCTTGCTACGGTCTGTCGTTATTATATTTTATTTTACACAATTTCTATTTATATTTACATTTTCTATATGGCAACTATTCTTAGCAACACTAATGAATGTATGTGACGCCATCTGCTTTAGTAACTTATCTTGTCTATGGTATAAAAACTCTATTCTTATCTTTGCCGGGGATCTACATAGTTATATAAACCGTTAATATACAACACCTATAAATACATTGAATTATTAGAGAGGGTCTACGTTTTCAAAAAGCAGTTTTGATTAAACGTCTCGAAATATACCCAGAACTCTGAAAACGTATAAATGACTCTCAAATAGGTTTGACATAAATGTGCCTCATATTTTAACGAAAGACCATAGCGTTAGTGAGAATATAAGGATATAAATCGATGAAAAGGCTGGGCCGCGTGTAAAACTATTTAGTGAAATTTAGAATAGCGGTTATTAACAATAATACCTTTTCATAATAGCTATATATGTCTTACAATTACATAGAGGGGATTTCGACTTGTCCTACGCTCCATTTGCGAGAGAAAGCCGAAAAAAAATAAAGATTGATTACACTGACCTGTCTCCATTGGCAATGTCAGCATAATGTACATGCTAATTTGAAGCTTTACATGTGCAGGGTCGGATTAAATTGACTGGAGGTCCGTGGCAGTGAATAATATTGGAATCTGAGTAAAACCAAGTCCAGGTCTTGAAATAATTTAAGTTATTGCTTGTATAAGTAAGGACGTATGACCCGTTTGCTTCTAAAAATCTGGCCCTGCGGCATACACATACATGAGTTTTATTCTATTGGACACTTGCATCTGAATCGGCTTTAACCCAAGCCAGTTTGGTAGTACTAATTAGTACTAAAGTCAGTGATTAAGAGACAGTCGTCTCTTTCTATATATTTGTCGGCCATTATTTTTATTTAACGGAAACTGTGATGTTGTAAACTAGCTAGTTACAATAGATCTGGTTTTATAGAACGCATTAGACCTGAAATACAAATGCTATCAACACATTGCTGCTTCAAAGAATAAGTAAAATACAGTTGGTGAGGGCGCCACTGTGTTTGACAATGCTTGGACTATGTTCAGATCTTACGTATTTTCTTATTATATTGTCTGTTACATTAAGTTGCTAGCATTGTAAACTATATTTTGAACGTAATTAACGTTGTTTGTTTTAACACTAGATGGCGCTATGTACCATAAGTCAAAGTTAGCATTCTCTTATTGTTACGAAGTATATTGGGATTTGCAGTCTAGATTTTCAGCAAGATTCGGTTGAATATCGATATGTTATAGAGCTGACTACCATTTGACATTCATAATTAATAAAAAAATATATTTTATGGTTACCCCAGGAGTTAAATTACAGTTTATGACACGGATGCCTTTATATAACGTTTTCTTTGCAAGTGCTAGGCTAAGGATGTCGCTTTTTATAGATATGAAAAAAAAAAACTAGTGAACGTAAATGAAAGACTGTGAACAAGTTCATGAACAGCATTATTATTTGTGTGTATTTCAGGTCATTGTGTACTATCAAAGCCGACTGGGCATCCACGAAACTACTTAATAAACATAATTTTGAACATTTTAACATTAGTTAATTTTAAGTGCAATAATATCGGTTCTAACTGTGAACGAAGCTAGATTCAGAATGACAACGAAATGGGCGTAGTTGCCATAGTTATTCGATAGATGGCGCTGATTACAATTTGTAATACAATAGTGAGATAATTTTATAAGTGACGCAGGATCATGAGTTGTTTAAGGATGAGATTTAAGCACAATGCATCAACGCTGTTGTGTCTAACTGCTCTTTAGTTAGCAGACGGCCTATGGTCATGGTTCCTATCCCATCTCTGCAGAGTTACCTATATGCGGCTTATACAACTGGTGTTGCAAGCATGCATATGCAACAGTAACGTGCTTATCAATATGCGAAACGCATGCTTAATTGTCACTTTCGTAGTAAATGCTTAGAAGAAAGTTTATGTCCTGCGCCATGTTTTAAAACTTTTCTCTATCTATAGTGTAAAGATTAACGTGGATTCTTCGATTTGCTGTTACAACTGATAGAAATAGTGGGGTTATTAAATAAAATGGATTCGATATTCCGTCTATTGCTAGAATCAAAATTATAAAAATATATGTTTTTGATACTGATTAACTATAATTGATATTCTATTTGTTTTTAATATTGATATATAAATGTCGTCTTGTGTATGCACATGCATGTTTTAGATCACACTTAATTGTGCGTGTGGCTTAAAATGTGATCGAGTAACTAAAATTATGATCAAGCCACTAAATCTTAATATTTTTAAATGTTCCTTGTCGTAATAAATCGTGCATTAATCTAAGTGCAATCTTATACTACTTATTTAAGCTAAACTAATATTTTTTTGTAATCTTGTTAATCGTATATTCTGCAATATTTATGCGAATTATTTTTACTGGCGTATTTTATATATTTAAGTAAAAATACTTAATGCAATTTAGTCAATATATTTATTTTTGACTGTAAGGTGTAACGCAGATAATTGATAAAATAATCGGTCAACGAATAGTCTTTAAAATTTTACACATGCCTCATAGGCAACGATTGACAAGGCGACGTTCCCGCAAATGTTCACTGATTTTGGAACGACTGCCATAGATTCGAGCTGATGGTCCACCTTTAATTGTAATAGCCTTTGACACATCTCGATATACTTGGTTGCCTGTACATTCCATTCATTGGAATGTATTGTACGAAAAGACATGCGGTAACGTCGATGAATAAATCTAAGTGACGTTTATACACATTGAGGTATATCAAAAGCTATGAAATCTTAATGTAATCGACAAGTCTGTTCAGTTTAAAGACCAACATCTTGAATTGTGGAGAATAAGCAAACTAGAAATCTTTTTGACGTTCGATCATTGACGTGTGCGTTAGAATATCCGTCACTGATCGACATACAGAAGTTGACCAATTTCGGGTACGAAATGTTTAGCTTTGTTTCTGCGTTACGCCTAAAGGATTGGTGCATTATTTCTAATGTAATTCACAGAGTAGACGGGTAAAAACTGCCTAGAAAATTTAAATATATAACTTTTAATCATGTATAAATGATCTTATTGTTATATACTATAATTAATTGTTGTTTAATAACATGTCACGAATGAATTTAAATGTTTGTACGACGGAGGTGTGGATCATGAGCTTTTTGTATTGATTTGTCTTTTATATTTAGTCAAAACTTATGTGGTATGGGTAGTTACGCCCGGTGAATAGAGGTACATAGTGAGGAATGTATAGGCGGGTATTGATTGAGGAATATTAAGAATCTTGTGACAATCAGTTAATGGTAAGCGATGACTGTGGCTTACAAATGCTTGTAAAAACTCTGGTATGTCAAGTGTCCATCAGTTACGGTAAAGATTGTGGTAAATAATGTTCAATTTATTGTCTATTACTAAGTAAAGGCTCAGTCTCAGTAAGTCAGACCAGAGGTACGTTTAGCAGTATTATTGTTGTTTTTTTTTAATGTTTTTGGCGGCAAATGAGCAGATGAATCGCCTGATGGTAAGTAATTACCACCGCCCATGGACACCCGCAACACCAGAGGCATCGTAAGTGCGTTGCCAGCCTTTTAAATTTACCCCTCCTCTCCAGGGGGTCTTGGGCCTCCGGTACCCTCAATCATTCGACGAAACGCAACGCGCGCTATTTCACGCCGGTTTTCTGTGAGGCCGTGGTATCACTCCGGTCGAGCCGGCCCATTCGTGCCGAAGCGTGGCTCTCCCACGGACAAAGTTAGTTTACGAGTGAACAAGATGAAGCTATACGATATAGACCAGCCTCGTTTTCTCATAAAGTGATATTACATTGACCCTGATAATGTTTTCTTCTTGAGCCCTAAAATTACTACTTTGCCCGATCTGTACCGATCAGGAATAAGCTCGGCCTGTCGCTTACTTCTGGTTAATTCCCAATGTTTCCTCGGTCAGTATCCGCCTGTAGTCTCGATATCATCTATCTATCTGTTGTACTTGAATAGGCCATTGTGTATTTAACGTTTATATATAAAATATATGTATACTATATTAATAATGTACTACGTAGTTACAATTTACTTCTCAGTGGTAGCTTTTAGCCTAAATTTGTTGTTTGTTGCTGTAATTTTAATACAATTAAGAATTTATAATAGTAATGTCTCTTCTTGATAGTGAACACAATTTTACTAGTCTATGATTTAGTTTTAGAGAATAATACCTCTGGATTTTAGATGTAAAAAATGTCTATTACAGTTAATAATAAAAATGATATCTTACAACATTATCCTGAGGACGCGATCAATGTATTGATAATATTGAATTTATTATATTGTGCCACGAACTATCGTTACTTTACCTATCGATAACCTCAATTATCATCACAAATTGTTATTCATTTTCCGAATAAAGTCTGCTACGATAACGCACAGAATAAGTGAGTTTAGCGATGTGTGATGGCGAGATGTAGTCGACTTTGTAAATAATTATGTAAATGTAATATTCGTGAATCAAATCAATTGCCAACACGCTATTGTATTGAATCATTCGAATAACAACTCGATTATTGCTTCGATTTCTTTAACTGGATTGAAAATAAAAAAACAATCGTATCCTTGTAAATTCAAATACAAGAGTTTTCTTTCAATTGTACCTATCAACATCTCGTCATCGCCCAACGTGTTAATAAAATCATTTTTGTACACGTATGTACCTATGTAAATTTTATATACAGGAATTATTTTTTTAAATAAAACCCGTCTCTGGTACATTACAGTACATCTGTTTACAATCTTATATTT
Source organism: Catocala fraxini (assembly GCA_930367265.1). Classification (NCBI taxonomy): domain Eukaryota; kingdom Metazoa; phylum Arthropoda; class Insecta; order Lepidoptera; family Erebidae; genus Catocala; species Catocala fraxini. The sequence goes on along the minus strand of OV884025.1, from coordinate 27,393,321 downwards.
GATTATAAGTACATTGTAGATTTGTTATTGTGACGTCGGCTCACATATTTTTAATTATTTAAAATAAAAATTATTGAGATATAACTGTTTTTTTATTTGTGTATACATATGTCATTTGTATTAGGTATAAGGAATAAGCATGTTAGCTGTTGGTAGTTAAATGGAAACCACCGCTCGTGTGTTGCGGAAGAATGGCCATAAATAATACCCAGATTTATAACATGTATCTGGCAATCCTTTTGTTTCGTTTATGTTGCATTATAAAACGCCTGCAGCATTGGCAGTGACCATTTCGATTCATGTTAAAACTCAAAGTTTGCTCGAGTATAGTAGCATTGAGATTTTCTGTTAAAATATTCTCAGTAGATAAGTACCTGACTGCAATATGCTCTTCATATTCATACTATATGGGACGTATAATAGCTAGGAAATAGGGCAAGGTATTTAACCCTTTACCCCTATGCAAACTTAAGACTAACTTATACTTATAAAAAATCTTTAAATTAAATTTAACTTATAAAAAATAATAATAATGTTATTATTATTATGTTTCTCTTATCACGGGTATTTTCTAACATATTATATTAGCAAAATACCTGGCCCATTTGGAGGCTTACACGGAGACATAGATCCAACGTGAAGAGGCTCTTCGGGAGTTTTAATCAAAGGTAGGGGGTGGAAAACATACAGCAGCACTAGCCGCAGCAGGTGTAGGACTATTGCTACGTATGGATTCTAATATACAGTGTCCCAGAATATGTGAATCAAATTGTAACGGGAGATTCCTTAGGTAAGGACTTTTCAAATGTGCAAAATAAAAATATAAAAGATTATGGCATTTGTGTAAAAATAAAAAAATTTAGGCCTTGATGCAAAAATATACACCAAAATAATGCTGGGATCTCAAAACTAAGTCAGTTGAAAAAAGAAGTCTTTTTTAGTTTGACGAATCTATCCTTCACAAATATTAATAGTGAAAAAAATAATGAAAATTAGCCATAAACGAAGTACCTGTAGTTGAATGTCTGAAAAATCGTTTTGAAAACATTAGTATTTTAGTACATTTAAATGGTCCTTACCTAAGGACCTTATATATATAATATGTAACATAATACCAAAATGTACACATGTTGTGACAAATAAACAATCTTTATCTTTATCTTTATCTTTATCTTTAAGGAATTTGCCGTTACAATTTGATTCACATTTTCTGGGACACCCTGTATATGAGCTCGACTAAACTTACCATACCGTTGAGCAAAAGTAGTATGTACTTGTGGAATAGGCAGCCGATATACTCTTTGTTTTATCAAGGATGCATATTCAGGAGAAACTAGTGTATTTTTATGCACTAAAAGTGACGTTTTTAATATAAACAGCTGTCTCACGCTCAGCACTTTACTGTCCTGGTAAACGTACGCCGTTGGTTATCTGAATGGCTTTTCATCATCACTTTTAAGACAGAGCGTTGTGCTCTTTCAACTTGAATAACAAACGTCTTTGGTGCACTACCCCAACAGGTGTTATACTTAAAGAGAGACTGATATAGGGCAAAATATACTGCTTTCAGTGTCTCCATACATGCCACATCTCGCAGACTTTTTACCACACCAATGATCTTTCTTACTCTAGCCGAAACTGCAACAATGTGGTTTCTAAAATTTAATTTCTCATCCAGGATGACACCAAGATATTTAACAGTATCGACTATGTATCGAATCACAAGCGCATGATATCTTGTACAAGCGTATTCGTGTATTTTGATGTCTGTTTGAAACAAAGGCGCCGACGCAACTGTTTTGTGAAAGCACAAGTATACTGTCTTTTTTGTATTAAGGGTTATAGGATTATTTTGTAACCAACCAGACATGCAAGTCATACCCTGTTCAACAGAACAAAAAATATCAGGCCGAGATGATCCATTAAAAATAATTGCAGTGTCGACGGCATAACATATGATTTCGGCATTTTTAATAGGCAGGTCGTAAATATCGTTAATATACATTGTGAATGTGGGCCCAAGGATACTCCCTTGTGGGATTCCAAAAGATAGTGACGAGCCCGTTCGCCCTTCAAGATTCGCCTCCTAATAGGTAATTGTTAGGTTTCTTCTTAAATCCACCCAAAAATAGGCCGTCGACTTAATGAAAGGGGCGAAAATCAAAGGGCATACGGGCTCGTAGCCCAAAAGATATATCCTGCAAGCTGCTTTGCAAACGGCCAATCTCAACACACTGTCTCCGATCTGATAGATAACTCTTAGACCAATCAAAGGCTATACCTCTTATACCTATATTATTTAATTTGTTTAAGAGTATAGGAACAGAGCACACACTTGAGTCTCCGTTAATAATGGTCGCCATGCCGGAAATTCAGAGGACCTTACAGCTGTAAATTCGTGATGCTTTATAAGTTTTATAACTAAGGGCGTTTTTTAACTAAGTACGTACGTACGGTAGTCGCACATATACGGACATGATGCGGCAGTAGGTATTGGCTAAGTTCGCGAATCGTACGAACTAACTACGCGATCATCCAGCTGCTATTGCGTCATCAGCTATAGACTTTAAAGTAGGTACCTATTGTATAATTATTATTATTGCAAGGAATTCCGCACAATACATACGCGTTAATACTGTAGTAAATGGTTAACTATTTTATAAATACATGTTTATTAAATAACTGTATTATTCAGGTGACGATAATACAGAAAAAAAGGTATAATTATGAATCCTTATAACCGGTCTATTGTTGTGTGTGTATGTCCAACGCCAGACATAAATATATGTATGTGTTTAGCCGCCGTACCGCACAGTAGAACGAAAATCGAGAATCCATAGAAGTTGAACACTTATAAAAAAAAAATTTTACTAATTGGAAACCGATTCAGAAGCGTTTAAAAAGCCTCAATATTGTTCTTCTTCTTCTTCTTATTTTTCTTTTCGTGTGGTTAGTGGCCAACCTGTTGTCAAGAGTTGTTTAAGCCGCCCGTAGGCCTTTGACATGGCTTAACGACTGCTGTCAATTTGGCAACAACCGGGACCGACTGATTACGTGCCCTACGAAGCACGGAGACGCTCAGATCCTCTAAGCGGTCACCCATCTATAGACTGACCGCACCCAACGTTGCTTAACTTCGCTAACCGTTTACTGTCCAGTGAGTGCAACTGGCTATGAGCGCCTATTGTTATATTTACGCAATTGTAGTAATTTAGAAGCGATTTTTTTTAAAATTGAAGTCTTTATGTATGGATTAATACAGGAAAAACATTTTATTGGGAACTCGAGAGAGTGCTCGTTATTTCCTTTGGTAGGTACGACTAATCTCTCTATATTTTGTGATTTTTTGACTATGTTACATACCTCGCATCCGAAGGTCTTTGGGTGATGAAAAATTAAATGTACTATCATATTATTTTTCTCTGAAGAGTGCCCAATGTCTATGGAACCTCGATTTTCGTTCCACTGTGAGCCGATGTGCCGCTGCGACTCTATAGGTTAAGAAATACTTGTGGGTTAAGTAAATTCCAAGAGGTTACAGCCCTTTGTGCTTCTATACTAAAAAGACGATCAGGCGTATCTACGCTATAATTTTCTTACTTCTAGCCTTCTAAATCTTAGAGTGACGTCATTCCTTTGATTCCGTTAACAATGCATAAGTATCTAATAAATTAGGACTACGGAGAAGATTCAGGAACACATACAATCGGGAATTGTCTGAAGAAAAATAGATAACACTTTAATGTAAGAGTTATAAATTCCAATCAAGTTAGTCAGTCGGCCTCGATGGCGTAGTGGTTAGTGTAACTGACTGCCACGCCTGAAGTCGCGGGTTCGATTCCCGCACAAGTCAAACATTTGTGGGCATGAACATGGATGTTTGTCTTGGTCTGGGTGTTTCTATGTATAATATGTATGTATTTACAAAAAAAAAGTATCTATGTATGTTTATCCATTGTCTAGAACCCATAGTAAAAGCTCTGCTTAGTTTGGGCTAGATGGTGTTGTGTGTACCTTTGTGGTAGAATATTATTATTATTAGAATAATATTATATTATTATTATTATTAAAAAAATATTTTCTCTTTATAATATTTGTGTAATGAACTCTGAAACTATAGAACCGATTTTATTAATTTACCATTTGAAACCTACTTTATTCTTATATTCTATACTAAATTCTAGAAGCAATATGGGTTATCTAACGTCACGCTACTAGCCATATTAGCGGAGCAGTTATCATAAACAAGGCTGGAAACGCGAGGAAACCTGTATGCCTAATGCGAGTTTGTTATACATAATTATGTTAACGCGATCGATACCATCGATTCGCCCGCTCCAAGCTCTTAACCAATCAGAGAACCAAACGCGGTAACCGTTTCGATCGCTTTAACGTAATAACAAATCGCACTCGACACCCAGGTCCTTAAATAAATTAACATAATATCTATCTACCTACACTCATTTTTATTTTACAAAAAAAAAAGATCAAAACTCATCTTAATGATTTATATACCTTAACTGAATAGTATATTACTAATCTATTCTAAACGATATTTTTATTGGCAAGCAAAGCAAAAAGAATCCTGATTGCGTTCCTCAAATTTAAGATAAAAATCTTGGACGAAGCAGGTTTTAGAAAATTATAGTTGTATCGTTTTTTGTCGAAACAGATTCGAAGTTGCAAAAACTAAATCGATTAAGTGTAGCCCGCGAGGCATTGTGATGAGGTCTCAACTTGGATTGAGGCTAATATGTATAGTGTTAGGTATTACATAATAGTTAAAACGACCTTGGGTTTACAGCTGTGTCTCTCCTTCTTACATATTATTTTATTCATGTAGGATTGTGCTCATGTATTTCCCTAGAAGGGTAATTAGAGTTAATACCATCATCTTTTAACTATGGTTTTATGTGTATTATGGAATCGAATCGAATGAAATCGAGCCTATTGGCATCTACTGGGCAACGGTGTTCGTGCTGCTATAAAATGTCAGCTATGTATTAAACTGACCCACTGCTGGACATGGGCCTCTTCTCAGTGTGAGAAGGGTTCGGCCATAGTCCACCACGCTGGCCCAGTGCGAGTTGGCAGACTCCACATAACTTCGTGAACATTACGGAGAACTCTAAGACATGCAGGTTTCCTCACGATGTTTTCCTTCATCGTTAAAGCGAGCGATAATTAACTATGTATTTAATACACACATAACTTCGAAGAGTCAGAGATGCGCGCCCTGGGATCTAACTCGAGACCTCTGCATGGCAGTCCAACGGTTTCCGGTATCCCATTAGGCTATATACGATAGCCGTGCTGTTTTAATATTTGATGTATTAGTAGCACAGATATTATCTAGCGTGGAAGCACATAGTTATTTTAGACAAGAAAACGTCTGAATGCACCTCTGGCGCTGTGCTCTCTGAGCTCACCGCTGTCGAAGCGTTTGATAAACTGTGATATCAACAAATGTAGTTTTCTCGGAAACTAGTCTAAATTTTAGAGTTCGAAAAATTAGAGTTCGGAAAAACACAACTTATACTAGGTTTGTCCGTCCTTCGTCTTTTTGTTATACAACTTTCAACTCAAGAACCGTAAGAGCTAGAGACTTGCGGTCAACGCCATTCGACTCAGCATAGTCGATACACTCCGAAATGACAATGACCTTTGACCTCTGACCTCAAGGTCACGTGGTATTACGTGTCCTTTGCATATTACTTGAACCATTTTTTCGAACTTTAAGATTTACGGCAATTCATTGCCATTTCTTACTTGTTTTAGAACATAATAATTTACGTAAATTTATTGCCGTTTCTCACTCGTTTTAAAACATAATCTAGTCTAGAGAGGCGGTATATGAGTGTATTATACCCACATTTCACCAATTACCTACATATGTTTTTAAGTCTACCTAATAGTGGGCGAGCCAATTTTCGTCTACCGGGCCGGACTCTGTTTTGCTACTGAACATTTCTTGATCGCTAAACCCAACTAACACTTTGCTCCACCCGCTAATCTCGCCTGAAACCTCATATACATAGCAGACGCATTTATACTAGCTAATATTTACTGTATTTCGCTTTATCTAGCTCGTTGATGTCATCAACTATCATCGTAAACAAGATCCAGTACAAGGAAAATAAAATTCGACGTACCGTTCAGCTTGTCACTTTGAACAAAAACTGTATGACTAGATATTTTCGCGATTTGGCGTGAACAAAATAGGATGATTGGCTATTTTGGACAATGCCTTGGGCGCTGTATAAAACGGTGTACCACCGGTAGGTGATCACAGTATATCACAGCAAGCTTCAGTATGGACAGAATAATATTTGTGACACTGATTCTTTTCATCGCATCCTGTTCTGCTGCCCCAGGTATGGTTAGAAGCTTGAATATATTTTGTAACTTTTTGTATAACAGGGAAGTATTCGTGGATCGGTTAAATCAAAATCCAAAGTGAACTAAATTTACCTTGACTTGCCTTTTCAAGGTTACTGTGGTTGGGTTATTGATTCAGTCCTGGATATCGCCTAAAAGGTAGGTTTAGTTGTTCACTTTCTTGTCACCAGTGGAGCAAACCAGATGCTATTTGCCAGGCACATTGCTAAACTTCGTGTTGCTACAGAGACTAGTAGGAAGATCGTAAAAAAGATACGCAGTCCCGATCATCCCACCACAAGGACGACATCGGTGGGCTGAGCGAGAAGACAGAAAAACCGATCCAAAAACGTGTACTTTTATGCAACAAAACATGTTGACCTTACATTAAATATTGTGTAGGCTAGTTGGATCTCGTCATCCATCTAGCCTTATACACAATATTTAACAGATTAGCTGGTGGCAGTCCATGTAGAAAACCTCATAGACTCTGCGACTTGTTGAGTGTCCTAGATAGCTCATAAGTTCCTAGTGATTCAGCGTTATTAAATGTGTCTGTTATGCATAATGTGTCAGGTTCGATTCCCGAGCTAGACAAGGTGCTATTAGGTTTTCCTGTTAAGCCATTGTCAGTAGCAGCGTGGTATCTAAAACTTTACCTGGTAACATTGGTTCCTATTACGTGGGAGCTGAGAATAATAGCTGGTGAAACGGTGGAATACGCCTAAAGGAGAGTCTTCAATACAGTATACATATTCTTAGGGGAGCGAGTGAGGAGACACGGCTACGACTATTCCCACGGAGGCTACAGCGGTGGTCACGGCGGCTACGGCGGACACGGCTATGGTGGACCCGGCTATGGAGGAGGCGCCTTCCCACTGTCACAGTCCTTTAGTCAGTCTAAAGCTACAGCCAGCGCCAGCTCCAGTGGCGGCAGCGTATCGGGATGAATAGACAAAGTTAAAAGTAAGTAGTTTATTGAAATTAATTAAGGTACTGTATTACGGTTTACTAAAAAAAAAACATGTTTTTGGATATATTTAAATCTATCAATTTACACTTTTGATTGAGAGTGGGACAGTGTCAATTTAAATAATAATAATATCAGCCAATTATACATTGTCGGCCTCAATGGCGTAGTGGTTAGTGTAACCGACTGCCACGCCTGAGGTCGCGGGTTCGATTCCCGCACAAGTCAAACATTTGTGTGCATGAACATGGATGTTTGTCTTGGTCTGGGTGTTTCTATGTATAATATGTATGTATTTACAAAAAAAAGTATATAAGTATGTTTATCCATTGTCTAGAACCCATAGTACAAGCTCTGCTTAGTTTGGGCTAGACGGTGTTGTGTGTATGTGGTAGAATGGTAGAATATATTTATTTTCATAAAAGTAACCTTTGTTAGAGACATTCTTAACAATTATATTGTATTGTTATGTACATATACTTAGTAAATAAATAATCACGTAAATATTGTAATTCAACTTAATACCCTAAAGTTTATAAAATCGTCTAACTGATTTTATAAACTTTAGGTTATTAAGTCGAATCACAATTCAACATTCGACAGAATATTCATAATCGGTAAAAGTTATGTTTGGTGCGCCTCTATTAGAATTGGGTTTCAATCAGTGGTTTCCAATACAATGGTTGGGAATCGAAATTTCTCGACCACTAGTCTTATGAAAAAGAAGTACAGCGATGAGGGGCCCAAGTCTGCTATTTTTATAAATTCGTCATCCCGACACGATGTAACTGCAATTATATTGTCATTTTGCTAAACGTTCGTAATCTGCAAAATTCATAATGGTCGATCATTGGTCGGTCAATTCTCGTAATAGGATTGTGATAGAATGACATGTTGTATTTCCATTATCATAAAAAACGTTTGCCATTATTAAAGAAGCTACTACTAAATTTGAACATTTATTAATGCCAGATTTCGTTTATATATATTTTTACATATTATTTATTAGTGTTAAAATGTGGTATGAGCGAGGTGCACATAGCCAGTTGCACTCACTGATCGGTAAACGATTAGCGAAGTTAAGCAACGTTGGGTGCGGTCAGTCTATAGATGGGTGACTGCTTAGTGGTATTTCATCTGAGCGTCTCCGTATTTCGGAGGGCACGTAAAAATTCGGTCCAGGTTGTTGTCAAATTGGCAGCAGTCGTTAAGCCATGTCAGAGGCCTACGGGCTTGACACGAAAAGAAGAAAGAAAATGTTAAAAGCAATTTGATCAAATGACCCGTTAAAATTTTAGGACATGCGTATGCGGTAATACGTCAGTCATTCATTTGTCATTAATCATTATGTACGAGATTACTATTCTATGCCATTTTTTCAATGGAGTGTCAGTGTTAACATCGTAAAGTCATAATGAGGTCATTATACTAGTAGATCACCAAACTTGAAAAAAAAACAACAATTATGAAATCAGTGATAATAATGGTCGGCCTCGGTGGCGTAGTGGTTACTGTAACTGACTGCCACGCCTGAGGTCGCGGGTTCGATTCCCGCACAAGTCAAACATTTGTGTGCATGAACATGGATGTTTGTCTTGGTCTGGGTGTTTCTATGTATAATATGTATGTATTTACAAAAAAAAAAAAAAGTGTATATGTATGTTTATCCATTGTCTAGTACCCATAGTACAAGCTATGCTTAGTTTGGGCTAGATGGTGTTGTGTGTATGTGTTAGAAAATTAAAAAAAAAAAAAAAAAAAAAGCACGTGATAGACCATTCTGAAACTATTGTAATAGCAGTCTTGGGCTCCAGGGATCTTGTTACGAGGCATTGTTGTCGCATGCGCCTGATCGAGACAAAGGAATACATATGTACATTTTGCAACCTGTCTTTCTAGTGCATTAAGGTAAAGGAAAGCAAAGCTGCAGGTTTTTCTTCATTTTTAATTTATTCCTTATTAATGTAATACTTTGTCTTTACAGATTCATTTCGGAAGTCCACAATCCTACGTAGACAAGTTATCATGTAAACTCGTTTTAATGTTGTGATATTATGTATTTCTAGAATTCAATGTATTTATATAGGTATATAAATCTAATACCGTTGTGCCTAGTTGTAATAAATTATTATCTTAGCTCTTATCCTGTTTTTATTTAACCTTTGGCAAATGTCGATAGACTATTTAAAAAAGCTCTCGTCATTGTTCAAAGAATGATATCAAAGTTTTTACTTATTGCATGAAGTACATTTGATATATTCTTAGAACTCATGTTAAGCAGAAGGAGTGTTTTGAATTGATCGTTGTTTGTATAAGTTTTTATCATGTCTCGTTCAAGTGAATAATAATGACATAACAACGATTTGTTATTCGTTAGATGAAATAAAATCACTTTTGACCAGCGATCGCATCGCAGGAAACCAGACAATCATTTTAATGGGTTTCTATCTCATTGATAATATGTGAACATGGTATTAAAAACAATAATTAAAATGAAATAACTTCTAGTACGTACACACGGTTACACATCAAGTTAGCCACCCTATATACGCATAACTACGCTACATACAAAACAAAGAATTGTTGGAAAGGGACCGTGCATAGTGGTGTCGATGTAATGGTAAGGATAGTGCGTCGCATCCCGTTCAGCGTGAATGAGACAAAATAACAAAAATATAATGCACTCTCTCGCACGATTCGCAGCGTTCAACTTCTAATAGTTCAAAGTCCAAACAGTCTAGGTTAATGTGTCGCTGTGTGTACATACATAAGAACTGTGCTAGTAGACCGAAAATATACCCACAGTTGACTGTAAATATTTTAGATACCTGCTATTTAATAGCAGACGAGCATATTGCTGTAACTTTTTAATATTTACGATCAGAAAAAAATGGCCCAAGACCGGTCTGTGTGGAAGACCTTGGGGGAGGCCTATGTCCAGCAGTGGACGTCTTTCGGCTAAGATGATGAGACCGAATAGTTCCTCGTATTCGCAAAGCACAGCGAAAAGTTATACAATGTGATGAACATGGTAAACTTCCCGCCATTAGTAGCTAGCAAAGAGCACTTCTGCATTGTAAAGAACGATTCTTCGGTCCATTGACAGTAACAACAAATCTATATTTCGGCAAAAGACACATACCTACACGGATTAAAAGTAAGTATATTTAAAAAAGTTGTTGTTGAAAACTTTATGGTCATTACGTAATCATCCTGATTGCCTCATAATATTCGCCTTCACTGTAAAAAGGATATTTCGAATCTTTATAGTTTTTTTACATTTAATTTCAATTCATTATTCAATTCTAATAAAACGGCATAAATTATATGCCTAATTATAATAAACTAGATTTTGCTCTTCCGGAATGAGCTCTCGCGGGTACATACGGGCGAAGCCGCGGTTAGAAACTGGTGTGCATTAAAGAAAATATCTTGCATTCGTCTCACGGTACAGACATAAAATACAACTTTGAAAAATCTGAGATGATTTTGAACTCGAGATGTATTCCAACGGCTTTCATCTAGGATGTGGTGTATAAGCGATGATGGAAAGCTAAGCCACGAAAGTTCATAAATAAGTGTTTAACCAAAGCACCAAACACTAATTAAGTGTAGCGACGTGGTTTAATCCCTTGCTTGTATCACTCACTTCAGCGAAAATGTAAAATTCTCCGCTATGTTACGAATACCTATTCTACCCTAATTCCCTCACTTACCTGCTAAATCCCCTATTGTTTACAGAAACCCCTGCCAACGCCTGAAAGTCCCTTGTCAGCATTTTTGCCTTTATCCTAAGCCCAATACTAATCAAGATTACTCTGAGCATATCCTCCGTCGCGCACACATCTTACTAATTCCCAAGTGTGTCTGATGCGGATTCTACATATTATCTATATATTAATACGTGAAGCAAAAACTTTGTACCCCTTTTTACGAAAATTGCGCGGACGGAGAAGTATAAAATTTGGCACAGTTAAAGTTTTTATGGAGAAGGAGGGGCGATGATTAATATATTTTTAAAATATGCATTAGATATATATTAAATTAATGAAAAAACACTGCAGTCACACAATCATGACACACGCAGTCGAATCGCGTTCGTATTGTTTCGACATTGTTCGTCTGACGTCGTACAATTCTTTGTAACTATGGTTACCTATACCTTATTTATATGTAATAGAGAAAAACAGAAAACAAAGTAGTAAGCTTGGGCATTTTGTCGAATTTTGACCTCTAGGCGACCGCTAGTATCCATTAATACTATATCTATTATTGCTATATTTAATTGTATGTGAGTATTACAAAAAAAAAAATGTAGTCAGTATAATTTTTTATTTAAACACTTATTTACGACGCCCTGTAGCATATACATGCAGTGCTCTATTAAATCCACTTCCAGAGTTCACTGTGCAGTGTCATCTTAGGCAAAACCATGCACTTGGGCTCTAGACAGACGGACTGCATTTCAACTGCACTTTGACTGCAAATTTGCAGTTAGAATGCAGTTAGTACGACTGCAATAAAACTGCAAACCAACCGTGCAGAGTGCAGTTGAAATGCAGTCCATCTGTCTAGAACCTTACGGTCACACATTTAGGTATCCAGACATTAATATTGTAGAGGCATCCATAGGCTATCGCTGGTTGCCAAGTAGTCATTTCATAAGTATTATACAACAATGTTTGTCTCTGCTGACCTATACTATGCTATACCTAAAGATGCAACTCGTTACAGATGATATCATAGTTTATGACAACAGCTTCTAAGTTAAGTGTTTTATAACTAATAGTCGTAGTTCAACAGGAAATCTTAGAGTGTGAATATATTATTAGATTTACATACATACAAGTTACTCATGTTATATTTTAATTGTTAATTATTATCAGGGAGCTATATTATGTGTAATGGTGTCTATTGGGTAAATGCTAGACTTCGTGGTGCTACTGAGAATTTCGTAATAGTAAACTCTAATAATACTTTATATGCTGAAGCCGGGATATACATTTGTATATAATCTTATCTAATAATAATAATGTCCTGCAGACCGAATTTCGGCCACGGCGGCCAATCTTAACAGAGACTGGCCCTCTGCGCAGGAGATATTATGGTGCACAAGTATGTGCGCAAACACAAATGCACTCTCTGTTCCCTAATCCTCATGATCCGATGGGACGGTGATCCGACACGACCGGAGAGAGATCAGGCGCAGGACCAACGGCTTTACGTGCTTTCAGAGGCACGGGGGTGTCTAACACCGCCAACTTCCTAACTCCGGGCTCGTATTGAGATTTCTAAACAGAAAAACCCAATATCTTTTTAGTGGCCCGACCCGGGATTCGAACCCGAGACCTCATGCACAGCAGTTGCATTCACTACCGCTGCGTCATGGAGGCAGTCAAAAAGTCCTATCTAATAATATTAATGCGAATGTGGGTTTACTTGTTTTTATATGATTTCAAGCCTTAACTACACGACCAATCATCATGAATTTTCGCATAGACTTTGTCAGGGATACCCCTGAGGGAGAAAAGGATATGGGTTACCTTGCATCCAGAAAATAGTATTGTTCTCGGACGAGCGAAGCCGCTGACATAATCTGGTCTGGTTGTAAATGTAACAATGTTTTTTTTTCTTTATGTGTTTGAGAGGAAGGGTTTGCCGTTACCAATTATACTCACATACACATATCCCATTTGTTTCATTTCATTCTATCTCAAATTCCTTTTTTAAGATGGACCTGGTTTTAAAAAAATACGTTAACTGTTTACTATAACTTTGTTAGTGCCTCTCTGATTGCTTGAAATCTTTTATTTGCTGTAATGCTAGCCGCTGTTGTGTTCGGTCACCGGCGGGCCAGTACAGCTCAAAACATTAATACGGCTGTCAACTTCGGATGTGGCGTACGCAATCTTTTGCTAGCATTTATCCTAACTAATATTATAAATATATATGATATGTACCTATGTATTAAGAAAAAAAAAGTATATATGTATGTTTATCCATTGTCTAGTACCCATAGTACAAGCTCTGCTTAGTTTGGTGTTGTGTGTATGTGATACAATATTAGTATTATTATTATTATAAATATGAATGTAAAATTGTTTGTTACGCGTTTGCGTCTTAATTATTCGACTGAGCATTATAAAACTTTGCATACACGTTGTCCGGGGTATAGAGAAGGACATAGAAAACCTTCATTCAGAAAAAGTACTGTTATTAACTTAACCTAATCTACATTTACGCGACCGTAGTTGCGGGAAGAATCGTAATATACACATAATTGATTCTATCGTCCTGCTTATCCAACTCGAATAAATACATATACAGGGTGTCCCAGAATATGTGAATCAAATTGTAACGGAAGATTCCTTAGGTAAGAACCTTTCAAATGTGCTAATTAAAAACAAAACCGTTTTTAAAAAAGTACGACTTATTCAGTCTTTCAACTACAGGTGCTTCGTTTATGGCTAATTTTAATTTTGGTGTGCCTCGTACTTTTTTAAAAACTTTGACTCCTTTTTTTAGCACATTTGAAAGGTCCTTTCCTAAGGAATCTCTCGTTACAATTTGATTGACATATTCTGGGACATCCTGTATAGCAACCTAAATAGTTAAAGTAAAAAAAAATAATGTTAGAAAATACAATTGCTATTGTAAACTTTTACAACATTATTAATAGCAAATTAAGTCACATTATGTTCTCAAGAATCTCATGGTAAAATCATAGAGTAACAAGCACGTTACTCACATCTCAGAACGTGAGTCTGGGGCTCAAATGCTAATAATACAATATGGAGGAGGTAGTACCTTAAGGAGTTACAGGGTTAAGGTTCGATCTCGACACGAAACAAATATTGAAGTCTGAGGTCCACAAATAGTTGAGCCTAGCCGAGATTGGGTATTATTCGTATCCGTGGTTCAAAGTTTGTAAAATCCCTCTCCATACAGAATTCCTTGAGCGAGATTTGTCTTTTCAATAGATATATAGCATAAGATAAATCAAGGACAGGCGTCTTACTATAGCAAGAGTTTTAGTCATAAAGCAGGTAAATTAAAAAAATGTCTGTTGCACCAGATATTTTTTTACCACTGGCAATGAACCGTTTGTTATAGATATACATATATAATTCTCATACGAGCATTTTGTGTGACCCGAAAATGCTTGTTCCTATTGTAGGGGTAATTTCTAGGATATAGATACCTTGTTTATAAGTGTCACCTAGGATTGTAAATTATAAGTAAAATATAGGTCAATACCAATATGTTACTTTTGTGTTCAGCGTTATACTTAGCTGTATTTGAATATCATTCAGTTTGCGCATAGTCGACACGGTTTGACGAAGTCGTTGGTTCAAGTCTTGTTTCATGGATTGTCTTTGTCTTCTGATATAATTTACATTCTATCAAAGCATGAACCATAAAATAAATCTTAATATACTAAATATCATTTGGATACAATTATGCGAATTACTAGTATGAGACACATCAACCATCAACCAAAAGTGGATGATGGTATCCATGCATAACCAAGCATCCAAACTAGTATTAAAAATGTATTCGGTCCGCTAGATGAAACGGCAGCGGCAGGCCACTCACAAAAACACACTTTGGTCACTTAACCCTACTGTCACCTTGAACGGGGACGGACTCTCGGACCTGGTGCTGAACTGGTGGTGGACAGGCCCACGAAGCCCACCATCCCTAGGTAAAACCTCAGGGTGGCTGGAGGTTGTCTCGCGCCCTCCGGCGCCCGATTCTGCGGTTGGGGAGAGGTTTCAAGCGCTCCCTCTCCGGCTCCGCCGCCTCCGGATAGAAATAACTTCGTCACAGAAGGAGGCGACGGCGTTCCACGACCTCTCACTCCGGATCATAGACTGAACCAAGGCCGGGAGCGATCCAACCTAATCTAACCTACATTTACGCGAGTAAAGCCGCGGACAAAATCTAGTTTATAATATAAATGTGATTTGGAAAACAAACAAGAATGAAGTACTTTCCGTTATCTTTTCTAAGATCTAGAAAACACGCTGAAATTACGCTTTTCAAAATGGGACTTTACACAAACGCGGGTTTTCCTCGAAATAATTATTATGCAACAGGTAAAATAAAACTCACAATTGTAAATATATTTTAACGAGTCTCTGCGAATTTTATCTGTTTGTAGTTAGCGAAGTTTATTGTGATGTTGTGACGGCCATTCTGATTAGAATGTTTACATTACCGATGACGTGAGCTCAACCACAAAATTACATTGAAAAGTACAATTTACTGATAACATCTGTTTAATAGACAGATTTCCTGGTTTTGTATTTGCGCAGTAAGTTTGCTTATTGGATTTAGCATTGTGCTAATTATAATTTCCAATAATATCGGTATTACAACATGGTTATCTATATACGGTTTTATTATTTACTTTTATAAAGGTCTAGGTATTGCCCGCGGCTTCGCTTGCGTAAATGTAGTTTAGGTTAAGTTAGTAACAGTCCTCTTTTCTGGTTGAAAGGGTCACCTTGGGTATGTCGTTTTCTGTATCCCTGACAAGATGTATGCGAAATTTCATGATAATTAGTTAAGTCGAGTAGTTAAGGCGTGAAAGCGCAACAAACTAACAAACTTACATTTGCATTAATTCGCAATATTAGTTAGTTAGATTTAAATAGATTTAGATTAGAATTACTTTCGGGTTACAAATTACTAATACTCTTGTTAACCTTTCTGTTAAGCTAATACGTTTGATTGAAATTAAACTACTATATACGGATTTTATCGCGTTGTTTATTTGACACTTTATTAGTCAGTCTCCCCGTGACCATGGCTGCTGAAAAGCAACCGAAACGTCGGGGAAAGTGTAAAATTAAATTAAATTTATATATAATATTGTCTTCTATTTACGCGAATATTATTCATTGAAATTAAACTGCTATATACGGATTTTATTAATAAACAATAAAAATAAATTAAATCTAAATAGTTTAATAACAATATAATTAGCTTAAAAATTAGTAAAGTTTAATAGTAGTAGTAGTGTAACAATTTTCAAAATTTTGTAATAAAGTGTCAAATAAACAACGCGATAAAATCCGTATATAGCAGTTTAATTTCAATTAAATCTATATAGTTTTAATATAATTTAATTAGCTTAAAAATTAGAAAAGTAAAAGTAGTGTAACAGTTTTCAAAATTATGTAATAAAGTGTCAAATAAACAACGCGATAAAATCCGTATAAGGTAGTTTAATTTCAATGAATAATATTTGCGTAAACAGAAGACAATATTATGTAAATTAATTCGTTTGAGTCAGGAATGGATTCACGTTGGTAATGCAATGAGTAGGATTGGAAACCATGACCTCTCCATTGTAAGTGATCTATAAAAAGATATTAGAAACACTACTTACCACAAGCACGTTAAGCCGTCGGTCGCGGCTGCCATGAACATCTATGGCAGTCGTAATTGGGAGAGCGTCGACACAAAAGATCCCACTGGGTCGAAGTGTCGCCGGTCTGCACTGACAGGCCCCCACATAAGATACATACATACATACATACCACAAGCAGTCTACTCTAGATTGTTCGTACTTAATTGGCTACGATCTGTAGTGGCGTGAAATTACAATTGAAGAATAAAGAAGCAACATAATGGATTTCACTTTATCTACTGTTTGAAAACTGTGACCTTGACTCCACTTGTTCTATGTGTCTATCTTCAGGACCCGAGTAGATAGAGTTTCGGGAGGATCAGGGTACTACGAGGTCAGGCCAGCCCATTGCGCCTAGAAAGGCGTGTTCTATCGGCCGCTGATTAGAGTGCGTGGTGCCTGACATTGAGGTTGGACTCGTAGTGGCTATATGGGTAGCCGCAGAGGACGGCATGTTTGTTGCCTTGCCCGGCAAATACGTGGTGTTCGAGCGTCGGAATCATGCGCGGTAGTACGAACCAGTGGGTCGCGCGAGGCACGGCGTTGTCTTTAGCGAAGTGGCATTGTAGTTTCACTGCTACAACGCATCTCGGGCGCTTGCCTGCTCAGCAAGTAAGAGTCATAGCTGGGTGACTCGGACAATACCCGGCTTGTAGGCCAGAAAGGGCAGACGTATGGATGTACGTCGGAAAGAAAGCGTGCGTTACAGCTCCGGCACCATACTGGAAATATGGGAGGCGGCTTCTCCGTCAGTCTCAGCGAGGATATCGTTAGCAACTCTCTGAGTTCGCGAGTGGTGAGCGGCTTTATTGCTCCGGCATCTATCTGGATAATAGGTAGTGTCACTTGGACACGAGGTAGCTCGCTTACGAGAACCGGAACCACTCAGGCTTTGGGATATTGGACTGGGGACAAGGCTTTAGGTTTTTTTTGGATTTGGGGATAAGACCTGTCTAAAACTAGTTCCTGAAGGTGCTTTCGGGCACTGGAAGGTACAGCGGCTCTCACTATATACCGGAAGGTGGGTGAGTGAGAACGCTATATCATAAACTTGAGTAGCCGTAGAGGGTAGAAGGGTCTGTTCTATGTAGTAAGCCCACTGCTGGGCACGGGCCTTTTTTTTTAGCATAAGACAGATTAGGCTATTATATAGTTCACTACGCTGTCTAGTGGGTGGCAGAATTCACACATCTTTCGAGAACATTACGGGAAATTCTGAGATAATCATGTTTGGATGAATAATAATTATTATTTTATACAAATGAATCTTTGTCAAGTTGCACTTTGTAGTGTCTGGATAAAACTGAAGACCACTGACAATCCAACAATATCTCCAATAGCTTATAGCAGTTTGCAAAAAATAAAAGCCAATTATCTCCAATACTGTATTAAAGAACTGTAAGTCAACCACGTAACTACCTACTTAAAAACAAAAACTGTTTCTAATACAATCACAATACAATATCACTTACTAAATACAGCTTAAAATACTATTATAAATAAAACATTTCCTTATTTGATAACTAATCTATTTTTATACATGTTCATTGCTTGTTTTTTTAATATTAGAATGGTGTTAAGCTGCAAGGTTGTGGTTATGATTGAAGGAGGTAGCGGTGGCGGAGGCAGACGCCTTGCTGAAGGAGCGATGCCCGGGGCGGTTCTCGTTTTGTTGACCATCCCTGTTGTTCCCTAGCTGCTCACGACTGCCACTGTAACTATTAACAAAATAAAATCGATATATGATAATATCACCTCTGTGACCTCTGTGACCACCAATAGGACAGTATACATACTATACTGTCCTATTGGTGGTCACGGGCTTCTTCTCAGTGTAAAGAGGGTAAGGCCATAGTCCACCACGCTGATTCATTGCGGGTTGGCAGACCCCACGTAAGTTTGAGGACATTTTTCAAGAATTCTCAGTCATGCAGGTTCCTTCACGATATTTTCTTCTCTATTCATCATCATCATCTCAGCCGAAAGACATCCATTGCAGGACATAAGCCTCCCTCAAGGTTTTCCAAACAGACCGTTCCTGGATCACCCGCATCCAACCGCTTCCCGCGACCCTTCTCCATTACTTTACATATAACTTCGATTAGTCAGAGATCCCTTGAGATCGAACTTTAGAGTTCTGCGTTGCGGTTCGCGTACACGAAAGAGTAATATATCATTCATCATCTATCAATATTCATCATCATATATATAAATATATATATATATATATATATATATCAGCTGTGTCTAGCTTATTCCTTTTTTTATTTTTTTTTTACAATAATTCTATAACCTAACTTATTAAATTATAAGTGTTGCACGGAGTCAGCTCTACTGTGCCCGTTAGACGGCATTAAGCTCTCATTCTATTACGTGTGATCTATAATATGTATGTATCTTATGTGGGGGCCAGTCAGTGCAGACCGGCGACACTTCGACCCAGTGGGATCTTTTGTGTCGACATTCTCCCAATAACGACTGCCATAGATGTTCATGGCCACCGGGACCGACGGCTTAACGTGCTCTCCGAGGCACGGAGCAGGCGATGATTGTCAATCAATACGCACATAATTTCGAAAAGTCATATAACTTCCGAAAGTCAGAGGTGCGCGGCGTGGGTTCGAACCCGAGACCCTCTGCGTTGCAGTCTGTTGATCTCCCCACTGAGCTATCGCTGCTATAAATATTTAGCCGCGGACGATTGCTAGTAGAATAAAGCGATTTATCGATTGTCCGTTCCATTACACTATATATCTAACACAATAAATCGAGCATGCTGTAAATAATTTGACGAGTAATTACAACTAGTAACTAACTGCACTTTAATGATTCGTGATTATCGTATAATTAGTAATTACTGTTTGTTGCAGACAAGGTACGTGAATTATATTGAAGCTGACTTGTGTATCTGTACTTAAAAGCAGGTTTAGTGTTTAAATAAAAGAGCAGCGATAGCTCAGTGGGGAGACCAACAGACTGCAATGCAGAGGGTCTCGGGTTCGAGCCCACGTCGCGCACCTCTGACTTTCGTAAGTTATATGACTTTGCGAAACTATGTGCGTATTGATTGACAATTATCGCCTGCTCCGTGCCTCGGAGAGCACGTTAAGCCGTCGGTCCCGGCTGCCATGAACATCTATGGCAGTCGTTATTGGGAGAGTGTTGTCACAAAAGATCCCACTGGGTCGAAGTGTCGCCGGTCTGCACTGACTGGCCCCCGCATAAGATAAGATAGTGTTTAAATTCCTTCACTAAAAGCTATTGGGTGTGTTGTTTTTAATAATTTAATTGTAAGGAAAGGTAGGTATTAATTTATTTATTAATTTGTTCAAAAGCCGTCTGACCAATAATATAAATAGGTTTGAGTACGTTCATAGAAAAAGGTTGCTAATAATAAGCGCCCACATTTATGTAATACTACATGTGCCCGCGGTTTCACTCGCGTTTATGGTTACTGCGCCGTCCCCATGGGTTTTAGCGTGATGTTATATAGCCTATAGCCTTTCTCGATAAATAGGCTATCCAACACTAAAATATTTTTTTAAATTCGAACTAGTAGTTTCTGAGATTAGCGCGTTCAACCAAACAAACACATAAACAAACTCTTCAGCTTTATAATATTAGTATAGACAAAATTTTGTCAGTGACTTCGCTCGCCTTGATTTAGATTTTGTCAATCTCTGGAGAACAGTACTTATTTTCTGTAAATACTAATGTGAGTGTATTTGTTACGCTTGCACGCCATAACTACTCGACTGATCACCATGCAATTCGCATATACGTCGTCAAGGATACAGAAAAATACAGACATATATTTTAAAAACAAATGTACTGTTACCAAGGGCTGAATATTTTTTCGACAAAGTATATTAACGCAAGCGGCGTCGCGAGTATAATCTAGTATTGTATAATTTCTCACCTCTTGTCACCTTCTCCACTGCAAGTGTTCAATCCCTCTCTACTGACGCTCGCGTTCTGTTCATCACTCCGGCCGTATGCGCCATCGCCGCTGTATCCGTTATTGTACCCACGCTTCGTTCGCCTCACTGTCTCATACCTCCAATCTCATATCAGGTAAGTTATAAACATGATCATCTTAGCGGCATAAGCACAAACATAGAACAGCTTCAAACATAGAATAGCTGAATTGACATGTAACTATTAAATATTAAATAGTAATAAGGTGGCATAAGAAATAAAGAAGAGAAAAAGCGAAGAACTATCAAGTCTATCTAAATGAGATCAAAATGCAGTAAATTTTACATGAGTTACAGTCATATAAATTAGTTTGAATTACTTTAAATTATATCGAGTAGGCGGCGTCCGTGTTCCGCGAACGCCTCTCGATGTCGGAAGGGTGACTAGATCCCCGCTTTGTCGTCGAGGACCAGGTCCCCCAATTGTGTGTGTCAATTTTTATTGTGTGTTTGTGAATTTGTCTTGTGAATTTGTGTGATGGTTGTGTGGGATCCACCACGTCCATTGGCGGGTCGAACCTTTGACGGGGTCGCGATTTGAATGCGAGAGCGATCCGCGCGACCACACTATAAAGGTGTGAGGAACACCGCGGTGGTTTTAGTCGGTTCAACCCAAATTTCCATCTTAGGGGCTGGATCCCGACATATCCCCATCGCTCGCCCCAAAACCGGCGATGGTGAATGCGACTTGCACATTACCCAGCGTCAAAAAAAAGAGATTTAAATTATATAAAAAATGGGGAAGTGCAAACACTACCAAAAGGCACACGGTGATCTTGCAGCAGGTTCATTATTAAACTAGGGATTTTTAGGGCTATTCGTCTGGAGAAGTTCTTCCATCCCAAAGAGTTTCGTAGAGATATAACCGTGTGTTGCACTTCTGCGGAGAGTAGGGATTCTAATCTCTTTTATCAGAAGGTGACCAGGATTGTTGCTCCATGAGTGACTATTAAAAAATGCAGTTACTCTGCAGCCAGCTGCAGAGTAACTCCATTTTTGAATAGTAACAATGAGCAGATGTTTTTCTAGATATTGCGGCGTCTTTAGGTTAGCTGCTTACCATATGGCACTTTGTCTTAAATATATCTAGAGTATACCAAAAATCAAACTCTAAAATGGTATAATACGTATAGTAAAATATGCGTTTTATAGAAGCATAAACAAAACCTGAGCCAAAGTTAACATACGCACATACTATGTATAGGCATGTGATTTGGTGTCACAAGGAGATGAGGATTGAGTAAAGATGTTGGTGGGTATAAGAAAAGGCGATATAAGGCAGGATTAAATGTCATTGTTCGAAGATTGAATCCTGCGAGGATTACAAAAAGAGACAAGTGGAAAAAGAATAGAAGGATAATCTAGAGATAGCTGATCTCAAATTACTTGGGTGTTTCAACCTCGTCTGTCGGCAAGCATGTAAAGCCGTAGGCTCTGCACTTAATTGCTGTCTGGTCACATCAAATTACCTTCCCACCAGACTATGAGAATAAGTAATCGGGAGTGCATTTTTGTTTGTGCACAGAACTGTGCATTATAGCAGCCCGCGCATAGGCTAGCCTACGTTAAGATTGGCCACCGTGGTCGTTATTTTAGATAGACATGATTTGGATACATATTCGTATGATACTTACCTCGACCTTCCACAGCTACAGACAGGAGCGCCATCAGAACCAACACTGCGACTGCTCTCGCCATGTTTTTGTCCAAATCTGCTCCACTAAACACGCAGCAACATTATATATGGCACATTGTCAGACAGGATGAGTACAGTTCCACCAAATCGGATGTGATACGGTCCATCAAAGTGTCACATTTGGGTGACAAGCCATGATGGGCAGACAAAGGCTTTATACAGGTTAATTTTGACGGTCTGACCGGACGCCCTTGACTTTCAGGACAGGAGTCGATTATCCATAGCAGTGATTTAGATATAACATATCTTAGAGGAAATAACATATTATATTTTGGACTAGTCGTACCCGCGACTTCATACAAGTGATGTAAAATAATGTATACTTACGCACTTTTTTAAATTGTCTCTTTTTTGCAGATCTAATAAAATGAAACTTACCATTAAAGGTAAGTCAGCTACATTGAAATTGGTTCAGCCATAGTAAAAATCAAAATCATAATAATCATATCAGTGTCCACAAAAACGCACGGATAAACAAAAATAAAACCTGATTACGATTTTCTTAAATAAGATCTGACACAATCAGCTGTCATTAGCTGTTATTAGATAATTAATTTGTTATATAACATCATATAAAAACACATTCAGTATTGTAGCATCATGGCTTTATTGGCAGTCGTTATTGGGAGAGTATCGACACAAAAGATCCCACTGGGTCGAAGTGTCGCCGGTCTGCACTGACTGGCTCCCACATAAGGTAATAATAATAATAATAATCATGCCTTTATAAACCTGAGGGGTGAGACAGGGTGAAGAACATTTACATCTTGCTAGTTATATTGAAGATCTTGCCTGTATAGTTCAGTTTCAGACGTTGTAGTTGTACTTAGAATTATCTGTCAGAAACACTTGGCAGCACCAGAGAACCAATCTTAGGATTAACGATCGACTGTAAGTGTAAAGTCATATCACGTGACTAATAAGATTAAGGAAGCCTTGGGCATCTCTATCTTGTTTAAAATGGTATAAAAGAACTTTAGTTCTTTTATACGTAAACGTGGGATCGTAATAGGGATGTCTCGCTATTTCGCTCGCACAGTTGTGGTTAAATAGTGATTACGTCACAGTTTGTATCGTTCGTCCCTTTTCTATCATTTGACAATTACTACGTCATTTGAAACGCTTGTATATTTTTTATTTATGAGGGGATTTCAAAAACCGTTTGTGATTAATTTATCTATTTGGCTTAAATAGTAAAACAATGTGTGTCAACTATCATATTCTTTCGTCAACAGTTGGTAACGCACGAGTGATACCCCTGATATTTAAAGCGATCATAGGCTAATAGCGGTAGCCGTTCACTACTATTTTAATGTTCTGTATCGTTTACCATCAGGCGGGCAGTATCCTCCAGTATGCCTCCATTATTAGATAAAAAAGAACATGCTAGGAGCTTCTCGACTAGTCAGTTAAATTTTGAGTGAAATGTGAGGATTTAGCGCGAGCACGTAGCACCCTTTTTACCTATCTTGAAATGACATAGATACGTATAATATGACGACCCGATGGCGTAGTGGTTAGTGTAACCGACTGCCACGCCTGAGGTCACGGGTTCGATTCCCGCACAAGTCAAACATTTGTGTGCATGAACATGGATGTTTGTCTTGGTCTGGGTGTTTCTATGTATAATATGTATGTATTTACTAAAAAAAAAAAAAAAATATATATGTATGTTTATCCATTGTCTAGTACCCATAGTACAAGCTCTGCTTAGTTTGGGCTAGATGGTGTTGTGTGTATGTGGTGTGTGTATATTATTATTATATTATATATTTCCTGGAGAGATAGGCAGTCACGGTATAAAGGCGAATCTATTTCATTTTTGAATGCTTGGAAATGGCTGTTTAGGAGACGCAGTGATAGTGAATATGACTGCTGTGCTTGAGGTGTAGGCTTCGATTGGCAGGTCGGGCAAAATGTGCGTTTGCGGTAGACAGTAAAAGGTTCGCCCTCTATTACGTATAGCCTACAAAATATGAACTATGATAATACAGTTCAACCTATGTCATTAATATAGCCGCGAGACTATTCATTATGTGTGGCGACTCCGCACAGACGAAGAAGTTCCGTATACATTTAACAGATGGCACTACATACAACAAGAACTCAAATGACGTCATACTATTCTGATCGCACAAGTGGAGTTTACACAGTGACTAAGTATATATACAAGGTCCCGACATCATCTGTCAACCAGCCTGGTCGGAGGATCCTCCCTTTGTGTTGGAGGGACATCAGACCCTGTTCTTCCACATATGCATATAAATTCAGTGTCACGACTTTTTCAAAATAAGTGTACATAATAGTCTTCTATTTACGCGAATATTATTCATTGAAATGAAACTGCTATATACGGATTTTATCGCGTTGTTTATTTGACACTTTATTACAAAATTTTGAAAATTGTTACTCTACTGCTACTATTAAACTTTACTAGGTAATTTTTAAGCTTATTAAATTATTATTAAACTATTTAGATTTAATTTTAATTTATTTTTACACTTTCCCCGACGTTTCGTTTAATTTCAATGTACATAATAGTTCTCAGTAGCAGCGCGAAGTCTGTTCGGTACATGACAAAGCCTAATTTCCCCCAATGACGTAAGACTTAAAATATAGCTGGCGAAATATTTATATATATAATATTCTACCACGTACACACAACACCATCTAGCCCAAACTAAGCAGAGCTTGTACTATGGGTTCTAGACAATGGATATACATATATATATATACTTTTAGAAACATAGGTATATATTTTTTTTATTATTATTCAGAGTCGTTGGCGTAACATAAAGTATGTATGTTTCAAAGACATCTCTCACATTAGGAATAATTCGTGGGTCATTAACTCATTATACAAGCATCCTAACAACAGACACAAGAAATGCCCAGCCACAAACAACTATTCGTGGATCATAGAAATTTTTGTTTCATTGCGGATCGAATTCACAACAGTTGGCGCACTGTCAGAGGCGTTTACAAACTACTACGCCAGCAAAATGAATGTCACCGAAAAACAAGTCTATTAGTCATTTAATCCTCATTATGTTATGAAGCTGAGTTGATAATTAGCCTTGTTCCATCTCCGAGGTACGCACGTGAACAATGTTAACACGTTCGCCGGTTACAGCCGCGCTTGGCAGTGACCTTCGCTATTCGGTCGTTCGCTCGGGAGCGGTTTTTTACCCCGCGTCGTAGTTTTTACAAACAATCATCACCACTAGTAAAAACAGTTCGGTTAAAGCTTTCAGAATCAACTAAGCGTGAATTCATATTTTTTAACTATTCGGTTTGATTGCGTTTTTAGATCGGTAGCGTAAGTAGGTATGTATGTTTATGTTTACAGTTTTCAGGTGTCGGTTTCCATTACTGGGCAAAGTGTTCCCAGCAAGGTCCATTTCGGGCGAAAGCCTGGATCGGGGATTTATCTTTCTTTATACCTTTACAGTCGTGACATTATGTCTCATATATTATAATGTTATACCATGTTTCTAATTTGTTAGGCTCAATGTAAAAGTGTTTTAATAAATGCCTAATTTATTTGCATCAGCAATTGATCAAAGAAGATAGCCCAAAACTAACCCAGGCCCGGCGCAAAAGATTTGTATCTCAGATTTTAGAAAATATTTAAAATAATATTTAATCTATCACTATTACCTACTCTGTCGGATGCTAATATTTCTTTTTGCTGAAGAAGTTTTGTAGGCGTTCTTATTAAACACTCATTTATCGACCAAAATGCATATGTATTATTCTTTCATTCGTTAATTGTTTACAAACAAGCATACTGATACAAAACCTATTATAAGCATAGCCTAAAGGTTATTAAAAATAAATACCACTTTATTATAATCTTATTCTTTAGTCGTACTTAACGTAAAGTATTATTTTATGCATTCTGTATTGTTTTGAGATGTCATGTTTACCTGCTGATGCGTTGTTCGCCTCATGCATACCGGTTACATTATAAACAACATTCACAAGATTAGAGGAAAACATTCCGCAAGTGGCGGATTTTTCGGAGGTATCATACAAGGACTTGATTAAGTTCACCATTAGAACATATCACCTGAAAATATCGCGCTCATACTGTAGCGAGCATGTGAAAGTAACGGACTTATATGTAATGGAGGTATACAGGCACTCAGAGGATCTTACTATAGAAGATAAAGCAATTGCTCGATCTGAAGCATCGACCAACAATGTCCAGATCCATTGTTGCCGCATTCAATCACGACACCTACGAAGTAAAATATATTAAACGTACGTGCCATATAACGCAAGTCGTAACAGTTGTTGGAATAAATGCCATAAAAAAGTATTATTGTTCTTGCATACACGGCCAACGGACATTGGGGAGCTGCGCACATGTTATAAGTGTCATTTATCTTTTAGGTTGGGCTAGACATAATCAAAGAGAATTTGATCATCCGGCTGGAGGCTTAGATTATGTATTAATAGATTTAGAAAATAATTGATGTTAATCCATATGTGTACTGTGTACTTTGATTAAATAAATTCTTATGCTTACTCCTACGGCTTTGAGATAACCTTGAATACGATTGCGCTTACACAATAATCGCAAATAATAAATGTTAGCCACCCGATACAGAAACAGTGATACTATAGAATATTATTTTTAAATATCCTCTAAAGCCTGAGATACAAAACTTTTGCGCTGGGCCTGGGTTATTTTGTATGGGATTTGGGCCATCTCCTTTATTTTTATTTAATTTGTGTATTATTTTTATATTATATTGTCTTCTGTTTACGCGAATATTATTCATTGAAATTAAACTACTACGGGGAGGTCTCTCCGTGACCATGGCTGCTGAAAAGCAACCGAAACATCGTGGAAAGTGTAAAATTAAATTAAATCTAAACAGTTTTAATAATAATTTAATTAGCTTAAAAATGAGTAAAGTTTAATAGTAGTAGTAGTGTAACAGTTTTCAAAATTATGTAATAAAGTGTCAAATAAACAACGCGATAAAATCCGTATATAGTAGTTTAATTGCAATTATTTTATATTGTTATTATTTATTAATTACTAGTTGACCCGACAGTCGTTGTCCTATCAATTATACAAAAACATTTCATGTTATTAAATACAATATCACAACATCAATTAATTCTTTTTCATATAAAATACCATTTAAATTTTCCACATTACCCACAGATATTTCGCAAATTTTCGTTCATGCAAACCTTATCTTGGCAATTACAAAAACAACCAAAAAAAAAACAGCCAATTTGTTCGAGCAAGTGATGCTCCGTCATACATGTGGCAATTGATTTTTATTTATATAGATATATTGTAATAAAAATAAAACGATGCAGTATGTATGTAAATTGAAAATATTTTTGGCATTATATTTAGAAGAGTTTGAGTTACCAGAACAGCGGTATTAGATATGTTTCCGTCTGTCTGTTTGATTTACACGAAAACCGTTGAACTTGTTTTGATAGGGCTTTCAACGTTTTGCAATTTTGTTGTCTTTTAATTTAACGTGTCACTCGTTTTTTTTTTACCTGAGAATGCATTGACGCATACCCCTCCGCGGGGGCGGGCGGAGGGGTTATGTCGGACTCCCGGGGTAAAAGAGAAAGATGGAATAAGAATAATGTACCTCCCGGAATACCAATTAAACCTACAACGGTGTTCCTCGACAAAACCACTATCGACGGGGCCGCGCGAATCATTTGCACATGCGGTCGCGACCCCGCCGAGGTTTCGGCCCGCCGTATGAAACGGCAGGCCACTACACGATAAGACCTACCCTAGACGGACTCGACACTGAGGCGCACGTGGGAACACGCACGCCGCCTCTCGGACCTGGTGCTGAACGGGTGGTGGGCAGGCCCACAAAGCCCACCACCCCCAGGTCAATTTAATGTGTACCTAATCAATCCTATCTTAAGTAACCAACACCAAACTTTTTATTGTTTCTTAGTACATTAATCCCGGAACATATATCATATGTTTTCCTTATTATGTTTACGGTTTACCACTAAATATTCATACGATTACGTGAAACTGTAATAGGTATTTATTTATATGTACATTTTTATGCGAATACAATTGCGTCCATAATTTATAACACTAACAGACCACAAGAACGTGACTTGTTAATGGAAGTATATCAGAAATGCGCATGCAATTAATTCAGTGTCACACTTGATATATTATAAAGTAGTTCTGAGAACATGATAGGGTTATAGCACAAAATGTACTATTTAGCACAGTCGATATACAGGTCTAAGCTTTTATGGGTCTTGTTGCGGGTAGGATGCACCATGTAGCCAGCAAACGCGCAAGTAACGCGCAAGTGCAATTAATCATAAGTTAACTCGCCAATATAGACAGCGCGATTAACTTGCATGGTACAGTCAGTCTAAAAAAGTACTATTAAAAATATTGGCTGTAGTCATTTTAACGGAACTTTGTGGCGTATGCTTCTTACTGAGGTTCGCTCTCACTGAACACGCGAACCGTTAGATTTGTGGTCAGCTATAGCGTTGTTTTTCGGCAGTTCCATAAAGTGACTAGAAGCCATACTTCTTAAATATGCGGTTGTCAATTGCAGCAATTCAGTTAGATCTTTTAAATGGGAATTCAACCTTCTAAATTTTTATTTACAGGCTTTCATTATGTCTATTGTCATTACAGCATACAAAATGACAAATAAAAATTATATTTCGTGCAAATAAAAAGTCACTACTAACGAACGACCCAACGTAGAGAGTCGTGCAAACATAACGTACTAAGTAGTCGCTAAAACGCGCGGCTTGGAAATCATAATCGAACGTAAAGAATCGCACATACAGTTGCAAATAGCCGTTCATTGATGTAGGTGTGCTAGAATCCTTATAATTATTTTGTTTTGTTCATAGCGCCGCGTTGCCGCGCCGGTCGCTCTGTGCGCCGGTCACGAAGTTTCGTGATTATTGAGACGGTGAGACTGAATTAGATCAAGTGTATCTATGATTGCTTGTATCTATGATCTAAGGTTAATTGATTATCGATCTCAGATCCACTTTGTACTTAACCTTTTATATTTAACTAGCTACACACACTTCGCTGTGGCTAAGCCATGTATTTTGAATTTTCCGTTGTTGTGGTAACGTTTTAAATAAAAGTATTTAAAACACTTCATGGAAATGAAATGTTGCGTGAACTTTTAAGATAATACGTCGACTTCGTTTCGAATTTTGCGAACACAAACATATGGAAGCTGAATTATTGTGTATAACGATATCTATGCACTAACTGATAAAACTATTACCTTACATAAGACGTGTTCATTCTGCATTTGGTATTATATATATATTTTTTTGACACTGACATGCGTTCGTTCTTGAAATCTCAATCCTTTTTAACTCGTATTTACTTTCAAAGTAATAAGATCATGTTTGCTTTTTAATAGGTTGTCGGAATTACCGCAGCAACTACTGTTTATGTATGGTTACGAATATATAAGTGCTTATGTAAATGTATGTAGGTATCCTTATCCTTACTAATATTATAAACGTGAATGTGAGTTTGTATGTTTGATGCGATTTCATGCCTTAACTACTAGACCGATCTATTTCCACAGGTAAAAAAAAATTGGTAAAAAATAAAAATGCGTACGATAGACTTACTTTCGTCAGCTATGTAATCTGCTAAACTATACATTTAAGAAAAATGCTTTCATATGTGGGTTATAGAATTCTGTTTTTAACAATTATTTAAATTTCAGTATATATTAATGAAAATACATATTTAAATAGACACAGTTTATTAAACACCAGTCAATTGCTAATCTTCATTTTTAATATTCTAAATAAATAAATGATTACATCTTCAAAAGCTTTAAAGATAAAATTTCGAATGGATACATTTACGAGGATCAGATAATCTGCATCACGGCGTTACCACTGCTTTTTCTCTTTATTGCCCCAACCTCCTTTTCCATTATCCTTATCTCCTCCTTTTTTACCGCCATTTCCTCCTCCGTGTTCATCACTCTCGCTACTTTTACTGTCACTTTTGGATTCACTGCTTTTGGAGTTATCTCCTTTTCCTCCACCTCCAGCATTACCACCAAATTTGCCTGCTCCTTTTCCATCGTCCTTGCCGCCTTTTCCGTAATCACTCTTGCCGTCGTAAACTGCAACATACAGAAGATTAGTTTTTATGTTTTCCTTATATCTACAATTGTAATAGTGAGAGAGGGTAAGAAAGTATAATATAATTAATAATTTAGCATAGATAACCATTGTTTTTATTCATAAGCTTAAATGTCAGAAAAGCTTTTTGTCACTCAAGGTGCGAAAGAAGGCTTTTTAAAAATTTAAGCTCTATCTTTAGCATAGCAGTATTTAAGATAAACAAAAAGTTAACGTGGTGGTTAGCTTCGAACCCGCGATCTTGGCAGGCTGTCCTACCGCTTGACCTACTGTGCAGTAGGTAGAGCTGCGGCACTATTCATAGTTTCGCCTCACACGTTGATCCTCTATAAGCATATGATAATTATTGTCAATCAATACGCACATAATTTCGGAAAGTCATATATCTTCCGAAAGTCAGAGGTGCGCGACGTGGGTTCGAACCCGAGACCCTCTGCATTGCAGTCTGTTGGTCTCCGACTGAGCTATCGCTGCTTAAGGAGGTAAGCCCTTATATTAAATATCTTTGTCAAATCTAGGTACACACTACAGCAGAAGGGATTTCCAGTGTAATGCAGTAAGTGGCTAAACTCTTATGACAAAAAGAAAAGTAAGAAGAAATGTATACATTACTCACCACCAGGAGCGGCGTATGCGCACGCTACGAGGGCTACAAACAGAAGTGAGATAATTGTAAAATTCTTCATCTTGTCCTTATGTCAGCCAACGACTACAATCAACTGGCATCGTGCTACCCTTTAAATACTCAATCACTTTCAGTTCCGACGATATTTTTTACCAATAAAAAGTTCTCAACAATTGAATCTATTTTAAATTACCAATTGCTGATTCTGCTTCTAAAATTAATCCAAATTAATTACTGTAATACGTTTGTCGAATGAGATTTACGGTTATTTGACTTAGCTGATACGTATTGTCTGTAATTAATTATATTACATACTAGATGTGCCCGCGGTTTCACCAGCGTTTTTTATTAGTGCGCCGCCCCCGTGGATTGTAGCATGATGTTATATAGCCTATAACTTTTCTCGATAAACAAGCTATCCAACATAACAATCATTTTCAATTCGAACTAGTAGTTCCTGAGAATAGCGCGTTCAAACAAACAAACAAACTCTTCAGCTTTATAATGTTAGTATAGATTAATGTGCTAGCTACGGTTTTAAATCCCTCATAATAAACGTCTATTACTGTCTGCCTGAGTACTTCGTGACAGAAAAACCCAATTACACTTTGCCTAACCCGGGAAGTGAGCCGATAACACATCGGCATCCTGATTAAGGCGAGTGTAGTGCTCCACAAACATATTTTTTTTATACAACTAAATGGTCACCGTAGCCTATGGACGCCTGCAACACCAGAGGCATCACTTGCGCGTTGCCGACCCTTTAGGAAAGGAAGTGGGAAGGTGAAGGAGCGGGATTGGAGGAAAGGGGGTGATTGGGCCTCCGGCACTCTCACTCACCGAATGAAACACAACAGTAGGAATACCGGTATTTCACGTCGATATTCTGTGAGAGGGTAGTCCTTCCCCGGTCGAGCCACCCCATTCATGCTAAAATCAGCGAGGCTCTACTACTCAATAACTTCGAATACTTAGTGAGAGATGCGCACCTTGAGATTGAACTCGAGACGTCTGCGTGGCACTCCAAAGGTTTTTTACTAGACTATCGCTGCTGTTGGTTACTGCTAGCTAGCATATTAATTTTCGTATAACACTGATAGTTTCAAGTCCTAAGTAATATACAAAATGTTACTCATGGACTGGTTCAGAATGATTACGATAATGAACATAGGCTTATCATCCTTTAGCCTTCATGATATCGTTATTGCGAACGAGTCCTTGTTATAAGCATGTTTCGTCTAGGTTATGTGCCCTTAATAAAAACATTTGAGGTTACTAGATAGTAACCTCAAATGTTTTTATTAAGGGCACACACCTTTTTTATATAGCTGACCCGCGCAACTTCGTCAGCTTCACATAAGAGATTTTGCCGTTTCTGCAGCATTTTCATTATGTTCCGCTCCTATTATTCGTAGCATAATGTTACGTAGCCTATAGCCTTCTTCGATAAATGGGCTATCCAACACTAAAATATTTTTTTCAATTCTAACTAGTAGTTCCTGAGATTAGCGCGTTCAACCAAACAAACAAAGAAACAAATTCTTCAGCTTTATAATATTGTATAGATATACAATATTATAAAGCTATATATATATAACCATAATCTTATCTTTTATCTGATTTTATATTATATTTTATATTTCTGTGTCGCGGAGAACTTAACAAACATTCAAACAACAGACACAAAGAACACTTAGACTCGGTATAACTATTTGTGGATCACACAAATATTTATCCCGTGTGGGGATCGAACCCACGACACTCGGCGCCGCGGCAGTGGCGAGGCGAACATTTAAACCACTACGCCACGGCGTGCAATCTTGTATGTAAACAAAAATGCCTTCCGCTAATGTTCATAGGGTTCTTGACAATACGCCAAGGCCACAAAATAAAAAGTGGGGCGGGATAAGGGGGAGACGTTCAGTTTTACCAACGAGATGGGTATAAAAACCCAGGATTCGACCTCTTCGTCTTCATGTGACCTTTGGTATTTCTTTTTATTCATCAGCTTTTTGTAATGCCCTACTGCTGGGCAAAAGCCTCTCCCTTGGACTTCCAAATCGCTCTGTTGGTGGATATCCCCTGACCTTGATGACCTTGTGACCCCTTTATCTCGGGGGTCTTCTGACCCACAGGGCCATATTCAAACTCAACCAAGGTATGTCTGCACATCAAGTTACAAGTCAATCGGTCCAGTGGTTCCGGAGTTATGCCGGTCACTAACAGACAGACATACAGACCCACATAGTGTTTTCATTATTAACCTCTTTGAAGAAGACTCAGAGGTTTAAAAATGGGGAGGGATAAGGGGGAGACGCTCAGCTTTACCGAGTATACCATTAGAGAGGCTCGGGCACCCCTGGGTCCTATGGAGTTTGCCTTAGTGAGTATCACCATCCTTCGGTAGACCAACCATTTTGTCTAGGTCCATCTTGGCGACGTAAATGACGCGTATTCTAGAAATAGTATGGTTCAGCTTATGACTTCGCAAATGATGCAATAGTTAGGGAGTCACCGAGTTTCATAGGTTTGAATGTCGTATTATGATGTGGGCACATATGACAAAGATTTGTGTGATACACAATTAGTTTTTTCGAGTCTTGGTGTCCTTTGTGTCTGTCGTTTTGATGTTTGTAAAGTGTTTGCTGATGGATTGTGTCAGGAACAGGAATGAAAGGGAATTATTGATCAGAAAATTCAAATTGAATACTTTGGATGTTGGGCTTAGTCAAAGTATTTTGGCGAATCCAAAGTCTGAAATTGCAATGGGGTTGTGTGCTTTAGTTGAAGTTTGCCGCAATAATCGTCAATAATTCCCTTATCTGGTAAATATTAAGATAATGTTGTGTTGTATATGATAAGGTACGATGGGGTTGGCGTATCCTTGTGGATAAAAACGGCTTATAGAAAAATAAAGATTAAAAAAGAAAAAAAACCCACGTTACACAGAAGTTTGAACTTAGTGCACCAGGCACACACTGTTGTCGTTTAAAAAAGTATAGCAAGAAAACAACAAGTTTTAATGATACGGTAATCACCAAAACTATTTTCTATTTTCCTACATCTTTAGTTATGTCTATACAAAATTCAATCGTTATTTTAAAATGCATTTCTGTTCCAATTCTCTTCATACAAAACGGCTATTTTATAGGCAAAAAATTAATACATACATGTATGTATGTATGTATCTTATGTGGGTGCCAGTCAGTGCAGACCGGCGACACTTCGACCCAGTGGGATCTTTTGTGTCGACACTCTCCCAATACCGACTGCTATAGATGTTCATGGCAGCCGGGACCGACGGCCTAACGTGCTCTCCGAGGCACGGAGCAGGCAATAATTGCCAATCAATACGCACATAATTTTAACATAATACATACATAGTCTCCCAACTGTGTATTTTAGCTCTAGTATAATATTCTGGTGACGTTTACTGGACACATTCTTTAACACTCTGACGCTGAAAAATTCATATGGAAAAGCCCAATTACTTTGTTTGAATCGCGAATCGAACTGGGAATCTCAAGATAGGCCATGATCGTGTCAATTTAAGTCACAGTACCAATAAGATTGTCCGACTGAACACTGTTATAATTAATCCCGGAACATATATCATATGTTTTCCTTATTATGTTTACGGTTTACCACTAAATATTCATAGGATTACGTGAAACTGTAATAGGTATTTATTTATATGTACATTTTTATGTGAATACAATTGCATCCATAATTTATAACACTAACAGACAACAAGAACGTGACTTG
Source organism: Catocala fraxini (assembly GCA_930367265.1). Taxonomy (NCBI): domain Eukaryota; kingdom Metazoa; phylum Arthropoda; class Insecta; order Lepidoptera; family Erebidae; genus Catocala; species Catocala fraxini. The sequence goes on along the minus strand of OV884025.1, from coordinate 27,358,317 downwards.
TTAATGGAAGTATATCAGAAATGCGCATGCAATTAATTCAGTGTCACACTTGATATATTATAAAGTAGTTCTGAGAAAATGATAGGGTTATAGCACACAATGTACTATTTAGCACAGTCGATATACAGGTCTAAGCGTTTATGGCTCTTGTTGCGGGTAGGATGCACCATGTAGCCAGCAAACGCGCAAGTAACGCGCAAGCACAATTAATCATAAGTTAACTCGCCAATATAGACAGCGCGATTAACTTGCATGGTACAGTCAGTCTAAAAAAGTACTATTAAAGATATTGGCTGTAGAAATTTTAACGGAACTTTGTGGCGTATGCATCTTACTGAGGCTCGCTCTCACTGAACACGCGAACCGTTAGAATTTCTGGTAAGCCTTATCGTTGTTTTTCGGCAGCTCAAGCTTCTAAATAATTATTTACAGGCTTTCATTATGTCTATTGTTATTACAGCATACAACATGTCAAATAAAAAATTAATTTCGTGCAAATAAAAAGTCACTACTAACGAACGACCCAACGTAGAGAGTCGTGCAAACATAACATACTAAGTAGTCGCTAAAACGCGCGGCTTGGAAATCATAATCGAACGTAAAGAATCGCACATACAGTTGCAAATAGCCGTTCATTGATGTAGGTGTGCTAGAGCCCTTATAATTATTTTGTTTTGTTCATAGCGCCGCGTCGCGTCGCCGCGCCGGTCGCTCTGTGCGCCGGTCACGAAGTTTCGTGATTATTGAGACGGTGAGACTGAATTAGATCAAGTGTGGCTTGTTTCTATGATCTAAGGTTAATTGATTATCGATCTCAGATCCACTTTGTACTTAACCTTTTATATTTAACTAGCTACACACACTTCGCTGTGGCTAAGCCATGTACATTGAAATATCCGTTGTTGTGGGAACGTTTTGGATAAAAGTATATAACACACTTAATGGAAATGAAATGTTGCGTGTACTTTTAAGATCGACTTCTTTTCGAGTTTTGCGAACACAAACATATGGAAGCTGAATTATTGAGTATAACGATATCTATGCATTAACTGATAAAACCATTACCTTACATAAGACGTGTTCATTCTGCATTGGTTATTTATATTTTTTTTTGACCCTGACATGCAATTCTTGAAATCTCAATCATTTTTAACTCTTATTTACGTTCAAAGTAATAAGATCATGTTTGCTTTTTAATAGGTTGTCGGAATTACCGCAGCAACTACTGTTTATGTATGGTTACGAATATATAAGTGCTTATGTAAATGTATGTACCTACATACATTTAATAGGGATAAGGATACGTATCCTTATCCTGACTAATATTATAAACGTAAATGTGAGTTTCTTTGTTTGACGCGATTTCATGCCTTAACTACTCGATCGATCATCATGAATATATCTATAAGTTTAAGAATAATGTTTCCATATTTCGGGAGGAAGGGTTCTTTTTTTAACAATTATGTAAATGTTAGGATATTGTATTCATCAAAATACATATTTAAACAGACACAGTTTATTGAATACCAGTCAATTGCTAATCTTTAATTTAATATTCTAAATAAATAAATGACTACATCTTCAAAAGCTTTAAAGATAAAATTTCGAATGGATACATTTACGAGGATCATATAATCTGCATCACGGCGTTACCACTGCTTTTTCTCTTTATTGCCCCAACCTCCTTTTCCATTATCCTTATCTCCTCCTTTTTTACCGCCATTTCCTCCTCCGTGTTCATCACTCTCGCTACTTTTACTGTCACTTTTGGATTCACTGCTTTTGGAGTTATCTCCTTTTCCTCCGCCTCCAGCGTTACCACCAAATTTGCCTGCTCCTTTTCCATCGTCCTTGCCTCCTTTTCCGTAATCACTCTTGCTGTCGTAAACTGCAACATACAGAAGATTAGTTTTTATGTTTTCCTTATATCTACAGATGTAATAGTGAGAGAGGGTAAGAAAGTATAATATAATTAATAATTTAGCATAGATAACCATTGTTTTTATTCATAAGCTTAAATGTTAGAAAAGCTCTTTGTCACTTAATGTGTGAAAGAAGGCTTCTCAAAAATTTAAGCACGATCTTCAGCGTAGCAGTATACTTTTAAGAGAAACAAAAAATTTACGTGGAGGTTAGCTTCGAACCCGCGATCTTGGCAGGCTGTCCTACCGCTTGACCTACTGTGCAGTAGGTAGAGCTGCGGCACTATTCATAGCTTCCGCTCACGCGTTGATCCTCTATAAGCATATTAGGCATAGACATTCTAAGTCGCGAGATCGAGTCCTACCTCATGCTTTGACATTTCCTCGTTTCTTATTTTATTTTCGTATTTACAAATACGAGAAGCGACAAAGGGGCCGGCTCAGGAGGAGAAGGCGAGACGAGCTCGATGCCTTTAAAAAGGATTGGCAACTCATAACAAGCGATCGAGATAGATGGAAGGCGGAAGGGGAGGCTTTTGCCCAGCAGTGGGACGCCAATTAGGCTTATAATAATAATGATAATTATTTACAAATACCTTAAAATAATTCTGAATATACCTACAAGTTTAGTGTTTAGTTCATAGCAACAAACTGTTTATTTATTGTTATACGATAAACGATTGGATAGCAAAAACTACCAAATTAACTCCCACGCGACTAAGAAAGGTTTATTTTTATTTTATAATTTCATTTAACCTTGGATCATCCTAAGATCATAACCTAATTAGTGTCGTCCTTAGATGAAGGTGGAATCAGTCATTACGATATCAATCAAAATTGTTAATAATTACTTAATTAGCAGCAAATTATAGACAACTCGCAGGATACATAAATAAATAAATACATTCATAATCAACAATAATGTGAGTTTATTTTGTTTGCTCTCACAGAACTTGAATGTGACCTATACAATGACATAGCAAAAAGTCTTGATAAACGAGAAAGAGGTGTGCCTAAAACAAATTAATAATTACAATATTTTTTACACTAACCTTTGTCCGCGGCGTAGCTCGCGTAAAAGTAGGTTAGGTTAGGTTAGGTACAACAGAAGAATTTAAAAATAAACTATGGCCTAAGTATGTTACTCGGTGATTATATAGCTTTCTAATGGTACAAGAATTCTAAAATCGGTTGCGCAGTTTTAAATTAAATAATTACAAACAAATAGGTAATCAAATCTTTCCTTTTTATAATATTAGTATAGATTAGGCTATTTACATTCGAACGATATTCGAATACTGTGCATAACGCAATTACTACTTAGCGAGGTTATGGAAGCAACGCATGAACTTACGTCAAAATTTTATTCGAATACAATTGTGCATGTCGGTACTTTTAATGTGTTTAGTGAGATCGCAGATTATTTAATATAAAAACATGTAAAATTAATATTCAATTATTTTAATCTGTAGTGTTTTCACTATTAGTACTTTTAAAGGCTCGTTAAGGAGGTAAGTCCTTGTATTAAATATCTTTGTCAAATCTAGGTACACACGACAGCAGAAGGGATTTCCAGTGCAATGCAGTAAGTGGCTAAACTCTTATGACAAAAAGAAAAGTAAAAAGAAATGTATACATTACTCACCACCAGGAGCGGCGTATGCGCACGCTACGAGGGCTACCAACAGAAGTGAGATAATTGTAAAATTCTTCATCTTGTCCTTGTGTGAGCCAACGACTACAATCAACTGGCATCGTGCTACCCTTTAAATACTCAATCACTTTCAGTTCTGACGATATTTTTTACCAATAAAAAGTTCTGAACAATTGAATCTATTTTAAATTACCAATTGCAGTTGTGCTTCTAAAATTAATCCAAATTAATTACTGTAATACGTTTGTCGAATGAGATTTACGGTTATTTGACTTAGCTGATACGTATTGTCTGTAATTAATTATATTACATATTAGATGTGCCCGCGGTTTCACCCGCGTTTTTGATTACTGCGCCCCGGGTCGTAGCGTGATGTTATATAGCCTATAACCTTTCTCGATAAATAAGCTATCCAACAAAAAAAATATTTTACGTTTCGAACCAGTAGTTCCTGAGATTAGCGCGTTCAACCAAACAAACAAACAAAATCTTCAGCTTTATAATATTAGTATAGTATATAGTAGTATAGATTAAAAAGACTTCTCTTGCATAAAGGATTCAGTCACGTGTCTGGGACATTATCCCTGTATTTGTACAAACATATGTACAATTAATAGAAAGTACATCTAGACTCAAAGTAATAATTTGTGGATCATACAAATAATTGTCGCATGGCGGATTCAAACCTACAACATATGGCGCAGCGGCTGTGGCGAGGCAACCGCTTTCTCGCTCACACGTCAGGTGCAGTTATTTTAGAAACAACTTTGGTATGGTATGGGTGACGGTGTGTGATTTACGTCATCCCTGCATTTATACTTAAGAATTACTTTGGTATGATGAAACTAACGATATGTGATCGGGTGAGTTTCCAGGTCAGTCAAAGTGGTTTACTATCATAAAATTCTCAGGCAGACTGCAATAGCCTTGCTCTCTAATACGTGGGACTCTGAACCATCAACCAGCTTGCACATACATTTTTATAGAGCACTACACTCGCCTCAATCAGGATGACGATGTGTTATCGTCTCACTCCCCGGGTTAGGTAAAGTGTAATTGGGTTTTTCTGTCATGAAACACTCAGGCAGACAGTAATAGACCTTTATTATGAGGGACTTAAAACCATAGCTAGCACATTAATCTATACTAATGTTGTAAAACTATTTTCTCTATTTTCCTACATCAAATTTAGTTATTTCTATACAAAATAAAATCGTTATTTTTAAAATGCATTTCTGTTCCAATTCTCTTCATACAAAACGGCTATTATATATAATACTTAATACATACATAGTCTCCCAACTGTGTATTTTAGCTCTAGTATAATATTCTGTTGACGTTTACTGGGCACATTCTTTAACACTCTGATGCTGAAAAATTCATATGGAAAAGCCCAATTACTTTTTTTTGAAATTAAACTGCTATATACGGATTTTATCGCGTTGTTTATTTGACACTTTATTTCAAAATTTTGAAAATTGTTACACTACTACTACTATTAAACTTTACTAGGTAATTTTTAAGCTTATTAAATTATTGTTAAAGTATTTAGATTTAATTTATTTTCACACTTTCTCCGACGTTTCGGTTGCTTTTCAGCAGCCATGGTCACGGGGAGACTAAGATGGCAGTTGTCTCAATGTTCCAGTGTAGTTATTTCAAAGTACCCGAACATAATTTAATCATTGGTGTTTCTATTTACGCAGAATGAGCTCAAAGTATCATGAAGTCTAGCTGTGGTTTGCTTCTTCTTGGGTTTGACTATTTGTATTACTGGATCCCAAGCTGGTGGTACATTCCAACCATCTTCTCTATTAAAATTAGGATGTTTTTTGATTTCAATAGCCTCGCGAAGCATCCTTGGTAGGAATCGGAGTTCTTTAGCGAGAATCTGTGGTTTGTTAAATCTCAGGTAGTGGTTGGTCCCCTGTTGCACATGTTCACACACAGCAGACTTCAACGAGCGTTGGTGTTTTACATCAGCTATGTGTTCTTTTATGCGGGTGCCTATGTTTCTCTTGGTTTGACCAATGTATGAGAGTCCGCAGTCACAATCTATTTTATAGACCCCTGCATCTTGTAATGGTAGTTGGCACTTGACGGATGGTAAAAATTGACTTATCTTCGTTGGCGGCTTGAAGTATGTGTTGATTGAAGCTCGCTTCAAGATGTAGCCAATCTTGTCAGTGACACCCCTTACATAAGGCAGTATAGCAGGCTGGCGCTCGACTGTGGCTGGCTTTTCTCGGGATCTGTGACAGCGGCGCGGCTGTTGGAGCTTGTTGTCTTGCAGTACTTGCTTGACATGTTGAAGCTCGGCGTCCAGGTGTTTCTTGTCACAGACCCAATTACTTTGTTTGAATCGTGGATCGAACTGGGAATTTCAAGATAGGCCATGATCGTGTAAATTTAAGTCACAATACCAATAAGGTAGACCGACTGAACACTACAAGGTTACACGCTAAAGCTAGTGTTTCCGGGGTGAGAAAAGTTGTTCAAATTGAGAAGTGCAACAGAGGATGCCTTGTCCAAACTTGTAGGTCCTTGCTCAAATCTGAAGCTGTGACTCGGAAAGACACCATTTCACTCGTCAGACGATCACAGCTAAATAGACTGTTGTTGTTATCCCATCGTAGTAGGTATTTCCGAAATGTTTGTATTCTCAGTAGAGTTTTCAACGATCGTTCTTACTTGCACAGCGCGGCAATTATATTACTTTAGAAATGGGATTTTATATGATATGATATTATATGATAAGCGTACGGTTACTTTTCCCAATAATCCAATCATCGTACACCAAGCAAGTGAGTTTATTTCATATTGCAATTATAAAAAATAAATGTATCAAAGCTATATAAGTGTAGGCAATTTAAAGGATGAATGATTAAAGAAAGATCCTTTAAATACTCTGGTTAGCAAAAGAAACTTTTATGACTGACTTCGTTTAGGTAGGTTCATATGTATGTATGTAGATTAATGCCTAAACCCCGAAGGGTAGTTGTAGGTGTAATAAAGCCAAATTTTATCATTTCAGGTTTAAGTTGCACTTAAAAGAAGGTCATGCTACACGCTATATGGCTGTCTATAAGGCACATTTTTATAATTTGTTCAAACAGGCATTTACTATTAAGTATTTTCCACCAGAAAAGCCTGATTATGCACAACAAGAGTATAAATATAATACAAGAAGAATAAGGCAGTATTCCTTGTTTGGGAAGATTGGCGATGGGTACATCAAAATCAGTAATATTTATGAAAACAATATATTTGTATTAGCTAATACATATTTACAAATGTATGGCGAAAGTAAATATTATATTATCACATTGAGCTTTTGAATTTTATTCTATGACGCACGTCGAACAGCTTAACGTCTGAAACAAAACAAAATGAAAATTAATATTGTTGATTATATTATAGAATAACTTGGTTATGGTTTAGTTTTTCTGAAGGCGAATTTAAGATGAAGGATCTATCTTGTGAGCTTCACAAATCTTATTGTCGCTTTAACTTGTAACCAACTCGTCCCTATGAGCTGGAAAAAGTTATTAACGGGCACACTTAGAAACAATTAGTGCTTATTTAATTTAGTCCAAAATAAATATGTAACATAGTCATTCTTTACCAAAGAGTCAAGAAAATGTTTGTGATTGTCGTAAAATTATTATTGTTATTTTTCATTGAATTATGGTATCTTAATGTAAAAACTGCCTAGCTATCTTTTGACAAGCCAGGTAGATTATTCTTTACTATATACCTGGATCAAAATTCAATAGTAATAATATACTAAGGCTTTAATCTAATGGTACTTAGGCCAACAGATTTTTTAGGTGCCTAATAATTGCGTAGCACCAGAAGATGCAGTCGGCTTAATAAGTCGGCCCAATTTTATGAAGATTTAAATTTATTCTTTACAACTCACTCATGTGTAGCTTATACAAAACATATTAATCCTTACTGATATTATTAATTCGAAAGTGGCACTGTTCGTTTGTTACTTATTCACGTCTAAACCATCCCAACCGATTTGGATGAAATGAAATGACACACTTCAAAGATGCTAGTGAAATTGCGAATTGGAGTGAGTTGCTTGTTTAAGATCGACAATTTATTTAATGTGGTTTTAAGGTATTATTAATAATGTGGCACGCAAATATAAGAGCTTTATGTATAATAGTGAGATATATTTACCCGTATCCACCGGCGCCGGAGCTGCCACCATAACCGCCGCCGCCGCCGCCACCGCCGCCGCCACCATATCCGCCGCCGAAACCGCCTCCATGGCCGCTGCCGGAACCACCACCGAGACTGCCTCCAGATCCACCGCTGCTGCCATAACCGCCGCCGCTGGATGCACCGTGACCACCGCCTATACCGGCTCCGTGGCCGCCGCCGCTACCGAGGCCGCCTCCGCTACCGCCTCCACTACCACCTCCGCTACCGCCTCCACTACCACCTCCGCTACCACCGCCTACACTGCCTATGCCCCCCTGGCCGCCATTGCTGCTTCCGCCATGACCACCGCCTAGACCGCCGCCTTGGCCACTGCCGCTACCGTGGCCGCCTCCGCTACCGCCTCCACTACCACCTCCGCTACCGCCTCCACTACCACCTCCGCTACCACCGCCTACACTGCCTTTGCCCCCCTGGTCGCCATTGCTGCTTCCGCCGTGACCACCGCCTAGACCGCCGCCTTGGCCACCGCCGCTACCGAGGCCGCCTCCGCTACCGCCTTCGCTACCACCGCCTGCACTGCCTTTGCTCCCCTGGCCGCCATTGCTGCTTCCGCCGTGACCACCGCCTAGACCGCCGCCTTGGCCACCGCCGCTACCGAGGCCGCCTCCGCTACCGCCTCCATTACCGCCTTCGCTACCACCGCCTGCACCGCCTTTGCCCCCCTGGCCGCCGGCACCATCGTGACCACCGCCTGCACCGCCTCCCAGGCCGCCGCCTTTGCCGCCGCCTTGACCGCCGCCTTGGCCGCCGCCTTGGCCGCCGCCTTGGCCGCCACCTTGGCCGCCGCCTTGGCCGCCGTCTTGGCCGCCTCCAATTCCACCACTGCCGCCGTAGCCACCGCCGCTACTTCCTCCGTGACCACCGCTTAGACCACCTCCATGGCCACCTCCTACGCCGCCGCCGCCACCGCCTCCGCTGCCACCGCCGAGACCGCCGCCGCCTCCGTGGCCGCCGCCTTTACCACCGCCGCCGCCACCACCGTGACCACCGCCGCCGCCACCACCACTACCTCCGCCGAGTCCACCACCGCCTGCGCCATATCCGCGGCGAACGCGGAGATGTTCTGCAAGAAAATATACATTTGTATATCCTGAACTACAAGCTCAAAATCACTAACGTGCTTCTCCAATTAACTACTAAAACTTAGTGCTCGTATCTTCAACTCATATTTATGCTAGGTTTTGTGAGTTATGTTATTGAAATGGTTATGGACTGAAATATAATCAAGTTCGTCGCGGTTTCTTGCTTACAACTCTTTTTATTTACACTTTCCCAGACGGTTATTTTCCAGCAGCCATCGTGAGTGTCTCCTTGACCACTTTGCTGGAAAGTATCCGAGTGAAAAGAAAACAGTAATAAGTTGCGATGATATTCCTGAAAAGGCGGTTATAATAAAATTTACAGATACATAATTAGGATCTCTTTATACCCACAGACCGCGTAGTATCATAAAAGATTTGATTTATTCACAACACGGAAATGCACTATCATAAAACTAAAACAGTTAATCTTTTAAATCATTTGTAAGTACATATTTCAGTAAGTAAGCATAAATGGATGATCATCTTTACATATATTGAAATGCACATTTTTAAAGTAAAATCAAAATCGTGTTTAAGATAAATAAAAATCCTTTTCATAGTCAAAAATTGTTTAACTATAAGCGAAAAAAGTAAATACTCGAACAAAAATATGTATATAAGGTGAAATATTAAATTACTTCTAAAAGAAAATAATTTAAATCTTAACCAAATGATTTATTAGTATATACAAGGTAAAATTATGCACTTCTATAAATTACCACTGACAACAAGCTAGCAACAAATATTGAGATTTAATATTAGAGTATTTGTTATTAGGCAGTCATGTTTGTAAACAATGTAAGTACCTGCGGCTGCGAAAGAGCAGGCGATCAGCCCGAAGGCTAGTGCGACAACTGCGAGCTTGGACATGTTGCCACTGTGCCGACTAACACCCCGAGCTAGCTTATATACACCTCAGCTTATGTCATTACTTCACGAGCGCGCACATGTTTATTAGACTCTTCACGTTTTGCTGCGGTCTTTTTTCCATAATAATATTTATTAAGGTTCCGCTGATATTAGATTGGTTCTTGGCTTCTATGGCAGGTGCGCAGGTTGAAAGCTGCAGTTTTCAGCATGGCTTTAAATGCTGGAGTGACAGTCCGGGATTTATTCCTCGCACGGTATACACAGATGTATAGCTATGCTTTCTCTCTTTCTGTATTTTTTAATTTATCTGTATCCAACGAGTAAGACTACAAATGCGGGCTTCAGTTACGAGTAAGCTTTTACATGTTTAACTCGATTTTTATTAAATAAATATGTAATAATACCTTTAAAATGTTAAATGAGTATTACCTGTCAATTGTTGGCATGCCAGACATAATTGAAAACCTATTGTATCCCGCCTCCGGTGTGCCACTACCACTATAAACTTTTACTTTTATATTTTTATGAAATGAAAATATAACCACATGTCGAGAATCCAAAAGTGGTATAGATTTAATTATTTTTATATCGACTTTTATGAATTTATTATGTTGGATAAAGGATTTTTTTGATAAAGGGCACTACATATTTTTAATTTTACTGGATTCACCAGTTTAATAACTTTCCTCGAGTGATCTTCTGAGCTTTTGTTTTACTGTTGTTGCATTGCCGAGGCTGTCATTTTAATATGGTAGCTGTTTATTACCTTGCTTTTTCTTGTCATGTGTGTTTTCATTCGTCATTTAAGCTGCGTTATTTCTTTATTGTATTTTCCACCTGCAACTTTAATAAGATCAGTAAAGAATAAGGACGACGAAAAGTTATTGAAATAGGTCTCTGTAGCACAGATATTTTTATATTGTTATCATAAACAACAAACCGTTTTTTAATATTAATGTGGCTAACATTCAAACACAATAATTACTGAAAACAATGTTAGCATTTTACTAACAGTGGAAAAAAGATGTTGCTTTGCCAGCGAAAGGTTAGGGAACCATTTTTTTTTGGTCGGGTTATGCTTTGACGCATATCTCTCCGCGGAAAAGGGAAGCCGAGAGGTTATGTCGGTCTGACCTGGGAAAATCTGGAAAGTCCCGGGTACTACCGAATAAACCTACCACTGTGTTCCAACTCGCTGCCTTGAATGGTGGGTGAGTGGTTGGAACTGAAACTTCATCAGCGACCCAAAGGTTAGGGAACCAGTGCCAGCTTAACCATATACCAAAAGTATAAGTTTCTACGAACTACGAGCTACGTGAATATCGCAGACATTCTGAAGAAAGGACTGGTTAAGAGTATCCAAAGCGTGTATGAAGAATATAATGAAAGTGAATAAAGCAAGTGAGCTAACGCTGTCTCTGTTTACCTCCCCAAAAACAGGCGGGTCTATGTATGTAATATGTATAAATATTTGCCCCGTGTAGAAATTTCTAACCATGATATTTTTAGTTAGTCATGAAGGCTGGCAAATAATGGTTGTATTGGAAAGGAAGAAAAGGTAAATAATGGTAAACTTCGTCATAGTTAAATAAATAATAAAAATTAATAAATTCTTTAATGCGTCAAAAAGTTTATACATTAACAGTGTCAGCCCTGATTCCCAAACTAGCGTGAGCTGTATGTTGAGAAACAGTCCTTCCCAAAAACAAATTATACAAAATTGTTACAATAATATAAGCAGGATACATAGACAAGAGCTAATTTAAAAAAATACTATTAAAATAAGTAATTTTTACGTTAGTTTACGAGTGAATTTAGTGGTGGCAGCATATGTGTGCATGTTGTGTGCATTAGACTTAAGAATGCTACAAACCATGTCAGCATGAGATCTGGTATTCAGGGAGTTACATCGTCGAGTACAAACTACTGCTATTATTATGATTGCAGTTATTGGTCCATTGCTTGACGCATTTTGTTTACAAATGTTTCTTACGTTTCATCAACAGCGCTATATTTTGATGTGAGTTATGACAGATGTCAGACTTACCAAAATAAAAAACAGACTAAAAAATAGATTAGGTATTTATTGCATTATCAACATGCTTCAAATAAAGGACTTCCTACTGCTGTGTTTCGTTCGGTGAGTGAGAGTGCCGGAGGACCAATCACCCTCTTTTCCCCTTCCCGCTCTTTTTCCTTCCCACTTTCTTTCCTAAAGGGTCGGCAACGCGCAAGTAATGCCTCTGGTGTTGCAGGCGTCCATAGGCTACGGTTACCACTTACCATCAGGTGGGCCGTATGCTTGTTTGTCACCTTAGTTGTATAAAAAAAGAAAAGGAAAGAAGGTTCACATAATTATAAGGATACGGTGATATCGTCACCTATTTTACATATCGTATTTACTTTAGTTGTCCAACCTATTGTTGTCTAACCTATTTAACTCTGTTGAGACGAGCCATTGCTGTCTACCAAGCACATTTTTTACGGCCGTGTTGATAAGATTTCTGTTATACATACATACATAGATTCACGCCTGTTTCCCAGAGGGGTAGGCAGAGACTACGGATTTCCATTTGCTACGATCCTGACACACTTCTCTGGCTTCATTCACTTTCATCGCATTCCTCATACACGCCCGTCGGTTCAAGGTGCTCTTAACCTGGCCTTTGTCCAGAACGCCTCCGATCTGATCAAGAAACGTTCGTCTAGGTCGTCCTTCTTCAGTTTTATTAAGTATTTCTGTAATAGAAATACTTAATAACACTGCTTGACCAGAGTATCAATCTCGAGATCTCACAATCAGCCGCTAACTTAAGCCCCGTCCAACAAGGCTGTAGTGGTGATGATTACATCCTTTTTAAATAAGGTTTATAATTATTCTTATTTATTAAACTCCTTCAATCTAGCTGTAGTCTATTATACGCAAAAGGTGTGGGCATAGGTGTATTAAAGCCAAATTACACCGGCTCAGGTCTAAGTCGCATTTAAAATAAGGTGAGCGTATTGCCGTCTATAAGGCACATTTTTATCATTTGTTTCACCTGACAGCTAGTAATAACAATTATTGCCCTCCAGAAAAGTCTAATTATGCACAACTAAAGTGTAAATTAAGGGTGCAGGCAGAATAAGATAGTATTCTTTTGTTTGGGAAGATAGGCGAAGGGAACATTAAAATATTCCCCACTCTGACGCTGAACATTTCATAATCGTAAGTCCCAATGACTTTCTTTAAATCGTTAATCGAACTGGTTACATGACGATTAGCCATAACCATGTAAATTTAAGTCACAAAACCAATAAGGTAGTCAGAAACATGTATTGCATACGACCGAACTTTAGAAGGTTACAGCCAATAGTTTGTGTATCTGAGGTGAGAAGGGTTGTTCAACTTGAGAAGGACGGGAGTTCTTTCTCTTATCTGAAGCTTTAACTCGAAAAGAAATTCCACTCGTCAGGAGACCAAACTTAAATAGACTTATGTTGTATTCCTATCGTGGTAGGTATTTCCAAACACATTTTATTCCTAATAGGGTCATCAAGTTCTTTCTTAACGGCAAAGCGCGGTGATGACATTACTTACTTAAAAAATGTGAACTTCTGAAAAGCCTTATTTGTAAAACTTATGTGTAAAAATAGAATACAGACAGAATAATAATAATAATAATAATAAACATTTATTTCAGACTTATCCATATGTTGTTAGTAACAATAACTTAAAAACTATGTTAGTTATACAATTATTATATATGTATGTGTATCCATTGTCTAGTACCCATAGTACAAGCTCTGCTTAGTTTGGGCTAGATGGTGTTGTGTGTATGTGGTAGAATATTATTATTATTATTATTATTAAAATTAAAATTAAAACTAAAATTAAAATCAAAATCAAAATCAAAATCAAAATTAAAATTAAAATCAAAATTAAAATTAAAATTAAAATTAAAATCAAAATTAAAATCAAAATCAAAATTAAAATTAAAATCAAAATTAAAATTAAAATGAATTCATGTATCTTCCTGCTGCACCGGCCCCGCCGCTATGCCTACGGGTCCAGTGCAACAGGAAGGGACAGTTAGCCTATCACTGAACACCTTCAGGATACTGTTGTTGCTCCGGCGAATCCTTTGCATCAGGGATGCTGTTCTCTTTCGCATTACAGCTTCAAAGCAGTCTGTATGCGCCTCCGCAAACATGCCTGATGCACTACAGAATCGCCGGAGCCCCAAAAGTACCCTGAAGGCGTTATTATATTGTACTCGAAGAGCGTTGTAGGCCTTCTGAGTATATCTAACCCACAGGCTGCACGTGTAAAAAGTCATGCAAAATGCTTTAAAAAGAGTGATTTTCACTTCTTTTGTACAACGTGCAAACCTGCAAGCCAGCATATTACATCGGACTGACAACGCCCTCCGCTCTCTCTCAATATCTTCGTCATCATCGAGCTTCTCAGTCAGTATGTGACCCAAGTACTTAACTCTTTGTACTCTATTGAGCGATAGCCCGTAAAGGTATACAGGGGGCACTGATCTTACCTTCTTTGCACTTACGTGTAACACCATGACTACGCTCTTTTTCACATTATATTTGAGTCCATGTGCTACAGCGTAATTCTCACATACCCCAAGTAATTGCCTTAAAGCATCGATCGAGGGGCAGAGCAGACACATATCGTCCGCATACGATAAGCTGTTCATAACATTTCCATCAATGGAACAGCCGACACTTGTGCTGCTGAGCTCCTCGATCAGCTGATTTACATACAGGCTGAACAGCGCCGGTGACGTGAGCCCTAATAAGGCAGTATTATTTATTTGGGAAGATAGGCGAATGGAACATCAAAATCAGTAATATTTATAAAAACAATATATTTGTATTAGGTAATACATATTTACAAATGTACGGCGAAAGTAAATATTAGGTTATCACATTGAGCTTTTGAATTTTATTCTACGACGCACGTCGAACAGCTTAACGTCTGAAACAAAACAAAAGGAAAGTTAATATTGCTAAGTATATTTTCGAATAACCTGCATGAGTAAGTTTTCCTAAGGAGAATTTAAGATGGCGGATCTATCTTGTGAGCTTCACGAATCTTACTGTTGCTATATCTAATAACCAACTCGTCCATACGAGCTGGAACATGCTGTCTATAAGGATTTAAGCTATTAACCTCCGCACTCAGAAACAATTTGTGCTTATTTAATTTAATTGTGCTTATTTATATGTTACATCCATATTAATCATTTACCAAGGAATCAACTAAATGTTTGTGATTGTCGCAGAATGTAATTATTATTTTCAATTAAATAATGCTAGCCCTTATTTTAATGTAAAATCTGCCTCACTATATTAGTAGATTATTCTTTACTATAGATCTGGAAATCATATATCCAATAGTTATAATATGTTAGGATTTATTAAAGTCTAATGGTACTTAAGCCGACAGGTTTTCAAATGCCGGATTTTTGCGTAGTACCAAACGATGCAGGAGGCTTAATAATGGACACGGAAGCTTTTTAAAAGGAAGCCTATGCGCGACAGTCATGACTAAAATGAGGTGGAATAAACACAGTATCTTTATCTTTTTTATCTTTACAAATATTCAAGTAGATATCGGGCATTTACTGTGCACAACCTCGGCACATTTAGCTGTGGATTAAACGTCGTGAACTGAACATTGTTCAGTTAAATTAACCCTATTTTACGAAGGCTTAGATTTATTTTTTACAACTCACTTATGTGTAGCTTATGCAAAACATATTAATCCTTACTCACATTATAAATGCTAAAGTGGCACTGTCTGTTTGTAATTTATTTACGGCTAAACCACTCAACCGATTTAAATGAAATTTGGTATGAAGATAAATTTTATACAGACTTCAAAGATGCGAGTGAAATTGCGAATTGTAGCGAGTTACTTGTTTAAGATTCAGAATTTATTTAGTGTGGTTTAAGTATTATTAATAATGTAGCACGCAAATATAAGAGTTTTATATGTAATAGTGAGACATATTTACCCGTATCCATTTTTGTGACCTCCATGGCCACCGTGACCGCTAGAGCCGGAACTGCCGCCATAACCGCTGCCGCCGCCGCTACCGCCGCCGCCGCCGCCACCAAAACCGCCTCCAGATCCACTGCTGCTGCCATAACCGCCGCCGCTGGATCCACCGTGACCACCACCTAGGCCACCTCCGAATCCGCCTCCGCTACCGCCTCCGCTCCCGCCTCCGCTCCCGCCTCCGAATCCGCCTCCGCTACCGCCTCCGCTACCGCCGCCGAATCCGCCTCCGCTACCGCCTCCGTTACCACCGCCTAAACCACCTCCGTGGCCACCGGCACTACCGTGACCACCGCCTGCTCCACCTCCCAGGCCGAGGTCTTGGCCGCCTCCAAATCCACCACTGCCACCACTACTTCCTCCGTGACCACCGCTTAGACCACCTCCATGGCCACCTCCTACGCCGCCACCGCTACCGCCTCCGCTGCCACCGCCGAGACCGCCGCCGCCTCCGTGGCCGCCGCCTTTACCACCGCCGCCGCCACCGCCGTGACCACCGCCGCCGCCCCCACCACTACCTCCGCCGAGTCCACCACCGCCTGCGCCATATCCGCGGCGAACGCGGAGATGTTCTGCAAGAAAATATACATTTGTATATCCTACACTACAAGCTCAAAATCATTAACGTGCTTCTCTAATTGACTATTAAAA
The DNA here is from genome assembly GCA_930367265.1 of Catocala fraxini. Taxonomy (NCBI): domain Eukaryota; kingdom Metazoa; phylum Arthropoda; class Insecta; order Lepidoptera; family Erebidae; genus Catocala; species Catocala fraxini. The sequence continues at coordinate 27,341,841 of OV884025.1, read as the reverse complement.
CTTAGTGCTCGTTTCTTCAACTTAATTTCAACGTATTTATGTAAGGCTTTGTATGTTATTGAGATGGTCATGAACTTGAAATATAATCGACTTCATCGCGGTTTCTTATTTACAACTCTTTTTATTTACACTCTCCACTATGGATAACCATCGTGTGTGTGTCCGTGTGTGTCCGTGTGTGTCCCCGTGACTATGGCTGCTGCCAAGTATACGAATGGAAAGAGAAAATCATAATTTAAAAGACGCGATGATATTCGTAAAAAGGCGGTTTCAATTACATTTGCATTAGGATCTCTTAATGCTCACAGACCGCGATGTATCATAAAAAAATTGATTTATTCACAACAACACGGCAATGCACTATCATAAAAACAAAACAGTCACTCAAAAATCATTTGTAAAATTTCGGTAAGTAAGCATAAATGGATGATCATCTTTAAATATACTGAAATGCATAATTTTAAAGTAAAAACAAAATCGTGTTCAAGATAAATAACCATCCTTTTCATAGACAAAAATTGTTTACATGAATGGGAAATGTTTTTAGATACTCAAAAAAGGAAGTACTCGAACAAAAATATGTATATAAGGTGAAATATTAAATTACTTCTAAAAGAAAATAATTTAAATCTTAACCAAATGATTTATTAGTATATACAAGGTAAAATTATGCACTTCTATAAATTACCACTGACAACAAGCTAGCAACAAATATTGAGATTTAATATTAGAGTATTTGTTATTAGGCAGTCATGTTTGTAAACAATGTAAGTACCTGAGGCTGCGAAAGAGCAGGCGATCAGCCCGAAGGCTAGTGCGACAACTGCGAGCTTGGACATGTTGCCACTGTGCCGACTAACACCCCGAGCTGGCTTATATACACCTCAGCTTATGTCATTACTTCACGAGCGCGCACATGTTTATTAGACTCTTCACTTTTTGTTGCGGTCTTTTTTTCATAATAATATTTATTAAGGTTCCGCTGATATTAGACTGGTTCTTGGCTTTTATGGCAGGTGCGCAAGTATACGGTACAGTAAATACAGATATATTCAGCATGGTTATAAATGTTGGAGTGACAGTCCGGGATGCATTCCTCGCACGGTATATATAATGTATAGGTATGCTTTCTTCCTCTCTGTATTTTTTTATTTATCTGTATCCAGCGATAAAGACCACAAACGTGGGCTTCAGTTACGAATAAAGGATTTGCATGGATGTTTTTCGTGCTTTTTATTAAAAACTGAGTCAAATTTTGAATGCGTTTTAACCTGTCAATTGTTGGAATGCCAAACATAATTGAAAACCTATTGTGTCTCGCTGCCGGTGTTTCGTTTCCACTCAATAGGTTTATAATACAATTTACATGCAATAAAACTTTTAAAGGTTCAATTTTTTTTAGTGATATATTTGTATGTCGACGGGTCAAGATTGATTTCCGAACGCAAGTGTGACGTCACTACCGAGTCATGCTTGGACGCGACCGTTAGAGCGGGCGGTCATTCTATAATCGGAGCTCGCACCGAGTGGATGTGTTTGTTCGAGAATACTTGCTAGTGATTATATTGTAAATTTATTTAAATAAACGTTGTTAAATCGATCTTCGTGACTATTATTGTTCGTGGCTACCCGTCATGTCGGCATCCGACGAAAATACGCGCCCACTGAGTCCGGTGGCCGAGTTGTCTGTGACATATAGATAATCATTTCTGGAGAATCCAAAAGTGGTATAGACCAAAACTCGAGTTCACCCTCGGTTACTTTTATATCGACTTTTATGAATGATTTATTTTGGGTTTGGGATTTTTTTGATAAAAGACTCTACATACTAATTTTATTTTATTGGAACCAGTTACCAACTTTCCTTATGTGATCTTCTGATCTCTTGGTCTATCTCTTACAGTTTTATTCCCAAGACTGTTATTTTTAATATGCTGTTCATTACCTTGCTTTTTCTTGTCATGTGTGTTTTCATTCGTCATCTAAGCTGCGTTATTTCTTTATTGTATTTTCTACCTGCAACTTTAATAAGATCAGTAAAGAATCAGGGCGAGGAAATGTTATAGAAATAAGTCTATGTAACATAGATATTTTTATAACGTAATCATTAAAACAGACAAACCGTTTTCTTTTTATACTAACGTGGCAAATACTGAACCACAATGATAACTGTGAGATAATCAGTGTAAAGGATGTTGTTAGCGTGGTGTGGTACTATCCATGGAAAATGTTGATTTGCCAACACAAAGATAAGGACCATTGGGACAAGTGTCGCCTTAACCATATATGAATAGTAGAAATTGTATGAAGGATATAATGAAAATAAATAAAGCAAGTGAGATAATGCTGTCACTGCTTACTTCCCCAAAAACAGGCATAATAGACTCACCCCTTGTTTTTTGGGTTTCACACTAATATTAATAAAATAAATATTATTTATAGTGGAAATTTCTAAAAATGATATTTTTAGGTTAGTCATGAAGGCTGGAAAATAATTTTTGTCTTATAGAAAGGAAGACAAGAAAAATAATGGTAAACTCAACTCACTAAAGTCATAATTAGACTTAAGAATGCTACAAACCATGTCTGCATGAGATCTGGTATTCAGGGCGTTACATCGTCGAGTATAAACTACTGATATGATTGCAGTTATTGGTCCATTGCTTGACGCATTTTGTTTACAAATGTTTTTTACGTTTTATCAGCAGCGCTATATTTTGATGTGAGTTTTGACAGATGTCAGACTTACCAAAATTAAAAGCAGACTACAAAACAAATTAGGTATTTATTGCATTATCAACATGCTTCAAATAAAGGAAAGAAGGTTCACATAATTATATAGATGTGGCGATATCGTCACCTATTTTACATTTCGTATTTACTTTAGTTGTCCAACCTATTGTTCTCTAACTTATTTATATCTATTGAGACGAGCCATTGCTGCCTACCAAGCACATTTTCTACGTCCGTATTGATACGATTTTTGTTAAAGAAATACTTAATAACACTGCTTGACCAAATGATCAATCTCGAGATCTCACAATCAGCCGGCAACTTAAGCCGCTGGTCAAACTAAGCTGTGTACGCGTGGTGCTATTTCATAATTTATGATTTATATATTATTTTTATGAAAGCATTATTATTTATTAAACTCTTTCAGATAAGCTAAGGCCCAGCTCGATTCTAGAACATATCGTTTTAGCTATGGATAGTTAAATTTGGACATACTTTAAATTTCATAGAACATGTGTCAAAAATTAACTGTCCGCACGAAAACAATCCATTTCTTGATACCGGCAAGGGACCTTTGTAATTTTTTAATTACTACTAATTCCTTTCTATATTACGGAACCATTATCTGTTTATGAATATTAAAATACATTCGCTAATATTGACGCGGCCGATAGTTTTTGTGCTCGCGGGGCGCTACAATACAAATCTATGTATTGAATAACTGGTTTATGTTATACATAAGCATATACGACTCATAGCAACTTGTTGTTCATTAATGTTCACCTTACGCTGGTGCGAAACAGTTTAAGGTCAGCTGTGTAGTTAACGCTTTAGCGAGTACAAAGATATAGTACGCGAGTGACCTATTGCGAAGGCTGGGGATGCGTGAGAGAAAAGTTATCTCGGTCAGGGCATAAAGTGGCATTTAATGGTCTTATGATCTTTTTTATGTGGGATGATGAAAAAGATGGATAAAGTGTGATGAAATTTTTTATTTATGTTATTTTTTTAATACGTCCTCTGCACTAGGAATAATTCCTGTGACGCGGGGGACTTTACAAACATTCAAACAACGGTCACAAAGAACGCCCAGATTCGGAACAATCATTTGTGGATCACACAAAGTTTTGTACCGTGTGGGATTCGAACCCACAACACTCGGCGCAGTAGCAGTGGCGAGGCGACCACTTAAACCACTAAGCATGGACTTGCATCATGCAAAAAAAGTGTAAATTATAAGTGACGAGTGATTTATTCTAAAAGGAAGTTGATTTTTATGGTTGTTTTAATATAGTTTTATAACATAGTATCAGGCCTGTATATCTTAAAAGGGTTTGAAACATCCACATTTCACCACCTTTATTTATGTCCAACGTAACCTTGTGACAATTTCACCAAACCAAGTCAATCATAACATAACATAGAAGGCTATAAATGTATTTATTTTTATAAGGGACATTTACAATCTATATATATAAAACTCTTCCGTTACTGAGTGACTGACAGACAACGCACAGCCGAAACTACTGAATGCAAGAAGCTGAAATTTGGCATGTATGTTCCTTGGAAAGTGTAGGGGAGCACTAAAAGAGGATTTTTGGAAATTCCACCCCGAAGGGGGTGAAAGGGGTAGTAGTACTATTCCACGCGGACGAAGTCCGGGCAAAAGCTAGTATATTATACTTTATTTAACTACAGTAATTCTCTAATATATATTTACACACGTGTTAAAAAGAAAAAGTAGAGTAGGGCTTCCGCATTGCAGCAGCAGCGCCGGCACAACCCGCGGCGCTTAATAGATGTAATGGTGCAAGGGTGTCAACGCCCGTTGCGTCCCACACCAAAGGCCTGCCCATCAGGCTATAAATTAAATTATCGCAACTTATAGCGGTGGCGTGGTCGGCGGCCCTAATTGACCTATCCTTGTGGTTACTTGGAAAATATTTTTTCTTATTTAGTAAGAAGTGAATTGATAAGGAAATATATTGTTGTGTTTATTGTTTGTATTCTGTTCTACGAATCTGTTTATCGGCTACACGATCTCTGTACTAGGACGGGGGGTTTACTTGAAGGCTAGGAAATGACCACTATGTTTACAATAGCGAGTTCAAATGGTCGTTTCTAGAAGTTTTAAGTTGTCATATGTTCATGTCTAAGTATTATAGGATCATTGGGGTCGTTTGGTAAGTGAAAGGCATAGCAGTGCTGACTGCACGGGTAGTGTAGTGGTTTAAACGGTCGCCTCGCTATTACCATTGTGCCTATTGCTGTAGGTTCGATCCCCACACAGTACAAAAATTAGTGTAATACACAAATATTTGTTCCGGGTCTGGATGGTCTTGTGTCCATCGTATTAATGTTTGTATAGTCCTCTGCGTCCTTTTTATAGCAAAAGATAATATATTATTTCGATTTTGGTTTTCTACACATATAACGAGAGCTTTTATTGTACTTACAAAAGAAATGTTTGAGGGCAGTAACTGGCGTATCTTCTCTAACAAGCTGTAGACCTTTTTTTAAGCTGTTAGGTGTGCTGATCTTGGTTTCATTATATATTATGGAAATTGGCATGTTTGTTGAAATAATAAAAGATTCTTTACAAAGGTTAGCGAAGATAGTAAATTCTTAAAAGGGGACCCAACTAAACTAAGACTTGAATTATGTAAACGTACTCTTCGTTGAAATTAAACTGCTGTATACGGATTTTAGCGCGTTGTATATTTACAATTTAGTACAAAATTTTGAAAATTGTTACTCTACTACTACTATTAAACTTTACTAATTTTTAAGCTAATTAAATTATTATTAAACTATTTAGATTTAATTTATTTTTACACTTTCCCCGACGTTTCGGTTGCTTTTCAGCAGCCATGGTCACGGGGAGAACGGGGAGACGTATATAGCAGTTTAATTTCAATGAATAATATTCGCGTAAATAGAAGACAACGTACTCTTCGTTATAGAAATAGCTACATAATGTCAATAAAAGTTTATAACCATATCCCTCAAGTAATAAAAGAACTACATATGCAACAAAATAAATTAAAATTAAAATTTTGTTTACCTACTTGAAAAGTGCTTTTACACTCTGAATGAACTTTTTGTTTAATCGTTTTAACTTTTCCTTTTCTAATTGAATTATTATTAATATTATAGTTTGTTTTTAATACAGGTCGAAAATTGTTAATACTTTATAAAATGTAATTTAATAATAATAATATTCTATCACATACACACAACATCATATAGCCCAAACTAAGCAGAGCTTGTACTATGAGTACTAGACAATGGATAAACATACGCAAGTATATTCTTTTTTTACATATTATACATAGAAACACCCAGACCAAGGCAAACATCCATGTTCATGCACACAAATGTTTGACTTGTGCGGGAATCGAACCCGCGACCTCAGGCGTCAGTCGGTTACACTAACCACTACGCCATCGAGGCCGACTAAATATAATACCTATATTTAGTCATAAAATAGTTAAAATATAAATGGCCGAATAATAGTGTATGTTATTGGCGAATATGTCGGGCCGTTAATTGATGTCACTATTTAATGTACCATATTCTTGGCGAATAAATATCTTTCTTTCTTCTTTCTTTCTTTCTTTCTTGATAGACTTGCTTTTAGTGGTAGATAGAGTTTACGGCTTTCCAATATTTGCGATTCTAAAATAACTCTTTTGCATTAACTGTCGACAAATTGATTCTGCACGTTTATTGGTTTGTGTTAATGTACGTCTGGTTCTAAATATAATCGTGATCGGTCGAGTTCTTAGCTATATATACAGACGCTATATCTTTATATATAGCTAAGAACTCGTCCGCGAATTTTAGATATATTAAATAACTAGATTTTGCTCGCGGTTTCGGTCGCGTAAATGTGGGTCATGTCGCTGTCTAACCCTCGGGAACACTACGTTTTTCGGGATAAAATGTACCCTATGTCATTTTCAGTATCCCTAACAATGTGCATGCGATGTTTCATGATAAACAATCGAGTATTTAAGGCGTGGAAACCTAACAAACAAACTCACATTCGCATTTACAATATTAGTTAGCGTTTTAAAACATAGCTTGTGAAATGTGAAATTTTGTGTTTGTATACATAACTCTGTCTATGTAAATTATTATTTCTGTATATTAGCTTGATGCTAAGTTGGGCGTTTTAAGCTAAGGAATGTATACCGGAGGACAAAAATAGTCTATGCATCAGTCCAGGACATGGTCTATTTGTCAGCTTATTTCCATCTATATCTGGCCAGCGGTTTACCTATGCGTGATTAAGTAAAAATCATTCAGACATTTTGTTGAATGTAGCTGACAGATTAATGGATAATTTACATTTTGTTTATACCGTTTATCCGGTGGCCTAAGTATGCGGTGAATAGTGCATTTGTGTGTGTCTTTGCGTAGGTTCGATTCTAACCAGGGAATATTTATCAGGTTTTCGTCATGCTACCTAAACTATACATCTGTTAAATATATTCGACAAAATGTGAGAGTAACACAAGTGTTCTTCTGTAGATGTGTAAAAGGTTTATGAGATCAGGCGAAGTATATAAATCCACTAGCTGTGCCCGCGGTTTCACCCGCGTTTATGCTTACTGCGCCGCCCCCGTGGATCTTAGCGTGATGTTATATAACCTATACCCTTCCTCGAGAAATAGGTTATCCAACACTAAAATAATTTTTCAATTCGCATCAGTAGTTCCTGAGATTATCGCGTTCAACCAAACAAACAAACTCCTCAGCTTTATAATATTAGTATAGATACGCATATGTAATCAATTATATAAAAACTTTTTCCATAAAACTAAGGAAAAAAATTAAAGTAAAAAAATGTTATTAAAAAATCTTAGAATATAGAATCGTAGTTTTTGGAAGCTGGTCGAAACACTTCGTATTCCATTACGTAATAGTAATTCAGACTGTTTTTCTCTTTTATAAATCTATTTTAGTCTCGAGCTAAAATATTTATGTACCTAGTCAACAACTTCAAGTACCACATTTTGCGCAAACTAATCAATACTAATATTATAGTCGGCCTCGATGGTGTAGTGGTTAGTGTAACCGACTGCCACGCCTGAGGTCGCGGGTTCGATTCCCGCACAAGTCAAACATTTGTGTGCGTAAACATGGATGTTTGTCTTGGTCTGGGCGTTTCTATGTATAATCAGTATGTATTTACAAAAAACAAAGTATATATGTATGTTTATCCATTGTCTAGTACCCATAGTACAAGCTCTGCTTAGTTTGGGCTAGATAGTGTTGTGTGTATGTGGTAGAATATTATATTATTATTATATTATTATTATAAAGCTGAATAGTTTGTTTATTTGTTTGAACGCGCTAATCTCAGGAACTAATGGTTCGAATTGAAAAATTCTTTTAGTGTTGGATAGCCTATTTATCGAGGAAGGCTATAGGCTATATAACATTACGCTACAACCCACGGGGACGGCGCAGTAACTAAAAACGCGGGTGAAACCGCGGGCACATCTAGTCACATTTCCTTGACTATGACTTTAGGTTCCCAAGAAGTAATATGAGCCCATTAATTTCTACCAAGTACAGTTTCAGATTCACATACTAAAAATATTTGACAACAAAATCGAAAAACACTTTTATCGACCCGGGAATCGAACCCAAACTTCATGCACAGCATTCACTATCGCTGCGCCACTAGTGCAGTCAATACATCACTTAATAATATAGAGAGAGATATATATATATATATATAAATACTAGCTGAACCGCGCAACTTTGTCTGCTTCATATATGAGACTTTTCCCCATTTTTGCAACATTTTCATTGCTGCTGCGCTCCTATTGGTCGTAGCGTAATGTTATATAGCCTATAGGCTTCCTCGATAAATGGGCTATAAAAAATATTTTTTCCATTCGAACCAGTAGTTCCTGAGATTAGCGCGTTCAAACAAACAAACAAACTCTTCAGCTTTATAATATTAGTATAAAAGTATAGATTGTTCTGATTTTTAAAAAAGAAACTCTCGGCCCTACTTATAATTTCTGTATCGCGGGGACTTAACAAACATTCAAACGGACGCAAAGAACATCCAGACTCGGAACAAACACTTGTGGATCACACAAATTTTTGTCCCACGTGGGATTCGAACGCACAAAACTCGGTGCAATGGCAATGGGGAGGCAGCCAGTTAAACCCTTACGCCAGTGCAGTCAATTTTGATATTGGATTGATCCTAATAGGATCTTTAGGGTTGTATTTAACTGTTCCTCAATTTTTTGCCTTTGTTCCACCAAAAATAATAATTGCACACCAAAATATGCTTACTAAAATATTTTAAAGAGATCAAACTAAGTCGACGGACGGCTTCTATTTTTGGGTAGGTTTAAGAAGGTACCTAACATAACCTAACCCTTCCGAGACTGAGTGCAGTGATTTGAGGCGTATAGCTGCTCGTTATGATATATTTTAGTAAGTATATTTTGCTGCGCAATTAATAGTTTTGGTGGTCATTATATGTATTTAATCCCTTTTCGTTACAGATTTAATAATTTTGCGTTGTGATTTACGTAAAATCCGGTTAGAATTGGATGGTAAGTATAATATAATCGGGGAGATCCCTATGCATTATTTTACTTTAGCCTTACGTAGCTAGTTTGCATACCGCATACCTATTCGTTCAAAACCAGAGTTTTGACCGAAGCGTTCTTGCAGGTCGTTATATTTTTAGAAATGATGCTCAATGGCGGTTTACCTATTAATTTATTTTATAGAGAATATTCCGTTGTTAATTCTGATGGTAATTTTATGTAAACTGTTAAGGCATTTTAACTGCATCTTCAGTGTTTTCCATCTGATTGGAATCATCGATAATTCGAACAGCATGCAGTAGGAAGTTAAGTGCATCATGCTGTTAATCTATATATGCGTTGGGCTATGCATTTATGTAAAGTATAAGTACATAACTACATACATATATCATGTAAGTAGGAAAACTGTCCTCTATACGAATATTTAATAATAATAATAATAATATAATAATATTCTACCACATACACACAACACCATCTAGTACAAACTAAGCAGAGCTTGTACTATGAGTACTAGACAATGGATAAACATACATATCGCACCCTTAATAAAACAGAGACTTATCTCAGTATTTTGGATTAAACAAATTTGAACTCTATTGCAAAGATTTAACACAAATATAATATTAGTATTTAACATATACAATTAGAGTTCAAATTGCCTTACTTTCAAATTTCGAGTTAAGTCGCTGTTTTATTAAGAGTGCGATATATACTTTTTTTATTTGTAAATACATACATATTATACATAGGAGCACCCAGACCAAGACAAACATCCATGTTCATGCACACAAATGTTTAACTCGTGCGGGAATCGAACCCGCGACCTCAGGCGTGGCAGTCGGTTACACTAACCACTACGCCATCGAGGCCGTCAAGTTTCAAAATTGTTGCTGTTGTCGGTAACTTACATACTAGTTTGCAAACTTACTTGATTGTATTGTTTCAAAACATAACGAAGCTAGCATGTGACTCATGTGAGTAATGTTCTTTTTATTTACAAACTAGTTTTTGCTTACGGCTTCGCTCGCGGTAATGTACACACTAGTGATGTAACGAATGTCAATTTTTAGGCATGCGGATGCGAATATCTGCCGTTGATATTCGCGAATGCGACTTATTCACTTTTGAATTTGGCGCCATTTATCTATGGCTTTATTTTGACAGCTTATTCAGCGCAGCAGCAGCGATAGCTCAGTGGGGAGACCAACAGACTGCAATGCAGAGGGTCTCGGGTTCGAACCCACGTCGCGCACCTCTGACTTTCGGAAGTTATATGACTTTTCTATATATCTATATATTACTTTTAATAAAGGCTAATGGAGAAGAAATTGGTTCTTTTTAGTGATTATCACTATTTGAAAGAATAATTTTCTTTAAATTTCGATAAAAAATAGAAAGTCAGCTGTCAATCAGGATTTCTGTAAAAGTGTGTAATAGCGTTTTTATAAAACCATTACAATTTCTGCATCTGAACTAAAAAAAACTGCATCAATATGGAGCGAAGACATCATTTAACACGAGAAGAGATTATGAGAGCCGTCGGAATATTGCAAGCTGGTTCCAGTCAACGTAATGTGGCTGTCACTCTTGGCACTACACAGAGGATTATAAATCGTCTCTGGACACGCTATTGTATCACGGACGGCGTGGCCGAGCGACATGGAGGACGATCTCGCATCACCACTTGCAGACAGGACCGGTACATCCAAAATACTGCTCGACGGAATCGTAACATGACCGCCATGATGTTAGCTACGAGGATCCACAGCTCTTTCCGCGCCTTGCTGATAAGCGCGACCAAACCATCCGAAATCGTTTACGTGAAGTGGGTCTGCGTTCCCGAAGGCCGCTGAGGGTTCCACCTATAGCACCCTGCAATCGTAGGTCCCGTTTGCAATGCGCTCACGAACACAGAAAATGGGAGGAAGAAGACTGGCGTTGTGTTTGCTTTTCCGATGAATCTCGTTTCGGTGTGACACCAGATACAAGACGTACTCGGATTTAGAGAACTTTTGGGCGTCAAGAACGTTTGAAATTTTGTCAGGAAGTTCATTCATGGAACAATAATGGTTTGAACCGATATTTGGATCGGTAGAAGAACCGATCTCACTTGGCTCAGGGGAAACCTCAATACTCAGATTTATGCGGAGAGGATTGTTTCAGACGTGATCATCCTTTTGCGAAACTCCTTGGATGATTCATTTCGATTAATGCATGACAATGCACGTCCACACACGGCTAGAGTCGTAACACGTACTCTTGCCGATGCTCGTATCAACGTCCTGCCGTGGCTTGCTCAATCTCCAGACATCAACCCAATTGAACACGCATAGGATATACTTCAAATAAGAGATCTGCTGAGTATGGATGTACATACCCCACAACAACTTTTTGACTTGTTAGAAAAAACGTGGGCGGCCATTCCTTAAAGTGATTTTGATGAACTGATTTTAAACATGCCAAATTGCTGTGATTGTTTTATTCGTGTCAATGGTGGAAACACAGACTATTAGTTTTTTAATCTTTAAAATAAAAATTATAAAAGATCCTCATTTTTGCCTATTTATCAATTTTTTCACAATTTTCAACAATTTCATTTTTTCTTAATTTTTACAAAATATAGGGATAATTTAAAAACTTAAACGTAGGAATTAAAGTAGAAAGCTAGTCTGGAAGACTAGATTTGGCAAATATTAATTTGATAGTTTTTTATACTTAAAAATGTACTTGATCCCTTTTCATGTGTGTATTTTAGATTAGATTTGTAACAGTACTTGGATAAAAGGTACCCTATGTTCTCTGTTACTCTGTTTTGTTATTCTGACAACATGTATGCGAAATTTCAAGATGATCGGTCGAGTAGTTAAGGCGTGAAAGCGTAACAAACAAACTCACATTCGCATTTATAATATTAAGTTAGGATACCGTTGGAAATGTAATGGTCATTTTACGTAAATTGTAAAGAACTTTTGACTGCATCTTTGGTGTCTCCAATCTGTTTAGGATCATCATCGAGTTGAGCCGTACGTCCCAAGCACGGGTGGTGTAGTAGATAACGTGGTCGCCTCGCCAGTGTTGCCACGACGTGTATCGTGGGTTTGATCCAAGCACAGGAGTAAAATTAGTGTGATCTGTAAATAGTTGTTATGAGTCTGGGTGTTCTTTGTGTACGTTGTTTGAATGTTTGTAAAGTCCCTCGCGACATAGGAAATTATACTACTTCGAGAGATGCCTTAAAATAATTGCTTACAAACGCAACGTCCAACGTATTCTCATCTTACATGTTAAAATATTTATATTCACAAGTTATTTGCAAGATGTTTGTTAACAAATATTATTTATACTTTAAATTATATTATTTTTCAACTCTGATAAAGTTTGTTGCAGATACAGAGACAGTTTACAAGTGTCAAAACTCGATATTTACCATGGTCATCATGCCTGAAGCCGGGCTACAAAGGTTATACTGATTGAAAGGACTGCCTCCGTGGCGTGGCGGTGACGGCGAATGCTGTGCATGAGGTATCGAGTTCGAATCCCGGGTCAGGCCAACAAAAAGTTATTGGGTTTTCTGTTAAGAAATTTCACCATTGCACGACACCCCGTGCCCCGGAAAGCACGTAAAGCCGTTGGTCGCTTTGGATTGCTGTCTCATCGGATCATGAGAGCTTAGGAACAGAGACTGCCTTTGTTTTTGCTCACATTTTTGTGCACTATAATATCACCTGCGCAGGTGGCCAGAATAAGATTGACCGCCGCGCGCCGTGACCGAAATCCGAAATCTGAAGGACATTATTAGTGATGGGAGTGTAGGAGGGATTATTGCGAATAAAATGTTGAATTTGTATAATTGTTTGAAAAATATGTTATTATCTTTTACAGATTGAATAAGTACATGTGAATAACCTTTGTTAAAATTGACTTTGTCATCGCACGTGCATGTAAAAATAATAATTATTTTCCAGATAGCTACGTAAATAGTTTTAGTTTAATTATTAAAGTAATTAAAAATATCCTCAATTAGTGGTTTTAAAAGCGATCACAATTGTTATTTTTAAAGTACTTGGTGCGTAACGGACGTGGTTACGGCTGAGTCACAAAACGAATAGGTACAGACCAACCTGTTACTAAAGTCATCTCGTGCAGCGAACCCAATCTTCACTTTGAGAATAGCTTTAGTAACCATTCACTATTCCTATGGTTACTGCAGAAAACCTTTGGATTTTACTAATTTCACTCTAGACTTCATCTCACCTATAAGATTTGCTACAATACCCATGGCAATATATAAGTAGGTAGATATAGATGATAGCTGACTCGCGAAACTTCGTCTGCGTCAAATAAAAGAAATTTCCCCGTTTTGCAACATTTTTCATTGATGCTCCGCTCCCTTTGGTCGTAGCGTGATGTTATATAGCTGTTATATAGTCCTCGATAAATGGGCTACCCAACACTAAAAGAAGTTGAATTCGAACCAGTAGTCGCTGAGATTAGCGCGTTCAACCAAACAAACAGACCCCTCAGCTTTATAATAATAGGGGTTAAAGTATGAAGTTGCCGTTATATAGTAATATATACTTTTAATTGACATAAAACCTTCATGCTGTGAAATTTTGGGGTGATACTTTTTCCACGTGATATCTATAAGATTCTTGTTTTTAAAAATGTGCAACATTCGATTTTAGACTGTCAATTGTTTTTTAATTTAGTTTAGTCGGGTAAGATGGATACTTCGAAAATCCGAGTCATTTTTGAATACGAGTTCCGACTCGGAACTAACGCAGCAGAAACGGTTCGCAATATCAACGCTGCGTTTGGAGAGGAGACTGCTAATGAACGCACCGTGTGTTTTTGGTTTAAACGCTTTCGTAATGGAAACTTTGACTTGAAGAACAAACCACGTGGAAGACCACCCATACAGGTGAATAATGCTGAATTGAAGGAGATGGTGGAAGCCGATCCGAGTCAAACTACCCAGGAATAAACAGCATGGTTTAACGTTACGCTACCTACAATACTGGCTCATTTGCATCACATCAATAAGATAAAAAAATATGAGCAATGGGTGCCTCATGATTTGACTTATCTGCAGAAAGAAATGCGTGTTGAAACTTGTGTTGACTTGTTGAATCGGTACAGAAATGAAAGAATATTGGATCGAATTGTGACATGTGATGAAAAGTGGATTCTTTACGATAACCGTAAGCGAAAAATGCAATGGCTGATCTCAGGTCAAACGCCGCAACAGTGGCCTAAAGCAAAGCTTACCAATAAAAAAAGTACTGGTAACTGTTTGGTGGTCTCTTCATGATGTTATTCACTATAGCTTTCTCAGGTCTAGTTAAGCAATAATAGCAAATGTTTACTGTGCCGAACTTCGAACAATAATGGCGAGAATGGCAGTGAAACAGCTCCGACTCGTGAATCGATCTTTACTATTATTGCTCCATGATAACGCAAGACCTCACACTGCACGAGAAACCGTTGTAACTCTACAGGAGCTGCAGTTAGAAACCATACGTCATCCTCCGTACTCACCAGACCTTGCTCCAACGGACTACCATTCCATTTTTGTCGTGATTTGGACAAAATTCTACGTGATAAAAAATTTTCTTCCCCGGAGGCAGTACAAAATGCTTTCACACAGTACACAAAGACATAAATGAAATGCCGTTTAGATGGCAGTAATGTATAGATAATGAGGGTAAATTTTCGATTAAATAAATATGGTACATCTTAGAAAAAAACAAGTTTCAATCAATTTTTCAGTTCAAATCGGCAATTTCATACTTTAACCCCTAATATGTGAATTCTCACACTAAAAAGAAGCCCGTGTTCAGTAGTGGGACAGTTTAATACAGAGCTGATATTATTATATTGTTGTGAACGCACTTAATTGCATTATTATAAAAACGTAACGAAGTGGCACGAGACTCATGTGAGTAATGTTCTTTTTATTTACAAATATTATTATTTGAGTGACTGCTGCAATATCATTGAAGTAACAGGCTACCAAACAAATAGATCAGACCTATGGCAGTTGCTCACGTCACTTTATCAGCAAGAAAATAACTCATAATCTGTAAACGGTTGAACAGATTTCTTTGAATCATAGCTAAGAACACTTTCGATGGAATGATCACTCAGACAAAAAAACAAACTTCGGGCGTTGCGATGCCACGAGCAGGATATTTATGTAGGTATATAGATACACCGTTTATTTTATAAAACTCTTTTGTTTTCGACGCGGGTTAATAAAACCTATCTTGAACTCGATCGTCGCCTCGCCAGTAATCATAGGAACCAGCTCTGATTATCATCGTTACTTGTAGACATAACATTCGACTCGTATGTAAGTTTAGCAGTGAGATTCAACAGACTTGCTCAGCTTTTAAAATAAGGTTTGTAGCTATAGCATATAGTCATGATCCTCATGTGCGATATTTTGATAGTAATACGCCTCGATTTAAGCAGAATCTAAAGAAGTTATAAATAAATAGATATGCATCTTCGAGGAAGTGTGTGAGATTTATGAGCCCATGTTTATTTCAGAAGTATACTTTCTGTGACACAGCCCTATTGAATGCGATCGCTAGACATGAGATCTCAAGATTTCCAGGTCAGGCAGTGGTATTGGATTTTATGTCAAGAAATTCATAATAGATGCACGGAGCCTGGAACTGCGTCCAGTAGACGGAATAAACCCGCACTCTATTACATGGAACCTATAAAACAGAGGTGGCGAAACATCTGTATAGTATTTATACCTCAATCTCTTTGGAAATACTGATAAGTATGGATCATGTGGTTGTTGCGAATTCGATTTTAACATAGCGTTCCTTCCTAATCGTCCCACCACTGGGAGGACCATAAAATGAGTTATATACAAGTAAGTAAGGATATATACAAAATGATGTATAGTCTAATGATTGTTAGCAAATATAATTATTTACTAGCTACATAACAAAGTTGGAATCATTAATGTCAAAGATCGTTACGAACAATGTCATGGTTTTATATTATTATGTATAAAAGATGCCAAGGAAAAATATAAAGTTATAATTATTTGTGTCTTAGTCTATTCATTGTACCTATTCACTGCCCGCTACCTACATTTACAGCTGCACTAATAGCGTAGTGGGTTAAGTGGTCGGTTCATCACTGCCAGTGCACCGAGTGTTGCAGGTTCTTTTCCTATACGACAAGAATGTCAAATTTATGAGAATTGGCCTCCAACATGTGTACAGTAATGTAATGTCTAGGGTTTCCGCAAGCCTGAAATAATATATATAGTTTTTTACAGTAAATAAAATAATAACAATAGTAACCGACTGCCACGGCTGAGGTCGCGGGTTCGATTCCCGCACAAGTCAAACATTTGTGTGCATGAACATGGATGTTTGTCTTGGTCTGGGTGTTTCTATGTATAATATGTATGTATTTACAAAAAAAAGTATCTATGTATGTTTATCCATTGTCTAGAACCCATAGTACAAGTTTTGCTTAGTTTGGGCTGGATGGTGTTGTGTGTATGTGGTAGAATATTATTAAATATATTATTAAATAACATAATAATAATCATCTACATCTTGTTTTTCTTTATTTTGACTCTAAATGTCATCTTACCAAAACAAACGCATGATAGTATTAGATTAAATATAATAAAGTATCCAGTATTGTGAATTCGGGATAGAAAGTATTGCTAAGGCAAGCCGAACTTGTCTTGTGTGAAGGTACTAAGGCACTGCCCTACAGCTTATGTGACCCTACTGATAATCCTATTGGGAGGCTTGGCCACTTTCACGTCTGTGAAGTCGGTTCGACTGTTTGTGACAGGCAGATACATAACGAAAGTTTCTAACTGCGCCTGATAGAAACATCACGGCAAGAGTTACAGTCGTATTTACACATTTTGTGGATATTTACAAATAGGTGTTTTTAATACCAATATTATATTTATATTTATAATTTTTAGTTTGCTTGTAAAATTAAATATAACAGTGGAAAAGTTTGCTGTTGTCAATTATTTGGTGACATTAATATAATGGGCTGGCTTACCTTTCATCCTATATTTAATTAATTGTCCTAGAACAGTGGTTGGCAACCTTGTCATCCAAAAGAGCCAAATATTAACAATACACAATTCAAATCTATTCAAATAGCCTTTTGCTAATATTGCTTTAGCAGGAGACATTATTACGGAAACTGCCGTTTTTTTTGACGCGGGGAATTGTGCTAATCGCTTTCCCCATCGCCGGTTTTGGGGCGGGCGATGGGGATATGTCGGGATCCAGCCCATAAGATGGAAATTTGGGCTGAACCGACTAAAACCACCGCGGTGTTCCTCACACCTTTATGGCGGGGCCGCGCGGATCGCTCTCGCATTCAAATTACGACCCCGTCAAAGGTGGACCAATGGGTCCACCGCCCGCAGGCATCAAATCAGGGTGGGTCAAAAAAAAAGGCCTTAATTAAACTAACAGTAAATAAAATAAAATTTGGTATCATACTTATAAGGTAAGATAATATTCCATGCTTGCATTGAATATTTCGTGGAAGAGCTGCAGCCTAGGCGTCGATGAGCCGCATGCGGCTCTCGAGCCGCGGTTTGCCGGCCACTGTCCTAGGGTCACCATGCAACGCTAATATTATTGATAGCAATCATAGCGGCATTCTTTGTTGTATAAACGATGCAAACTCGATGGCGTAGTGGTTAGTGTAACCGACTGCCACGCCTGAGGTCGCGAGTTCGATTCCCGCACAACTCAAACATTTGTGTGCATGAACATGGATGTTTGTCTTGGTCTGGGTGTTTCTATGTATAATATGTATGTATTTACAAAAAAAAAAGTATATATGTATGTTTATCCATTGTCTAGTACCCATAGTACAAGCTCTGCTTAGTTTGGGCTAGATGTGTGTATGTGGTAGAATATTATTATTATTATTATTATTATTTGAATTATTTTTATACTACTCAGTGGTTAATATCATTGTCTTACGTTTACGCGAATGTTATGCATTGAAGAAGGAAAGTACCTACGTACTTTATACGGATTTCATCGTGTTGGTTATTCGTATAAAGTAGTTCCATTAAAACGATTTGATATGCATCAACATTTAAATTAGAGTAGTTTAAAGTTCAAGCATATCAAATCGCTTAGATTTTGTTATCATTATTTAATTTTGTTATATTTAACGCCTGCACGTAACGTATTTGCATTTACATATGAACGCTAAGTATTATTGTATAATGCGTTTCTATCGTGCGCTTAAAATATATATTTTTTTATATTAAAACAACGACTTTGGAAGAAGTTTTGTTGATACGCCATCTATGCTAAGTATATAAGAGACTTAAAAAAAGTGGTGATTATTTATACCGAAAGGTCTTTCAGACCAACTTTTGGTCATGGCAATCTTAACGAAGAGTGGGCATTTGAGCTTTAGATATTTTAGTGCACAAGTGTGTGCGTCAACAAAAGTGTACTCTTTATTCCCTCATTGTCATAGCCTAGTGCCCAGCGGAAATCTGACACGTCTTGTGAGAGATCAGGCACCAACGGCTCTACGTGCTTACCAAGGTAACACCGTTAAATTCTTGTCTCCGGGATGCTATTAAGTAATAATATTTCCTGGGTAAAAAAGATCGACTAACAATTTTACGGATCTGGAATTCAGTCTCTTGACTGTAATACGATCCCTGTAGACTCATACTATGGGGCCGTCATGGTACAGCTTTATGTACAGATCTTGCAAACCAATATTAGACTTTCTCCAAGTATACGTATATGGTTATAAACATCGTATGTATCTATATATTAATACGTGAAGCAAAAACTTTGTACCTCTTTTTACGAAAATTGCGCGGCACAATTTGGCACAGTTAATGTTTATACAGAGAAGGAGTGGCGAATCCATTTTTTTTTTATAAAATGTGCATTAGATATACATTAAATTAATGAAAAACACTACACGTACACAACCATGCATTTGACACACGCAGTCGAAGCGCGTAACTATGGTTACATATCTCAATATAATAAAATTACATTATCAGCAATATTTTACAGTCAAACTTTGGTCGAATTTCGGGCACAAGGCGACCGCTAGTAGTAATAATAAGTTAAGTGGGGTCTCATAAATATTACGAGAACAATATTAAACGGAGTCACATAAAAGTGGGCAATTTGCATAGGTATTATAAAATATATTTATGTAACATTCTGGACTTTTGATACAAAGAGTGAACTATTTTCCGACAGCGACAACAGATGGCACTTTACATCATTATACAACAGTACATAGGACTTGTACTGAATCGTGCAAGTGAGGTTTTCAGTACACGTTTCAATGTACTTACTAAATTTGCCCGTCTGTTTACCACTCGTTCTACTATAGAATACATGTATTAAAACAAATATATAAGATAATAAATAACCTAATAAAAAGGTACCTCGTACTGGGTTTTCCCTACTGAAACGATTTGAAGCGTGGATCTCACGATCGATAGTCCCATTTGCGGTTTCTCTTACGTGACTAGATCAATGAACTAGGTGCTACACGTATGACATCAGACTATTAAAAAATAAACAACCCGTCAAGTGGGAGTTGGACTGGCAGATCGAGGGAGCCGAATACTACTTTTGTTTGTAATCTACATATATTCGCTAATTTGTTAGAAAGTGAACTAGGGCGACACTACGTTATATTTTTGGTGTAATTTTTACAATTAACCTTATAATAAATACTTAAAATTTTTATATATCTAAAATAAGGCATTTTATATGACTGATTCTTTGACCTACTTATTTATATGAGAATACCAATATATTTTTAAATTCTTTCTTTTGGCTCTGGCTGACTACAAATTGTTTTAAAATAGTCACATAAGTTTAATTTTTAAAGCTTTAAGACTAGTCTAAAATGGTTTAATATGTCTTGGATATGCCAAAACAAAAAGAAAATCAAAATTAATCATTGATAATTGAAATAGAAAATTCAAGCTTATTACTTATTATATTTACTATAACTAAAAAAGGCTCTACTTTCAATCGAGGGAGTATACATACCTACGTTGCTTACCTACATATGTATTACTGCAGACATCTAAACATTGATAAAATATCATTGCTCTACTACTAATATTAATGCTATATGAATTGACACGGCTATTTGGATCCTACCTGAGAGGTCATATTTTTCGAATCATAATTTTCACTACATACATATATTATAACAAAGTCATATAACAAAGTCTCCCGCCGGGTCAGTACGCGATAAACTCAAAAACTACTTAACGGATTTTCATGAGGTTTTCACCAATAGACAGAGTGATTCATGAGGAAGGTTTACATCAGAGGTTCCCAGTCTTTTTTCCTCACAGACTACTTTCAAAATTTTGTAGGTTCCGGTGGACCCCCTGCAGATAAATTTCTACCATATTCCTTGACATTCGTATTTATATTTGAAAACTTCTTTAGGCGCCTTGAGCACTTTTTGGGTGAACAAAAATCATGGAACTTGCGTCACCGTCACCGAACGGATTCAAAATTCAAAAATAAATATCTAATAGCTCGACGATACAATTTACAAGTTACTTAGTTTTCACTTCTATCAGCAATCCCCAAAGACTGCCCCGCATGTTTTATTTTTTGCGTGAAGTCAAGCCAACATTTTAGTTCTTCACTATCGAAAGCAAATAAATTTTCGTGGAACGAACATGGAATTTACGAATTGTGGACCCCCATTTTTTTGTCACGCCAACGTTCACCCCCGTCGAGTCTCCCATGGACCCCTGGGGGTCCAAATGGACCACTTTGGGAACTAATGGTTTAGATGTATAATTAGTGAAGGTTTTGTGCGAAGCTGAGGCGGATCGCTAGTAGATGTATAATTATGATGAACAGAAATACAGATTATTTCCTCACTTATACGGAAGATGATGATCATATTGACGACTTAACATTGTTATAAAGCCTCTATTCACAGGTAATCACTTTATTGTTCAATCAATACCTTTAATTATTCTAGTCGCTGGTGCCTTGGGTAAGAACTTTATAATTACTCTATTTGTATTGCCGGTGTTTACATTATAGTTGGATCATAAAATAGATTAGCTCGCGGCTTTGCTCTCTTGGTAGGTATATTATTGCTCACAACATGAAACATATCTATTTACACATACTAGCGGTAGCTTAGTGGTCAAAATTCAACCAAAATTCCTAAGCTTGCTACTTTGATTTCTGTTTTTCTCTATTACATATAAATAAGGTATAGGTAACCATAGTTACAAAGAATTGTACGACGTCAGACGAACAACGCCGAAATACTACGAACACGATTCGACTGCGTGTGTCAAATGCATGATTGTGTGCGTGTAGTGTTTTTACATAATTTAATGTATTTCTAATGTATATTTTATAAAAATATTAAAATTCGCCCCTCCTTATCCATATAAACTTCAACTGTGCCAAATTTCATACGCCTCCGTCCGCGCAATTTTCGTAAAAACAAAGTTTTTGCTTCACGTATTGATATATAGATACAGTTTCACATTTATATGTAAACCCCGAAGTGGTAGGTACACGCACAAGATGCTTTGTTTTAGAGGTGCTACAAAATAAATTCTTCTAGGTTCTTTTCCAGAGTACACTTATTATATAACTAGATGTTCCCGCGGTTTCACCTGCGTTTATTGTTACTGCGCCGCCCCCGTGTTTCGTAGAGTGATGTTATATAGCCTATAGCCTGCCTCGATAAATAGGCTATTCAACATTAAAATAATTTTCAAATCGAACCAGTAGTTCCTGAGATATAATATTAGTATAGATTAAATTTACAGTATAGTACATATTAATTCTGAATATTATTTATAAATTATTTGTATGATCTAGTTACCCAGGTCATCCAAATAATTCAGAAGACGCTACGGTCTTGAGATTGAGCCGAAGATCATCCACAAGACAACGATGAGTAACGGCCTCGCTTTTAAATTACTGATCATGTATACATTGTTTCTCTATATATTACACTTATATTGTAGTAATTACTGTTTAAATGACTGCTGCGAAAATGACGTACGTCTAGCGGCTGTGGGATCTCAGCCAATTAGTGGCGGCGAAGTATAGTTATTTATATGTTAATGATTACTTGTTGAAATTAAACTAATTTATACGGATTTTATTAAAATGGAATCGCGGTTTATTTAAATGGAAACCGAAGTAATTATACTTTAATATACTGAGACAAGCACCATCCATTAGTCTCCCCGTGAACATGGCTACTGAAACGTAGGTGAAAAGGCGTAGTACCTGGTGGTGTATAAGAATGTTGTGCATGTGGTCTCGGGTTTATTTCCCGGGTCGGGTAAAGTATTATTGGATTTCTCTGTTAAGAAATGTTCAATAACAACAACAGCTCCCTATTACATCAGACTTATAACTATAGCTGACGTAATGTGGGTTTACTCCCATATCGTCACTTATGATTTTAAGTAGTTCAGGTAGTAGAGCCTCGCTGATTTCAGCTTGAATGGGCCGGCTCGACTGGGGAAGGACTACCCTCTCATAGAATATCGACGTGAAATAGCAGTATTCCTACTGTTGTGTTTCGTTCGGTGAGTGAGAGTGCCGGAGGCCCAATTACCCTCTTTACCCCTTCCCGCTTGTTCTCCTGCCCCACTTCCTTTCCTAAAGGGTCGGCAACGCGCAAGTGGTTTCTCTGGTGTTGCAGGCGTCCATAGGCTACGGTGACTAATTACCATCAGGTGGGCCGTATGGTAGTTTGCCACCTTGGATGTATAAAAAAAAATACTGCTGTGCTATTTTACGAGGATATGTAGGTGGTGTATATTATGTGTTTATGTAGTTGTATGTAGTTCGTGTGTATGTAGTTAAAAAATAACTAAATTAAATTCAATACTAACATTGGCTTGAACATAAGATAATATAATAATTAGTGGTATAAAAACAATAAACATTAACTTCAGTGTCATCATTTCAAGCAATATTTCTGCCAATCATACTTAAATATGAAGTATGTTGGGTAAATTCAAAGTGGCGACTTCTTTTAATATAACTTCGTTAGATGATTACACGTCTTTTTGTCCGGATAGAGTATTTACTAAGACCTCTGGTTGTTTTTACGATGTTTTATTATATGTGTGACCAGTTTTTATGGTGTTAATATTTAAATTAGTATATCTGTACACGGTTCATGTAATAAGCCGTCTAGAAGCAATTTTTTGTTGGGTAGTTGTTGACTTGGTAATTTGTTTTGGTATGTAGTATAACTTGTTGGAGGAATTGCTTCCATTTTAGTGTTTTTCCTGTTAGGCTATCAAGAAAATAGAGTAGTGTCTGGAATATTATCTAGTTGATGGTAATGGACTTTGATTGGCCCTATCAATCCTTGTGTGGGTGATATGTCGTCTATACCATTGATTAAGACTGCGCCGAGCGAAATGTACCGAAACAGGCGGTCACAGTTAAGTTGATAAAATCAACACTTTTTGTTTAATACAAATATAAAATAAACATTTACCATAACAATGAATGTGTTTACAATTACTCTGTGTAAAAGACTGAAAATAATTAATATTTTCGCCTACAAAATTACGTAAATTTGCGTGCTACAAAAAAACGTTAGCTCGTGTTACGTGATTTTTAGATTATAACAGTAGGAATCTATCCTATTTTACAGCTTAAACGAAACATAAACAGTTATATTACAATTTGTCCATCCCAAATATTTAAGTTATTGGTTGACAATAAATATAAATATTTATCAAAAAATCACTTCAAATCCTTCATACAATTTTACTATGGCGGCCGCGCGCTGATTTGAATATCGAGCTCTGTCATTCAGTCCAACCGCGTCTTACGCTCGGCGCAGTCTGAACACGAATATTAAATTAATCAAATAGACAATTCGGTGCCACAGATAATAAATCATCTCAGGCCTATGTTATTAGCTGGTCGTCTTTTATGTCATGTCTTTGATAGCACACTGGTTATAAATGAGACTGCATGATAGAGTCGCGCAATTGCTTTTTTGTCTTTTATATACCATAATAAACATTCAAACAACGGACATAAAGAACATCCATACTCAAACAGCCATGTGTGGATAACACCATTTTTTGTCCCGTGTGGGATTCGAACCCACAACACTTATTCTTAATATATTCAAAATCAGCACGAAGTCCTGAACTGTGCCCATCTCATCTCCTATTACGAGGGATACGATACGATTGCTAACAAATTGTTTGGGTAATTCACCTCTGACTACCCATTTAGAAATAAAAGCGTAAGACTACGTATGTAAAATAAAATCTAAATATAACGATACGACAATGGCGATCTTTCGCAGCATTAAATAGAAGTGTACACACTATTATGGTGATTATAAAATGTCAATTTGTCGATATATAAGTGACAAATATTTATATTGAATAGCTATAGTGCTCGTATGTTTCAATGGTTTATTGAAATTGTATGTCATGAATCTAAAGTAATAAAACTGCCCGCTTTACACATACTAACTCAAGTTTCGACCTTTGAAACTATTAATTAATAAAATATAACTTTTATTTAACGAACCGGTATACTCACAAAGTATTCTATAGGTATTTGTGTTCGTATACGGTCTCCAAATAATAACAAGACATAACATTAAGATAAATAACTTTAATGACTAAAAATCATAAGCTTTAGTTACAATCGATATGGCCAAGCAAACCTAACTGACTATGATCAGAGAACAGAACGCACACTGTCTCTATACAATAAGGATTAGCCGTAACTACTTGCGCTTGCTGATGCGGAGGCACTGGCAGAAGCGTGAGCTCCTGAGTGACCACCATACCCGCCACTGCCGCCACAACCGGAAGTACATCCGCCAGATCCGCCATTTCCGTTAGCACTTGAGGAGCCTGATGAGCCAGATGAGCTGCCATAACCGCCAGAACCGCCGGCAGAACCGTCATAACCGCCGGAACTACCGCCGTAACCTCCAGCACCGCCGCCAAGGCCTCCACCGCTGCCACCTCCGAGGCCTCCACCGCTGCCACCTCCAAGGCCGCCACCGCTACCACCGCCCAGGCCGGCGCCGCCTCCAAACGAAAATCCACCTCCTAAACCACCGCTACCGCTGCCAGAACCGCCACTTCCTCCGTAACCACCTGCGCTACCACCATGGCCGCCGCCTGAACCAGATCCACCGCCAAGTCCACCGCCGTATCCACCGCCGTTTCCACCCCCAATCCCACCTCCATGGCCACCGCTGCCTCCAAGGCCACCGCCGCCAGATCCAGATCCTCCAAATCCTATTAATAGGCCGCCGCCTAATCCTCCACTACCTCCGGCAGAACCACTTCCACGGCCACCACTACCACTTGAACCACCGCCGCCATAACCACCACCGTTTCCTCCGCCAATGCCTGCTCCATGTCCTCCACTGCCATGTCCATGGCCACTGCCGCCTGCACCACCACTTCCACCGCCTCCGAAGCTAATTAGAAAATCACTGCTCAGGCCTCCGCTGCCACCACCCGAGCTTCCTCCATGGCCGCTGCCACCTCCTGAGCTGCCTCCATGGCCACCACCGAGTCCGCCGCCACTACCTCCTCCGTATCCACCACCGCTACCGCCGCCAAGACCTGCTCCATGCCCACCGCCGCCACTACCGCCGGCACTGCCGCTGCTACTGGTTCCAAATCCACTACTGCCACTTCCGCTGCCTCCAAATCCGACAAGGAGACCACCACTTCCTCCACCGGAGCTACTTCCACGTCCGCTACCGCCGCCATAACCTCCACCGCTTCCACTGCCTCCGCCGCCGCCACTGCCTCCTCCATGGGCACCACTACCTCCATGACCACCGCCTGAGGCACCGGCGCCGCCGTCAAAAGATAATCCACCGCCGATACCGCCACTTCCACCTCCAGAGCCGCCACTGTGACCAGATCCGCTACCACCTCCATTGCCGGCACCACCACCGCTGCCGTGGCCACCACCGCCTCCATATCCACCGCCATTGCCTCCTCCTGAGCCACTGGCACCAAATCCACCGCCTCCACTTCCAGTTCCTCCAAACCCGAAGTTCAAACCCCCGCTAGCACCACCACTGCTGCTTCCACCATATCCACCGCCACCAGAGTGGCCACCACTTCCGCTTCCCCCAGAGCCTCCTCCTAGGCCACTGCCTCCGCCTAGGCCACCGCCTCCTCCAAGACCACCTCCTCCTCCAGAGCCACTTCCAAAGCCTCCTCCATAACCGCCTCCGCCGCCATTTCCACCTTGACTATATCCACCGCCTCCTCCATAGCCTCCTTTGCCACTATCAAGTGAACCGGTAAAGGCGAAGCCACCAGACTTGCCATCCTCCGATTTTGTATAAATACTCTTTTCGTTTCCTGCTCCAAACCCGCCGCTGAAACCTGCACCAACTTTTCCTAAGCTGGAGAGGCCAGAGGAGAATTTGCCGATAATGCCACCGACTCCTTCGCGGATCCCGTCTAGGCCGCCGCCGAAGCCGCCACCGGAGCCTCCGCCGAATCCAAATCCACCACCACCGCCGCCTCCTCCTCCATATCCGAATCCACCACCGCCGCCTCCTCCCCCACCCCCGCCTCCGCCGGCGCCATACCCGCGACGAACTCTCACTGAAAAAAACCAAAAACAAAACATAAGCAAATGATACTCACAAATCTCTGTAATGACCACAAACTACATTAATCTCATTCTCAATTATTTATCACAAAAACTGCAAGTTACTTTATAATAAAAACAATACAAAAACCGTAAATCTAATTACCTGATGCATCACTGAAGCCTAATAAGAGGCAGAGGGCGATGCAAGAGCGCATCGTCTTCATGGTTCCTAAGTAATGACTACACGGAGTAGCTAACATCCTTTTATATTAAACGTTGGCGTGTACAAAGTTCATAGGAACTCGTACGTACGTACTGGAAAAACAATTAGTTTTTATAACGTTTTATACTTCCCACAACAGGTTATGAATGTAAATCTGGTGTTTTTACTTCGTAAGATTAGTAAGAATCGATAGTAAAAATGATATCGCAGTTTTCGTCTTTAATTCACCTTGAACTATGTGTGTTAGGTAAATATATCACCTTGGGGAATACCGATGTTTGAAGTGATGCACTTCTTACAATTGTGGAATATTAATTCATTCATGCTACAAATTCTTCACGTGGAAATCCTATTGAAGTATAAATTATATAAAATGAAGTCAAGATAATTGCGTGCTCTCTAAATGATAATTCGGTTTTTAATTTATGTGAACAGAACAATAGGTGTTTGTCTCACGTAATATACTTCTAACTGCATAAATAGGAAATATAAAGACGTATCCGAGTTAAATACACTGATGATGACAGCAAGCTAATCCACCAAACATACTATTAATTAATTCTGAGTTACGGCAAGGCTCAGCGGTCGCGATTTACAAGTCGCGATTTGGATAGTATTTTGGACTATGTCATTGGATAGCTGACTGTTCGTGATTTGTATTTTGACAAAAAATATTTTATCAATATTTTCTCTTTTTTTTTGTTTATTTTCATATTGACGAAGGAATGTAAAATAGTAGAAAAATGTTGCAAAATTATTAATTAATGTATGTTTCTAATGTTTAATAATATCCATGGTAGAATTCCGACCACCTGCCTAGCGCTAGTTATATTTAATCTACCATGCCTTTTTGTGTGCTACAGTAAGCATTTACAACAAGCAAGTAAAATTAAAGACTATGACGGCACTAGATGAATTTTGCTGCATTTATTATAATTGCCTTTTCTGGATTGACATGTGCCGTAATCCTAGGCAGGTTATTGAGTTAACATGATAAAAGTTTGATGTAAGTAATCAAAGTGCTATTTTAAACTTTATACTTTTTTAGCACGGCGGAAATCAATTGATTTTTAGTTCTATCAAACCTGGCGGATACGATTTTAAACGTTATTTGTAATAAATATACAGGTTATTTTGGACACTCTTACTGTAACCAATTAGTTCCAGCCGTGATTGACGGTGTGGAGTACTAGAACCAATTGGTTCCAACTGTCTGCCTGCGGAAGATCGTGATAGAGTTTTGCGCTTCATATAATCTCTTGCTCCTCTTTGCTGAAATTCTAGCGTTACAAGCGTCACTTCAACGTTATATAAGATCGTAAACAAACAACGTTTTGATATTGTGTGCCTGCGGTAAATGGGATTAGGACCTTCAGGTGGTATTAAAATTATTGGGAAAAAGGAACCCACCACGCTCGGGTCCCACGTCGTGGCTGCCCCTATGCAGAGGAGTTCGGTATTGTACCTTTTCTATTGCAATAATTGGGATGGCCAATCCGAGGGTGCGTAGCGCGTTCTTCTCTTCCCAATAATTTAATTACAATGGACTGCCGCCAAGTAACGTATACTTTGATTCAATATACTTTCAGGCTTTCGCCTCTCGCGCTGCCAGCGCACCTGATTTTTATTGATAATAATTAAACTACGTTAATATGCCTTTATCTTTGGTAAAATGATTGAATTCCTCGTTCTAGTAGGGAGCTGTGTAATCAAAGTGACGTCATTGTAAATCAGTTATTTCATTATTAAAATGTTGCATTCTGAAAGTAAAATATTACCACACAAGGAAAGTCGCGGTCGACACCTAGTATCAATTGAATACGTTAATCTGCGTGAATCCGATTTGTGATAAGTCGACTCTGTCAGACGTGGCTGTAAGACGCATTTGTATTGTTACAGGTTGTTAAGTCAAACCTGTTATGCATAATTTATTTAGATGACTCCGGTGGTTAGTCATTTAAGTTTTGAAGCTTTGTTAAAATTCTAGGTATACCTTGAATATAATTATAGTTCTATCCGAGAGAGATATTTAGGGATCCTTCGCATTTCTCATTAGTCGATTATAATTCCTGTGTTGACACATTACAAACATTACAAACGTTGAAACAACGGACACGAAGAACATTCAGATTCGGAGCAACCATTTGTGGATCACTCAAATTTATATCCCATGTGGGATTCGAACCCACAACACATGGCGCAGTGGCAGTAGCGAGGCGACCATTTAAACCACTATGCCAACCGTGCAGACAATAAAGAGATCGATATTTTGTATTAAAATCAATCATAAATTAAGCAAAAATATTGCTACGGTGAAAATCATTTAAATGTGTTTTATTTTAAATTTAAACTATTGTAAATATGAAGGAAGGGGTCTAAAATTGTTTAGGTGTTTTCGTTTGGAAGCCAGTCTGTGTAGAAAACCTTGGAGGAGGCCTGTGTCCAGCAGTGGACATCTTTCAGCTAAGATGATGAATCAGTTAAGCCGAATACTGAAATTTAAAGCATCTAGGCGAGATATGGTTATCCCACGGGCGATCGTAGTACTTCTAACAATATAGATATACATATGTATATTTGACTGTAATAATGCTGTATTTTATTTCTCCTCTGAGGTGTATTTCTAGGACTTAATAAAACGAAGTCTCTGTTTTACACAAATCTTTGTTGATTTTCTGAATGGTGTAGTTTATTTATTTACATAATTTTTTAATGTAAAGTACACATTTTTGTAATGGTGTTTCGATGTGATTATAATTTATTAAATGCCATTTAAAATAAATTTAAAGGAGATTTAATTTTTATAATTAACTTTATTTACTGACACCTACCACACTGAGCAGCGATAGCTCAGTGGGGAGATCAACAGACTGCAATGCAGAGGGTCTCGGGTTCGAACCCACGTCGCGCACCTCTGACTTCCGGAAGTTATACGACTTTTCGAAGTTATGTGCGTATTGATTGACAATTATCGCCTGCTCCGTGCCTCGGAGAGCACGTTAAGCCGTCGGTCCCGGCTGCCATAAACATCTATGGCCATCGTCATTGGGAGAGTGTCAACACAAAAGATCCCACTGGGTCGAAGTGTCGCCGGTCTGCACTGACTGGCCTCCACGTATCCACGTATCTTATCTTATCTGGCCTCCAAGATAAGATAAGATACTGACACCTATATTTATCCGGAGAGGTGTATAATTATACTGATATTTCGTCAGCAATATTGTAGGTCCAAATTAGGGTAGTAAACGACCTCACTACAATTGGGTTACATTTTTTTAATATTTAAGTTAAATAGTTATATTCCAACTGTCGTGCCTCCGAGAGCACGTAAAGCCGTCGGTCCCGGCTGCCATGAACATCAACGGCAGTCGTTATTGGGAAAGTCAGTACCCTCTAATATCCTGACACTGGTCTAGCCTTAAGGTATCGTTAGCCTTCGGGTTGCGGAGGTCAAGTGGCAGCCGCTCCGTAAAAAAACTGATATCCAGTCAAATCCGGTTGGACTAGAAAAGCCGACCCCAAGTGACTCGAGAATAATAAAGGCTAGGGAGAAGTTATATTCCAACTCTAAAACATGAATAGTTTTCTTTAATTTACTCTGGAAATAGTATAAGGTGGTAATAAAAAAGGATGCATGGTACAAACTGTGACGTAACCGCTATTTAAACGCTGCTGTCCGAGGGAGATAGCGACATATCCCTACTAAAGTCTCACGTTTTATTTTATCCAAATTGTAAATATTAAATACTCCCTTATTTTACAACCAATTTTGATACTGTTTGTATAAAACGATTTCTTTATTGCTATTTGCTACTGTGTGGAAAAAAATTTACAATATCAAACAGAGGAAACTACACTATTACGCGTATAATAAAGAAGAGCTAAAATATTTAAAAAAATCCCCTGTATATTATAATATTATTCTCCTTCAGTATATTTATACAAACGTTGTTAATACGAGTACCATCTCTCACCTATGCAAACTAGATGTATATCTGACAAGATATCTTTTTTCTCCGTGAGTTACGCCCATGAGTGACGCAAGCTCCGTCGATGCGTTGTTGACCTTGACTTGTTTGTTTACTTTGCTTTATTTATAATAACAAAGTTATACCATTGACCATGACTTTATCTCCAGGTATAACATAACGTATCACATCTTATAAATAGACTAAAGAGAATATGCAACATCAATATTACGCGAGTTATCGGGTTGCTTACCTTTTTTTTTTTATCCTGGAGGAATGCATTAACGCATACCTCTGCGGCTAAAAGGAAAGCGGAGAGATTATGTCAGGTTCATCCAGGAAAAGGGGACACGTCGCGGTTTAGTACTACCGACTAAGCCTACCACGGTGTGCCAACTCGCTGCCTTGAATGGTGGGCGAGCCGCTGGAACTGAAACTACATCAGTGACCCACCCAGCAGTGCCCAATGATCGGGTCGTTCACCTTTTTTATTTTTACAACTCGCTGCCTTGTGTAGTGGGTGGGTCGCTGGAAACGAGACTACATAAGCGATTCATCCAGCAGACTACAACTCCTGGGCGACGCCCCGGCACTACAGAGATTGGGTTGCTTACCTGGCACAACTAGTAAAACATAATCGCTCTGCTACTAAGAATGTGCTTGCAAAAAAGCCTTTCTCTGGGCTATACCGCAAATGCTTATGACGTCACTGGTCAAACGTGATAAACCAGCAAACATACCTATTATTAGTATTCGTATTAAGTATTCATCATATTACTGAGTATTGGCGGTAAGGAAAGGCGGTAAGCTTAAATATTGCAATGTTTAGGCAAGCCAGGGTAAAGGCGCGACATCCGTGAAATGTTAAATCCGACTTAAATGCTCGGTCCAAAATGGGAGCA
This sequence comes from Catocala fraxini, assembly GCA_930367265.1. Taxonomy (NCBI): domain Eukaryota; kingdom Metazoa; phylum Arthropoda; class Insecta; order Lepidoptera; family Erebidae; genus Catocala; species Catocala fraxini. The sequence continues at coordinate 27,309,771 of OV884025.1, read as the reverse complement.
ATCTTATTGCTTTTATTTATTTACAACTAGTTTTGGCAGCGTCTTTGCTCGCTCAGGAACAGTACTGTTTCTGGATAAAAGGTACCCTACGTCCTTTTCTTTAACGTAACGTGTATGCAAAATTTCATGATGATCGGTCGCGTAGTTAAGGCGTGAAAGCGTAAATAACAAACTAACATACGTATTTATCTATTACACAAGCCAGTAGGTGTATAAATAAATAATTATATTCAATCTAGCAATAGCATACAATCAATGTGCTTTGGTAAACATATACACAAAATGCAAGTAATATAGAGAGTAAAGAAAGAGGTAACAAGATAAATCTATTTAATTACAGTTCAAATATTTATTCTAGAATTGGCAGGCAGGCCAAAGATGCACGATTTTTGTTTGTACTTTCCTAGTCTTTTCTTTTTTTATATACTTTTATAATTTATAAAATATTTATGACCGAGCAATGATACAAATACATACATATAAAAAAGTATAATAATGCCATAAACTTATGTTTAATAGATCTGCTTGTTTTTTATATATTTTGTCTTTTATTTAAATAAAACTGCTGTTTTAAATAATTATACTGTTAAAATTGTATGTTTGCTCTTTAGATAAACGTTATGTATGCTGATCACATTATATATTACTAGCTACCTAGACAGACTTCGTTCTGCCAAAAGAATTTTTTTTTTATGTTTACTTTTTCACTATGGGTTATGAAAAATAGATAGTAGCCGATTCACAGACCTACTAAATATGCATATAAAATTTCATAAAAATCGGTCAAGCCGTTTCGGAAGAGTATGGTAACTACAATTGTGACACGAGAATTTTATATATAAGATTAAGGTTACTTGAGTTAATAATGATATCGTAAATATTTTATTATTATAAAACGTACTGAATTATATGTAGACATGTTTAAAATGTATTTCTATTTTGTAAAACCAATGACAGTATTAGTTACGAATTCTAACTTCTCATAATGTACAGTCAGCGACATACGTCGTTGAGCATTTTCACGAAGTTTCGTGTTGCTTAATAGAACCTTAGAACAATTTAAATAATACACATTAATTTTAGAACCCCGTTTCACTCTTTTAAAGGTTAAGGTACATTGAAACCGGGAATATATTGTGATTGATTAATTAGGTAGGCAACCGTAAACCTTAGAACCCTTATTATTGTTGTGTTCCTCAAACAGTTTGAGACTCCACATACCTACACAAAATATGTAGAGAAAAACCCATTTAGTTATTATAGAGTCTATGTGTGCATGTAAATAATATAGTTCCATGATTAAACATCTCGGATATGAATAATAACAAACTTATAATGATATAAATATGTTTTATAGGTAAATCGTTACTAAGCGATAAATGTGCATTGAATTTATGGATTTGAACTTGAACTAGCACAAGAGTTCAATATAAATAATACAAATGAACTTTTTTATGCTATTAAGATGGTCCACTTGATGGTAAGTGGTTACCGTAGTCGACGAATGCTTGTAACAAATAGCGTAAACAAACAAAACATTGTTAAAGAAATGTTAGAAATTTCGGTACCCGAATTTTTTATATTACTAGTAATACACAATATTATGAAATGTCTTATTACGTCACTTTATTAATAACAAGTTTACATCTCTCCATGTAGGATGCAGGTAATATAAGACGTGCCACTCAATATGATTTCATCTATAACAGTTAAAATTTGATCGTTTGTTTTCCCAATGTAGGGCTGATCTTTCAAATCAAATCAAATCATTTATTTGCTGATCAGAGGGTTAGTGGTCTTAACATTCCATTTAATATTGTTCTCCTTGATCTTCCTCACTGGCATGTAAATGTTACATAATATGTTTTATTTAATATTCGAATCTTTTTATTTAAACGAAATTTTGCTTCGTTTTTTTAAATAGGTACACGCTTCAATATATAATTTGTATAGACATTCATAACAAATATATTATAGTAAAAATTTAAATAAATAGTTCCTTGATAAAATTTAAATAATAAAAGTTATCAGCACACTTTCATAATATAAACAAAACAGTTAAGCATTTTAGAACGCTGGAACTACATAACTTATCATTACTGTATATTGTGATAAGGGGAATGTACTGCCTCCTGTTATGTAGTCTTCAACAGGCTCACGGGCCAGGGATTCAAGTACCTAATTATAAAACAGTTATGTCAATGAAGATATATTTTTCTTTATTTTAAATCATCAATTTTAATTGTTATTGTAAACTTGTATTAAGTCAATGTCGTGTATAAAAAATAAGTAGATTGCGTAATATACAAAATCAACCGTTAATAGCAAAACCCCGCAAGTTCAAGAGTTCAATCCCGTATTATATTTGTACCTTTGTCTGCATGAGTCAATATAACATTATCTAGACTCAATTATAAAGCGTCGTGTGTGGGCTCTAAAGTCCGAACGCCGATACAGCAGTCAATGTAAAATTAAATATATTTTGCTTAAATAGAAGTAAACAGTAGCTAAAATATTTTTTAACAATAGTAGTTAATAGTTTCAAAATTATGTAATAATAGTGTTTTATAAAAAATTAACAATGCGGTAATATCCGTATAAATTTGTTTAATTTCAATATATTAAGTATTTGCTTTGCCATCTTGTCATGGACACTACTTTTCAGCAAATGGCTTTGAGAAATTAATATAATTTAATGAATCGTCTCGTAAGCAGGGATGTTAAATATTATTTCTTTCTGTATCTCAGGATTGGCGATATACTAGTAATATTTCCTTGAGATGGAAGCATCCAAAGGCTATTTTGTTCGGCTCCCATCAGGCGAGCGCTATTCATGATTATCTTAAGAGTAGTAAATTTAAAAATATAGATTCCTCATTATTTGTATATCTTCTTCTCTTTTAGCCTTTATTATTTTATTACCAAGTCACTTGGGGTCGGCTTTTCTGGTCTAACCGGATTTGACTGGATATCAGTTTTTACATGGAGCGGCTGCCACCTGACCTCCGAAACCCGAAGGTTAACGATACTCTAAGGCTAGACCAGTGTCAGGATATTAGAGGGTACTGACTTTCCCAATAACGACTGCCATAGATGTTCATGGCAGCCGGGACCGACGGCTTAACGTGCTCTCCGAGGCACGGAGCAGGCGATAATTGTCAATCAATACGCACATAATTTCGACAAGTCATAACTTCCGAAAGTCAGTGGTGCGCGACGTGGGTTCGAGCCCGAGACTCTCTGCATTGCAGTCTGTTGGTCTCCCCACTGAGCTATCGCTGCTCATTATTTGTAAATAATGGAACTTAACAAGATTGCAAAACGAATAAGCAAAAGTAGTTTAAAACTTTGTAAGATTACATAACTTTTGCAATCGATTAAATTACTGATTATAAACAAACTAAGCTTCATATCGGCGTCCATGACATTCTAATAATATAGCCGTATTTTTAGATTTGTGACAAACAGACCCCAGTAGGTACAGATATATTTATTAATGATTGCACATGTATGGACATACGTAATAACCGGTAATGTGTGTGGTGTAGTTTAAATACATGTTTTAATAGCTCCCTTTAATAGATATCATTTATTTCATTGAAGACTCTTTGTATATAGGATGATGTTAAATGGGCGTCCATTTCTCGAATGTACCGTTAGTCCAATGACATAGGTTTGCCTCTATTAGACTTTTGAATCGCCATATTTTCCTCTAAGGGTAGGAATCGGGGACGCGAAGCAAGGGAACCCAGAGGCTCCTGTAACCAAAGGGCAAGAGATGAAACAGGCGTGTGGCTTAATCAGTAGAAGTCTGACAAACTCCATCGCTTTAAGAGAATTATTTAATGATTACCCATTATAAAAAGAAAGAACGGTATGAATAGGAGATTTAAAGTTTCTTTATAAACGAGATACGTGGTTTTGTCTTTATATTGGTAATGGGCTGTCCATATCTGCTGAAGGAGCGATGGGCGGTATTTTGTTCTATCGAGTACAGCACGTATTGGATATGTGCAGGTGTCACCATTACACGATTGAGCCGATTAGAGGAGGAGTATCAAGAAGTTTTACTCTTATTTTTGCCGAACTGTTAAAACTTGCAATTCTCTGTCGAGATACGATTTTCCTTTTAGCTTCGATCCTGGGTTCTACAAGCGGGCGTAAAAAAGCACCTCCTTAGGCCGACAAAGTAGAGACCTCAGCACTATTTGGCGTAAGGATGTCATGTATAGGGCTCTGCTCGTGAACTACACGATTGCTTTCCGTCAGGTCGGGTGTAGCAATGTTGATAGGCAACTATGCACCCTCTAGTGTACAGACGGACGGGTGACATCAACAAGGTGGCCATGTTGGACTGGTGGTTGTGACCCAAGATTTGTATTATACTGGCATTTTTAAACGCTTTAATTAGATTACTTGAAACCACTTGAAAGTACATTAAAGGCATTTAATAATGTACAGGATTTAGCATTGGAATCTAATTTGAATGGAATTGTGCACATGGTTATATGGATGTAAGTATATAGGTGCTTCTACGTGGGCGATATATTTACTGCAATGTTTTTACTATAGCTCGGCCAGTTTAAAATTAAACTATTTAAATGGTCATACCAAAAATAATTGCAGGGATTGCCATATACTAAATTAACGTTTATGCCGTAATATCTGTTACTGTCGCCCGGTATATTGCAGCCAAATATCGACAAAAATAATGCCCATTTAAAAGCCGCTTTACTTGAACGTGATTTAAAGGGAATAACGAGAATTCAAGTTCACTCTGTAGATTCTCGGTATACCTACTTTGTAGAAGGTTGATAAGTCAAGCATACAGTCACGATTTTAAATGCTACCATCGTAATTTATATGTAAGTAACCGCATCCGGGTGCCATCACTGGTATTCCTTGTAAGACGTTTTTATAGAACATTTTTATATAAAATTATCAAACAATGCATGCATTAGTATATGTTATTTGTTTTTGTGATTGTTTTTATGTTAAAGGTATTGTTTATTGAATATCGATGTTTTACTGCCGTCATCTTTAATCGATTGTTGATTAAGACTATGTAATGATATTCGATTTGGAGTTAGGTAAATTATGCAATTTATCGGAGATATCCTATGGTCGCGCAGTAGACAGGGTTTGCTCGCGGTTGGTATTGGATTATTATAGAATTAAGAGGTTAGTACGCACTGCGGCATTATTCATAAACTGGGGCATTTATTAGGATAACAATCATCTGCTAAATTATTTGGTAACTGCAAGTTTATAGTCACCAAATAATTAGATCCTATCCCTTGACATGTCAAGAGCTAGCACAAAAGAAAGCTTATCTATTTAAGTCTGGTTTATGACTGAAATAGTATAAAATGTACACATACATATATTATGTACCTATATCCCCGAAGCTGAAGGCAGAGATGTTACATACCACCTTTCGAGATCTATGGTTTTAGGTACCATGTTACAGGCGGCGTATGTATAAGCTTTTCTGTATATGATAAATATGCAACTCTGGGACTTACTACTACGCGTAAGGGTAGAAACAGTGTTACTTGCTCGGTGTATAGATCGGGTGGATGCATGTTAGCCTAGGGAACGCTTATCATCGACCTTCTTTATGCTTTTCATTTTGCCACAGTTATTTTCTTTAGGATCAACAACGTAAGAGAGATACCGCTCCGTGCGCACTTCTTAAATTCAGGCAGGTTGTATTCTTGATTGCCACCTGTATTATAAAAAAGGAGGACTGGAAAATAACCTTGATCATATACTTACCGTGATCATAACCAAATAATATGGAAAACGCTCAATTGCCTGCGTACCCAAATAAACACAATCTGGCGAAATGGGTTTTTATGAATTTATCCCTCACCGCTTGTGAATACGATGCTCCGGACGAGAGTATTCCCCATTTGCTGGAGTGTCCGAAATTTCCATACACTTGCAAGTCGTGAAGACGACTTTACGAACGCCACCGTAGCTGCGGTTAACAAATAATTTGAGAAATGAAAAGTCAACGCGACAAGAAGAAGCCAGAAGGACCAGTGAACTCTGTTCTGTTTGCAAAGCAATGTATTCTTTCTTGAAGGTTTCGTAACGATAGACAATTTTTTTATATGAGGTACTTTTAGCGATAGTTAATCATTAAACAGTGTCAACATATATTCTATTTTTTACATGTGTTGTAATTATAAAAATACAATATGTAATATATAATATAATACGAAATATGCAGCGATAACTCAGTGGGGAGACCAACAAACTGCAATGCAGAAGGTCTCGGGTTCGAACCCACGTCGCGCACCTCTGACTTTCGGAAGTTATATGACTTTTCGAAATTATGTGCGTATTGATTGACGATTATCGCCTGCTCCGTGCCTCGGAGAGCATGTTAAGCCGTTGGTCCCGGCTGCCATCAACATCTATGGCAGTCGTTATTGGGAAAGTCAGTACCCTCTAATATCCTGACACTGGTCTAGCCTTAGGGTATCGTTAGCCTTCGGGTTGCGGAGGTCAGGTGGCAGCCGCTCCGTGTAAAAACTGATATCCAGTCAAATCCGGTAAGACCAGAAAAAGCCGACCCCAAGTGACTTGGGAATAATAAAGGTTAACAGAGAAGAGAAGAAGAAGTTGTAATTATAAAAATATACAAAGATCAGATACCATTATACGTTCTTAAAAGAATCGATTAGGTGCACGTGTATTCTGTGGCGTCAATAGCAGTTTCTGTGAATGTGAAAGAAAAAAATGTTTCACTAGGTACCCTATCGTAGTAGTGTAGTATCGTCATTCATATCAAATCTTCCTAGATTTAATATCTATATTTCTAATAAATACTTACTTCGTAAATGTAAGTATATATTGTTATTTTTTCCAATCACATTTTAGTAGAAGATCCCTTGCCAATTATTTCGTGGTCTATTCCATTTTGATCACCAATATGATCAAAGTGGAAAAGAACACCAGTAGTTTCATATAAAGGGATACTAAAATAAAAAAATTACTGGCGCCTATGATCAACTGGGTGATTGTTTTGACAGGTGATCATTGGACATCAAATTGTCGCCTATGATCACCCAAGTAATAATCATCCAGGTGATGAAAGTGGAATAGATCTATTTGGTAACTACAAATACCTACCCACCTCCCACCTACCCACTCAAGGAAGTATAGTACGTTCTTATAAGAAACCGGCGTAAGAACAGTGACATATGCGTTTTGTTTGATAAAGACGAGATCTGATGACTCATGTATATGTATGCCCACATCACATATCCGTTTTCTTTATTTCTCAATTTGGAACAGGCAGAATGTAACTTGAAGAAAGTTGCCGAAAACAATCAGTAAGTACATTACATAACACAAAAAAAAAATGTTATAATTCTTTTTTTATTTTTTTTATTCTATCACATACACACAACACCATCTAGCCCAAACTAAGCAGAGCTTGTACTATGGGTACTAGACAATGGATAAACATACATGTATACAGTTTGTTTTTGTAAATACATATATATTGTACATAGAAACACCCAGACCAAGACAAACATCCATGTTCATGCACACGAATGTTTGACTTGTGCGGGAATCAAACCCGCGACCTCAGGCGTGGCAGTCGGTTACACTAACCACTACGCCACCGAGGCCGTAATAAGTGTTAAACATAAACAATCATGATATACTATATATAGCGGATTACTAGTCATACTGGTGAATAGATGATTAATCAACAGTATAAATAAACCAGAATATCAGGAAGTAACATAATGAACGACACTTGTTACGACAAGCCCGATTCTAGCCTTACTCGTCCTGTGGAAATATATTCTTATTAAAAACTGATTATAGAAGTATGCACGTTTTGCTTTTGTTCTACATTGATGGTGAGCTTATAAATAAATTAATAGATGAGATTCTAAGAATTGGCACGGGATTCGCGATTTATAGCTAGTGTCAGCCTTGTCGAGTCGAAGTTAAGATCTGTAATTAAATTATAGGTACTGTGTGAAGAGCGAGTCACATAATTGATATCTTTTGAGAATATACAATGGACTCAGTAAACATTCCAAAATAATTGTCGTAGTTATTTAAAAATAATTGAAAAGGGTGCACAGAAGTTGTAGAGTCACATCACGCCAACCGTAGTTAAGGACAATAATAATAATTATATTATATGAATAATATAATTATTCTATAATAACTATTTATTTATTTAGAAATAAATTATTGGATTTACGATTAACGTCATAACAGTTACATTTATAGTATACTCAATCATAAATATTAATAGAAATATTTATAATAATCTATATAATATATAAAACTCTTCCGTTACTGAGTGACTGACAAACTGACTGAAATTTGGCATGTATGTTCCTTGGAGAGTGTAGGGGAGCACTAAGAGAGGATTTTTGGAAATTTCACCCTTAAGGGGGTGAAAGGGGTTAAACCCGATATTCACACGGGAACGGGACTTACGCGGGTGAAACCGCGGGAAAACTATTAGTACTATATAAATACTATAATACCTAAGTTTAAGACAAGAAATTGTTTACATACTATTTTAAGTAAAAGCCAGCAATTCCATTTCTTCCTGTTCATACGGGCATTCATAACCCGAAATTACAACAGATATCGAAGTGACTTTCTATACATATTTAGTTCTTCATCAAAGCGACCTAAATTGATAGGATCTTTTTCAACCAATGTAGGTTTTCTATTTTCATACTACCAATGTAGTAAATATACCAATCTCCTGTTATAAAACTACCAGCCTTTTACAGGAGATCAATAGGCAAGCAAGAGTTAAGGAATGAACAGCAACTTTTCCACATTCATAGTAGCCTAAAACTATAAAAATTTCTAGCAATTCATCTCATCAGCAATAACAATAGCACAGAAGCTATTGCTACCGCTACTACTGCTTATCTACACGCTGCTTCTCATAACACATACCCTGAATGTAGACTTATAGCGAAAGTTGTGTAGAAAACAGTGTGCGATCCTATAAGACAGTAACAGTGAGAGAAGGGCCACCAGGCCTACATCAGGTACTCGCTTAATGTGCGAGTGCCCTAAGCCTACGTTGGAACAAGGTCGACCATGCTGTGAGCACAACTTCGTCGAGATAAAAAAACTTGAGAACCGGTCAGGTCACGCGACGGAGCCACGCCTGAGTATTACAATTAGCTGTGACTAACCAAGGCAGACGTAAGGGAATATTTTGTCTTTGTGTCGTTTCAGGAGGGCTTATGACGTAATTGATGACGTCGTATCGTTACTTTGTATAGGGTAGAACAGCTCTCTAAATAGGGAGGCCAAGTGGCGTTGAATATTATTTATATTTTGTTAATTGGTAACCAATGCTCTAGGTAATTATAATGAAGGGTTTTTTTGTGTGTGCGTGTGTGTGTTAGTTGTTTGCCTCAGATGGCCTGGACAACTTTACGCGGACTGTGGGTGAGCGCAGAAGGCTCCTAACCCGTAATGAAGGTGTTTATATACAGTGAGTTGTAATTACTACGTACGCTAGTAATAATAGTTCAATGTTTATATATATAATATTGTCTTCTGTTTACGCGAATATTATTAATTGAAATTAAATTACTATATACGGATTTTATCGCGTTGTTTATTATGTAATAAAGTGTCAAATAAACAACGCAATAAAATCCGTAAATAGTAATTTAATTTCAATGGGTTTATATATATTTTCTATTTATTGATGATTGTCGGCCTCGATGGCGTAGTGGTTAGTGTAACCGACTG